>OX103730.1:3035446-3635446 GCA_944470365.2 Schistosoma intercalatum | reverse complement strand
CTGGTCACTGCTTCTCACTAGAACTGCAGGACATATATCTTGAAGCCAGTCACTAGTGAGCATATGTTGATTAGCATCAGAAGGGGTTTTGTGGAGATTGTAGTGATTTAAACAGTTGGGATCATGATCCCCTTCTGATACTAAATATTGTTGTCTTTTATTCGATTCATTGACGAAGTCAGCATACTCACCCCTTAAAGATTGACCAGACTCATTATAGAAATCATATAGGCTAGTTTAATGCCAAAGGTCGAAGAGTAATATACATAATTCATAGGTAAATATACATGTGTCTTTACTAACTCAGATATAAGGACATGAAGTCAAAGTAGTATTAGTCTGTAACTTTTGTCAGATCTTGTTATGACAAAAGAAAACAATAACAATTTGTTTTTTTGGGTTGGTTTGTATTGGGTCCTGTGCGATCGGGTGGTAATAACAGGAAAGTAGGTGTATGATTTCCCCCTCTCTCTCTCTAGTCTGATTATCGATTAGTTCACATGTATTCTCAGTAGGACCAGCGAACTTATATTTGCTAACTGATACATCAACCAATGAATAGTGACCAAAATGCTAGTGCTTATCTGTCGTCGAGCTTCTGATAACCCAATGAGCAATCCAACGATGCAGATAGGAAACAGATTAGTTCTCTACTGTATCCAATTCAATCCAATTAAAATCCTGATATAAGGTCGCCATAAGTGGAAGAGAGCTATGTAGTAGGTTCGTAATAAATTAATAGTAGCTTTAAAAAAGTTATATCATATAA
Organism: Schistosoma intercalatum; assembly: GCA_944470365.2. Lineage (NCBI taxonomy): Eukaryota > Metazoa > Platyhelminthes > Trematoda > Strigeidida > Schistosomatidae > Schistosoma > Schistosoma intercalatum. The sequence continues at coordinate 3,634,677 of OX103730.1, read as the reverse complement.
CAACAGTTTATTCATTACGAAGAAGCTTACAAGTAGGAGAATTAAGAAGAATAATAATCATAATTTAAGTATTGAATAAGTCAGGAATAAATGTAGAACTTCATGTAGAACATTTTTGAAGGTTTTAGCTCTTCTCGTACACGTCCAGTTATAATAGATCTATCAAGTATCCATGTCAAATAGCATATACTCACTTATATTTTTTCACCTTATATATGTACTATCAAGACATTTAATGTAATCGGATCTACTTTTACAACAACTTGTATCTTGTCTGAACTCATTCAGCTTTAATGATAAATATGTTTTATTTGTTATATCCCAATAAGTAGGGGAAAATTGTACTTCTGACGTTTTGTAACTTATTGTAAGTCACTTCTTCAGAGTAAATAAATGAACACAAGTTCTGGTTATTTATCCCAATGAGAATAAAAAATGGTAACTGTTGGAATCTACTTCTGATCCAATAATATGCGTATATTTTTATCGTATAATTGTTAAATGACTAAACTATTCATATTCGTGTTCCTCTTATCATAAGCTTTATTTTCACCTATGAACTATTATTATACGATTTACCATTCTTGAATTATGCCCTGTCTATTAATTACTATCTCCCACATTCACGGCCACTTTTGACTAGATCTTGTACAAATGTTGTTTCCTATTTTATGGTACGATGTGACCTGTTTGGTTTGTATATAAAGTAATCATGTTTGAAATACATGATTCATATGGTGGAGGTTGAGATTGGTGTTCTGGACCTAACTGGCTGGGCTAGGCAGGAAACAGGACCGATAAGGACTCTAGTTTGCTTGTAAGTGTCTTATACGTCATTGGTCCGGTCGATAATTCACTGTTCTCTAATTGGCGGTATCATTACGTCATATATATTGATAGGGGCATAGGGCACAAATTATAACACTTATATTAAGTTACGAAACATCAGAAATACAATTTATCCTACTCATTAGAATATAACAAATAAAAGAAATTAATTATTAACTTTCTACTCAATACTCAATTTATTTGAAACTATCTAGTCAAATCTTAGCATTGATACCTATCATCATCGTTCATGATCCGATAATATCAGTATTATAAAGAATTTCAGTTTTGAAGCATTTCCTATATTATTATAATTCAATTCATTTTGAATAAGTTATCCTTTCGTTGTGATTAAACAATGATTTGATATGTTCACTACACAACTATGTTTATCTCTTCTTCTATTTGGGGTTTTGGAAATTTCGATTAATGTTTCTCTAAATTCGTTTCTTTTCTATTTTCGATTACAATTGTTAAGATTGTTAGATGCTCTGGTGTAATTATTCCTTCGAGTATTTTCTTCTGGTTGTCTTTGACTTGTTGGTGTTTATGTATTAATGATTACTTGTATTATTCGTTTCCAACATTTCTCAGATATTTTCCAATCTGTTTTTAACAGTTAATCAGTGGCCCATCTCTAACACTTGTTGGGAGAACATAATGATGTGGGCATTCTTAGAAGAAATATTACCTATTCTTTTGTGGAAGCTTTCTTATTGACAAAGTTTTCTTGTTTTCAAACAGTGAAAAACATGTTACGCGCATATGATTTTGTAATGACAGAAAATAATTTTAATTCAATATGAGGATTTTGTAGGTGTTGTGTTCATTGACGTGGATGATGGTTTAATCGTGAAGCTTTTACTGTCTTTCTAGGCAACATAACTTAATCCATGAAATAGTCATTGTATATAACTGTACTTAATTGCTTACTTACTCGTGTTACCCTTTGTTACAACGCTCGATTTTACTTCGTTTAATGTTATAACGGTTGGGTTTCCACGTTTACATGTATGGGACGTTAATTTGCCTTAGACGAATATCTACACTCAGTCAGTAACAATGTAGAACTTCGTACGTACGTACATCAGTTCGAGTTACCACACCACATTAGCACAGAGATGCAGTTGTCGATTTAAATCCCGTAGTGGTAGAGGTAATAAGAGTATAAGCAGTAATCGGGAAGATTAGGGTTTGGAGATGTTATTCAAGGAGTATAATCCAGTGAAATAAATTTGAAAAGAGAAAAAAGAAAGGGATATGAAGAATTCAGAAGATTAGAATTTCGGAGAACACAGAGAGTGGATGCACCTGCGCCATTGCAAACGATTTTGAGCCATGTCATTCAAGGTCTCTAACCATCGGTTGCTGTCATCTCGCGGTCCCCAACCAGGTAGTCTACACATACCAACATGACTCAGTTCACTTGTCAGTGACTTCATGGACTTGTGCCATGTTTTGGTTTGGCCGCCCCTAGCTTTCTTCCAACCTACTCCTATACCACTGAACATAGCACGTCGAGGCAGTCGGTGGTTGGGCATACGTAACACGTGTCCCAGCCATCTCAACTGATGAAGTTTCACTACTTCATCAATTGATTTGCCATCCTTACCTAGTACCCGTTTCCTAACAACTGTGTTACCTACTCGATGGTCCCATGATATACGAGCAATGTTTCGAAGACACCTATGATCAAATACTAGTAACCTACGGATATCCTCTACTCTTACCGGCCATGTTTCACTGCCATAAAGTAGGACGGAACGAACTGCTGCGCAGTAAACCCGTCCTTTGGTTGATAGACGGATATCTCGCCTACGCCATAAATGACGCAAGTTGGCAAAAGCTAGTCGAGCCTTCTGTATCCGTGCTGAGATTTCGTCACACACCAAACCACAAGGGCTGATGAGACTTCCAAGATAAGTGAAGCGGTCGACACACTCAACTACTTCACTCCCTATCACTAGTTCGGGTGTCGATGTAACCCAATCCTGAAGCAACATTTTGCATTTCGAGGGAGAGAATCGCATCCCGAACATGCTTGCATTGTTGCTTAGAGTGGTCAGAAGACTCTGCATTTTGTCAGCGTCTTCACCAAATAAAACTATGTCATCTGCATATTCTAAGTCAACAAGTGAACCTCCTGGTAGAAGTTCAACCCCTGTAAATTTAGATGAGGAGAGTGTTATCTCTAAAAGTACGTCAATGACAAAGTTGAACAAGAATGGGGAGAGTGGACAGCCCTTGACGAACACCACTTGAGGTGATCAATTTTGATGACAGTTCGCCATAAGCTCTCACTCTACTAGTTGTGTTCGAGTAGAGAGCCTTTATAAGGTTAATGTACTTCTTCGGTACTCCTTTCAGTGACAAACACTGCCATAGAACCTCACGATCAATAGAGTCGAATGCCGCCTTAAGGTCGAGAAATACTACCATTGTGGGGCGTCTGAATGTGTGTCTCTGTTCTAGAACCTGACGTAGTGTGAATATCTGATCTATACAACCACGTCCAGGTCGAAAACCAGCCTGGTTTTCTCTAGTCTGCTCTTCACGAGCTTTAGTTAGGCGTCGAAGTATTATTGAGGCTAATATTTTAGACACTATATTAGTCAAACTGATTCCTCTGTGATTGTCACAAGAGGACTTTTGTCCTTTCTTAAAAACTGGCACAATCAGTGATTGAGACCAGTCAGATGGGATTACGTCCAGTTCCCAAATTCTACCTAAGACCTCAGTTAATCTCATTGCTAATACTGGACCACCATCCTTAAAAATCTCAGGAGTAAACCTGTCAGGGCCTGCTGCTCTCCCTCGTTTCAGATTTCCTATGGCTTTTTCAACTTCGTAAAGGGACGGAGGACTTACATTAACTTGCCATTCAGGTTGACTGGAGATCGTGGGAAACCGAAGTGTGGCTGAAGGCCAGTTGAACTGATCCCTAAAGTGTTCTGCCCATCGATCCAATCTCCTGGATTGAGAATGAATAATATGTCCATCTTTCTCTGAGATTGTTTCGCTAACGGTCGGGTTCCTAATTCCGGTTTCCGTAACGAGTCTAAACAATTGTCTGCTATTACCTATTGCCGCTGCCTTTTCCATCTCTCTTGCTTTCGCTACCCACCACTGTTCGCGATCATTGCGTAGACTTCTTGTCAGCTTGCGCTTAAGCTGACTCCGCTCTTCATTATGTTCAGAGCCAGGTGGAATGTGTTTCCGAGCATTTATCAGTGAGATAGATGCTGCTGAGATCCAGTGTTGCTCCCTAACCTTCTGGTTTACCTTACTAGCAGATACCACTGCTGTTTCCACAGCTTTTCGGATATCATTCCATGCTGCATCGGGGTGGGCATCACATACATGGCTGCCTAACTGTTTTCCTAGTTGTTCCTGAAATATACTCTTAGCTTGACTATCATTACGTAGGCCCCTAAGAGGTTTCCTTGCAGCGTCTTTCCTACGTCCAGTAAGACGCAAGCAAATACGCGCTCGCACTAGAGCATGATCTGAATCTAGGCATGTGCTCCAGAATGAGCGACAGTCTTCTATCGAGCCCCTCCATCGGTGGCTGATAGCGATGTGATCTATTTGGGTCCATCGTTGGGACGAATTAGGGGGTCGCCATGTTAAAAGATGTTTTTCCTTATGCTTAAAGTTAGTATTTGCAAGGAACAGGCGGTTATCTGAGCATAGCTGCAACAGACGGTCGCCATTATCTGTTCTTTGAGCCACGACACCATAGGATCCACCTAGGTGTCTTTCCTTATCGCTTAGTTTACCTACTTGAGCATTAAAGTCACCGGCCACTATTACTACATCCGAGCGCTTAGCTTTTCGGAGAAGGTCCGAAAGCTTTCTGTAAAACTCATCTTTTACATCATCTGAGCTGCAGTCAGTGGGAGAATAGGCAGAGACGACGAAGAGGCAACGACGAGTGTCCCTATCTTTCCGGATTCTTACTGTTCCGTTCAGTCGGACAGCGCACAAACGACTGTTTACTGGGATCCACTCTAAGAGAGCTAGTTCTGCCCTAGGACTCAATGCTATACCTACGCCGGCGAGGCCACGGGAAGCAGAATCAGGGCTTCCAGATACACGAAGCGTAAATCGAGTCGGTTCTTTATTTTGGCATGGTGAAGTCAAATGAATGACGCTACTTGGATCCTGTATGCGCGTTTCGGAGACGCAGCACACATCGATGGCGCGAGATTCTAAAGTTTTAGCTAAGGAAGCCTGCTGTCCTATTTGGCAAAGTGTTCGTACGTTAAAAGCTCCTACGTGTAGTTTAGAGCGTGGTTTCAGGACACCAGGAATGGCGTTCCACGTACTCGAATCGTTTGCCCTAGCGGTGCCAGGTGATAAAGAGACGTGAGGAGGGTTAGTCGGGGAGATAAGAGTGGTATTAGGAGGTGTAGAAAGGATTTGAATGTGACCGACTTGGTCTCGTGTGTTGTTACGAGTATGAGGGCTGGTGTCAATTCCCGGCTTCCCACACCGTGGAAGGGTGTTTCTTGAGGAACCTGAAAAGGAAGTCGGATTAATGTCGACCTTAATGACCTGGGAGCGTGACCGCAGAGCCCAAGGGACAACTGCTTGAGGCCGGTCGCGCACGGCCTTTTTGTGGAAGGTTTTTGACGTGTTAGCTCCGTTCTTCAAGGGGCCTTACCGCCGGAAACGGAAATCCGTGAGGTAAGGTGAGGTGTGACATTTTTAGGGTCGACCTTTTCTAACCCCACCCCTCCTTGTGGGAAGGCAGCATCGCTGTCATGCTGGTTGTCCGAGGGAAACACCTTACTGCTGTCACACCTCTCTACAGTCAGCAGTACGACTTCGCCCTCAGACCTTGAGTTGCTGCTTTTAGTCTTACCGTTCGCCAATCGACCTGCCTGGCATGGTAGAACCTGCAGGAACATATGTTCCAGCCAATATAGCTCGGTTGGGTCATCACGATAGGCAAGCCCGACCACCGCGTCAAGGTAGCAGCTTCGATCGGGAATATCTACACTAGATTCTCTCCCAGTGTCTATTCTACTGGACTTCAACACAACTCAGATCAAGAACACGTGATTAGCCTGACCACAACGTAAATATATTTTCACACCAAAAACCCGACACAATCCAACAACAATGAACAGTCAATGATAAGTGAATCGTAATAATAAAAAGGACAGGGGAATATATAACTCATCTGACACATCTCAGACTATCTACATGTCTGACTAAGCAGACAACTTATCATTATCATTCTCGTCCACACATCACCCTTCATGGAGGAGCATAGGTCGTCTGCCAGCATTCTCCATCCAACTCTGTCCTGAGTAATCCTTTCCAGTTGCTATCCTTCCTTTTCATGTCTAGTGTAGTTCTTCTGAAATAAGAATACAGACAATTTAATATATATATATATTTTTACATTGTTATACCATTTACACTTATCACATATCCTACTATCTTTGTATTGAATAGAACAATGAAGAAGAAAAGTACTTTTCATAATTTCTCTCTGTTAATATAAACTATATAAATTTCGACTGATCTATAATCATGTCACTATTGTCCCATTTTGACTATGAATACTCACTAAACAACTTGATAAAGAATTCTTTTTCAATGTTATTTATCTATTTGATAATTCTAGGTGGATGCGAATGGATCTTAGAAGATACCATTGAATTAACATCGGAATATTGTCCTTATCAAAATAATATTGATAAGGTAATTTATTCTCTGTATGTATGTATGTGTGGAAAATTTACTCTGAACTATATATTACAATGATTGTTTTGTTTCTTAGATTTTCATTGTGAAATAGTTTTCTTTTCTCCAAAAAATCGATTATTGATATATATTTTTTTCACAGATTGAAATCATGAGTCAATTGAAGCTAGACCACCATGGAAAACCTGGAAGCACTGGACGGCCGTTTCGTTCTAGTATGGGACTGCTCAGCAGTGTGCATCCACGATCCCGCACCACGCGAGATTCGAACCCAGGACCTATATATTTTATCAATTTAGTATAAAGGGATTTGTAGAGACTGTAGGATTTTCGCAGTCTAAATTATGAACTGATCCTTATTAGACCACCATTAAGGGCCTGAAATCACTAGGTGGCTGTTTCGTTTGATGCATAGGATAGATCTGAACCAATGTTACACAAAACATTGTCTGTCAGTTGATTGATTAGAGTCGACTTGATGTTCAAAGGTAAATCTTTTAACCGCTTTCCTCTTGAAGTTAATATAATGATGCTGAAGTGTGTTCTGATATCCGTGTTGAAAGCGAGTTCTGGTTACACTCCGTATAACTTGCTCTACAAGATCAGGTGAATCAGTAAATCAGATTTATTTCCTCATTAAAATAGCTAAGTTTTATCTGCCAATGTCTTTTACTGTCTATGAATCCCAATAAGACTGAATCATATTTTGTTTATTAAAGGTACCATTTGTATGTACTTCGTATTTTGTATCCAGTAATAAGTCTCAATAGAACTATGAAGATTACTCTGGATTTTTTGTATGTTTATATTAAATTCAGTTTGGGCCTACACTACTTGGTAATTATAAGCCGATTGAGCTTATTCTTATACGAAGGTATTCTATGGCACCCTTCAGTATGAAGTGTGTTTGATGTGTGGTTGTGAAAGTAAATGTGATTGGTCAATAAGTATGAACAAACAGTAACTCAGCTTAATGATAATTCAATATGTGATTTTCTTCCCTCCTGTTGATTTCCTACTCCAGACTCACTAAGACTAACTGCTTGTAATTGTGTAGAATAAAGTACGGTCAAGTGTTACTCTGGTTATTTATTCTTGTTTATGAACGGGGGTATCTGTTATGACATGATCTGGTCTGTGTATAGTGGATCTTTCGAGCACGCAGTGGTGTGTATTGGCATTCTGAACTGGATCGTCCGTTCCAATCTCTTTGATGTATAATCGTAGTGTCGCGGTATACCGCTGTAACAAAAGTATTTTAAATCAACCGTTATATCAAGTTTCTTTAGTATATATTTATACATTCAATTGAACACAATATAATACCTGTATCTCTATTCTTCTAATGTACCAGCTTTTTGCACGTAAGTGTAAAATAAGTATCATGCACTTTGGTTTTACACAAACATTAATTCGTTTGCGGTAAAACTGAGCTATATCGCCACTCCAATTGTGAGCGTTCAAACCGCTTTAAAGTTATAACGCACTCATTGAAATCGAGTTAGGAAATAGTGCTGGGAATTAAGATTAAGAGTTAGGGCTAAGGTTTTTTATGTCGTACTAACACTAACTACCATGCCTGGTTTAAGTGTAATGCGTAATTCGTAAATCTTTATCATATGTTAATCGGCTTAATAGGTCTGGATCTCAATATTTTATACGTCGGTTTAGCTCTGCCTTACCATTTGTTTTACAGCACATGCTTTGTTTCCTTATTTCATGTAGAATTTGAGATCATAAAGCGGCCAATGTTAGACTACCATTAAGAACCTGGAAGCACTGCACGGTCATTTCATTCTAGTTTGGGACGCCTCAGCGTCGTTGCACGTCGGCGACTCTGCACACGGGGATCGTGCTAAGGACTTGCGGTCTCATGCGCGAACCTTTAGCCTCTAATCCACTGATCTTTGCATTCTACGTTTTTATGTATAACTGTTTTATTTTAAAATCGTTCTCTTCTTAATCAATCATTAGTTATCATCTATTCAATTGGATTGGGTTAATGCAGAAGACGGCGGACATTTACTATCAATCATTATTGATTCGGAAATATTTGTTTTTGCACCGGTCTGTCAAAATCTTTCATTAAGTCGTAATAAACTACGAGGTGGGCATGCATGTCAGCCAACATTAATGACTACAATTGGTGAAGTGTATGTAGGTTGGAAACCTATCGCTTGTACTCGTATAGTCACAGCTGACTTCAGCTCTTCATCATCGTCATCATTATCATCTCTTAAATCAATTGAAAAGAAATCAACTCCAACACAACAACAAAAATCTTGTTGGCGATATTCTTCAACTACTGCCTTGGATGGTGGTAGTAGTCACCGTTGTTTTATCAAACAAGCTGCGTGGCTTCGTGATGGTCTATTACTAATTAGTGCAAAAACTGAACTCCAGTTGTTTAGTCAATGGCCATCAGATAATTTGTATAATTTATTTAAGTGGCATGTAAAACCTAAACTGAGCAGTAAGTTAATCACTTTGTTATTTTATAGATTCTTTTGTAATTATCAGCCATTCAGTTATAAATGATATTGAATCTGGGATAAAGATATTCAGTGAATTAATTTGTCAGATTACAGTAATAAACACGACAAGATAAGATTATCAATAAAAAGTCTCAGAATAGTAAATATAATACGATTCGAGAAGATTCACAATCTCATCAACCGATTTTGCGTCTCTACTTAGTATTATGTTCTTAACATCAACACTACTCACTTGGTAATATCAGAATATGCTAGAAATGCTTCCTAAACACTTATAATCAAATACTAGTGACCTACAGATATTTTTAAGGAGTATGTTTCACAACCATAAAGCAAAATAGAACGTAGCGCTACTTAGTATACTCACCTTGTTATGGATACATGAATATAATTAGTAATAAGATTTATTAAGTTTTATAATTCTTAAAAGTTTCACTTTTTCTTGCCTATCATTAACTTCGGATTGATAGTTTTCGTGGATATTTCGCAAAAGTTGATATCAAATTAGTTGTATTATAAGATAGTCTGGCATCGGACCACTGAGTAATTAATGCTGAGTTTAGATGCAGAGTATTTCGTAACGATAGCGAATCCTAACATTTATATTTCATTTTCAGTTCTCGATGAATCTAACGTAGCGCATATCTTTTTCACCTTTATCCGTGGTACTCAAACCCACTCGCTGTCAACTATTTAGATAATTTAATCTACACGACAGTTAAAAACCTTGAGTTTATTTTCTAGTGGAATCATTTGCTCACACTACTATACAGTTTAAAACAAGAACAAAACAACTGTCCAGTCCTCTCTCTTTTTTCAGGGGTTTTCAGTTACGTTTGAATTTACTGCATGAATTAGATTTAATCAATCTACACAAATCTCTCAAATAAATTATTTCATTGTGTAAACTTGACAGATCGTGACTAGAAGTGAAATTTAGTACACTTGTAATATTATATTCACTTGTTAACTGGATATACTTGCATTTCAGTGTTTGTGTTCACATCGGGACCTGAATCTAGTACCAGTATCTTTCACCTAGAGGCTATCTGAACTCACTGGCTCAGTGGATAACGCTTCAAACTTTAGGATGAAAAGTATTGATTTTTTGTGCATATAAAAACATCAACACTGAAACTCATGTACATACAACTGACGTTTCATAAATAGGAAACAACAACACTAGATCCCACTGCCACTTCTCTTACATTACCAAAAATCTTAACTATATGATAATGTCGAGGCAATCCGCTCAGGATGCATGTATGTTGAAAAAAGTTGGTCAAAATTTAGTCCTGAAGAAAAACAACTGAATAGCTCAAACCCTTAATAATAATTTCATTTAAATCACAAATCGATCTAAGTTAGACAACCCTTGAGAACTTAGAAACACTGGGCGACCGATTCGTCCTAATATGCGATCGCTCGACAGTGTGACTCCACGATCCTGTGGACGGGAATGGAACTCATGACCCTCGGTCTCACGCGCGGACGTTTAACCACTGGGCACACAATGTCATGGATTGACTTAGGTTGGATATTGACACCATTGGCTGTCGGCTCAGTGGTCTGTAGGTTAAACATTCGCGCACTATATCGAAAGTCTTTGATTCAATTTCCAACAGAGGGAGTGTCGATCTGCACTACTTACGAATCGCATACTAGGATGGAATAACCACCTGGTGCCCACAGGCTTACAATAATGGTCTAACTTCATCAGGTTCATCACTTGAATGAGATTCAAAAATCTTTTTAAAATCACTCTGAAAACTTTACTAATAAAGATATAAATAGTGTTTAGTTTTTACATAGGTAATTTGCTCACTTATCATTCTATTATACCTTTTCACGTTTCAGATACCAAATCTTTGTATAATTCATCAAGTGCAAATGAGTCATTCGATGCAACAGCAACGACAACAACATCCGATACTGTGGATGATTCTACAGTTTCTGGAAGCTCCAATATGTCAGTAGCACGTTTAACTAAAGCTTATTCACCATATCCTTTAAAGTCATCACCTTCACGATCAATGTTGCATGCTGTTTCAGGTCATTCTAGTTTGTCTAATTTACATGCTACTTCTAATAATATTACTAATACTACATCAGATACCACTAGTGACAATTTTAAAATAACTAGAAAAATGAGCCAAATTGACTTGAATCGTGCCAGCGGCAGTGGATTAGACGTTAAATCAAATGAACAATTATTGAAAGATTTGGAACTCTTATCGAATCTTGGATTATTCGAAGCTATTCAAGTAATCTAATGTTTTGTTTTATCCCTTTGTGTGTTTTTACGTTTGCGATTTGTTTAACTTGTAACATTTGCTTCAGGAAATCGGTTATTGTGACAAACTAATCGAGTTCTGTTGTTTGAAATATTTTTTGTGTGGAAATCTTACACTACCACCAAACAAATCGGTTAGAAATGATGATGACACCAGCACAACTTCTTTGTCCAACCTTGGAGTTGCCATCGTTGATGGAGGTTGTACTGGGATATAGCGACAGTAAGAAGGATGTCTTACAGATAACAAACATCTATAATGATGTCGCTTACTCATAAGCAGAAGCAAAGATAACATACCACTTGTTTGGGCGGCCTCTGCTTTTTCACGAAGGGTAACAGGCGTAAGGAAGTAAGTAAGTTACTTCATGGATCTTTGATACCAGTGATAAGGTGTAAAAACTACTAAACTCAAACATTTTTTTCAAAACAGAAATATTCTTCAATAGTCTGAGAAACTGGGAAGTGTCAATCTCTTTTAAAGTATTAACAACAACCAATATGTATACGTATTAATAAACAGAAAATACCCTAACTTCAAAACGATCATAACACAGTAACTTGATAAAACTATTGTGACCAACAATAGGTTTATTCTCTACTTGTTCTTTCAGGACCATTCAGTCCATGTGCACTATTGGTTTAGAATCGGGATTTTTCAACTTTAGGTGGATCCGCCGTACCCACCAACCTGTATTAAGCATCGAACATTCACTTTTCACCCAATAGATTTCGCAAACAATACCACTGTCACGAGAAGGCCGTCAGTAGGATTTTCCTGGTAATGACTTTATACTCGCGACCACATGAGAGCGTTTGTAGAGGGTTAGCGGACTACCCTCATAGTCGGTCGTACCTGTGCATCTGGGGACAATTATATACCTTTTTGTCTGAATATAATTTTACATTGATTTTCAGGAAAACCGAACACTATCCAGAATTTAACATTACAATCTGAACAGCACAGGTCGATTCCGTGGTGCAAACATATAGATATTCAGACCTATATATATACATATATATATGTTTAACGAGAGATTTTGTTAGTCAATTTATGTTTACAAAGCATTATGGCCCAGATGTTTGAGGGTAATGGGCCACAGTGGTTATCGATCTTATTAGTTGTAACTACTTACTGACTTACATTTACACATATTATTCTTCTCTCGTGTTAGATTGTCAATCCAATACTTCCTCAATTCCATCCTCGTCAACTCTTGGAATGGATGAATTTGGGTCATTTACGTCGTATAAAAGCGATATTAGCGCATTTAACTAGATGTTTAACCGCTATTGGCAATTCATCCCAACGGTCAAGCAGTCAGTCTGATAGTCATCGTAGAATGACGAAAGTACGCATATATTTTTTGAAAAAATATATTATTCTCTTTTTATCTTTTCTATTGCTTGATGCAGGCTTTTTTCTTAGGCTTCAATACACTTTTACTAACCTGATTTTATGAAATGACTGTTTAACTAATTGCGTAGTGTATAGAACATAAGCTAACAACCCTTTCAATACTATGGATACGAGGGTGGAATGACAGTTAAATAACTTTACAAAATGTAAGTCTGTAACAACAATTTAACCACTTGATAACATCTCACGCTATAAGGAAAAAGATTGAGAATAATCTTTTGTGTACATTGAGGTAGGCGATGATTGGGCATACGTAATACATGTCCAGACCACCTCAATCAATGACATTTCACAACCGATTTGCTGCGTTTGCCTGGTATGCTACAAAGTGTCACCTCTAAATATAGCTCACCTCCACAAATGTTTGTGGTCAGAAGTAAAGCATTTGAAGTACGGAGGTAACATCAAAAACTCCGCCCAAAAGACCATATGTGACCAGCCTCAAACAGTTTCCCGATGGTTGTTTCACTTACGCTTCTCAGTCAAAAAGAACACTCAATCCAATATCTTTTACATCTGAGATGTTTGTCGATATCACTTCCTAGATTTGCTAACCAGAATTTTTATTATTATTTTTCTAATCTGCGTATGCTAATCCGTTTTATAGTCCAATGTCATAGGCCTTGATCAATGGTACGTTCCGTTTGAAACGATTAACTTTGAGCTAAAACTAAACTACTCTTCAGTTTCTTTTCCAGGTCCCTTAGAAAGAAGTATTTTTCCAAGGTGTGAGGAACCAAAAAACACTAACCGTCCATATGTAATAGCATTCAAGCTCATCTTGTTCACTATTAAATCCTTATCTTGACTTTCTAATATTTCTTGAGACGGAATCTATTCTTCCTGATTTTTAACTAGATTATCTCTAGGATGACCCATTAGGTCTGATGCAAACCAAAGCGACGGTTCTAAACTTTGGCGTTATCAGTGGATAGGGGTCAACACTAAACTTGTTTGTGATACGAACTTCGAGGAGCTGATGGTCAACAGATTATTTACAACCCAGACGATTTGAGGGCGAACGATCCACTCATTTCCCACTGCTCTCGAGGATCCGGTGTCGGAACAACGAAACCAAATCGAACCTATACCTATATGTATACCATGGACTGCATGTTATCCACGAGTCTTCTACTTTGTCGGGTTGGAGCCAATGAACTAATTCCAACCTTTACCATTTGTCTTGAACTTCTTCCCCATCTTCCACCTGTGATAATGATTTGAATCCACAAAATACTATACAATTACCATCTCTTGTAAATTTAATATTTTCTGGTGAAAACCTTTAATCTTTACTTATTTTCATTTTTCTAAATAAAATAGGTAATTCCCTTTTCATTTACAAATTTGTATTCTTCTATATTTATATGTTTATGTAGGGTAATTTAAATTCAGAACTAACCAATTTTGTTATCGAGTCATTCGACTCTACCATGACATCAAAAATGTCGACGACAACAACAACAAGAATAAATAATACAACATCTAAACCAGTGTCTTCAATATCTCATACACCTCATTCTTCAAATAATCTATTAGAAATGCATACAATACCTCCTTTACCATTATATGTCCTATTAGCTGTTGATTCATTGCAAGTAACCGATGTTAATGCAGATGTGAAATCGAACAAACATTTTGGTATGTAGTTTTATTGAATTTTAATCATACACTCAGTTAGTGATAAACAATGTTGTAAATATTGCTCAATTCTGTTTTAGTTCAAGCTTCCATAAAACAGAGTGGGAAGCACGTGTTAAAGTTGGTAAGCGCGCTTACAATAGAAAACTAAGTATTTAACTTCCATTGACTATTCAATACTGAATGAATCACATATTCAGAATGCAAATGTAGTTGATATCAATACGAAATTTCAATAGCTTGGATACAAAGATAATTCGATAATGTAGTTGAACAACAAGGTCTGGATTCATGTCAATAATGAAAAAAATGTTCATACTTCTGTTTGATATTCCGTCTAAATCCTTACCAACCAAACAAAACAAATGTTTTTGCGTTAAAACATCGGATTCCATTGTGAACAGCCCAAACCAATACTTTTAATACTGCAACGCTGTTGAAAATAGGTTTTCCTTTTTCTATATATGTAAAAACAGAACCATTGTCTTAGACTTGCTATCCGTATGATATACCTTACTGCTGCCGCATCTCAGTACACTTAGCAGTACAACTTCATCATTGGATTTCCAATATAACACTTTTTCTCTTACCACCACTGAAATAATCTTCTCAACTCAATGTGACTTCAATGAACAAATATATTAATTCATTCAGCTCTGTTGAGTCATCAAGATAGTTCAGATCACTGCATCAATGAAGAAAATATGGTCTCATTTCACCATACTGATCATGACTATAGAATCTCATCAATAAGAAATTAATATGTATTTACTTAGTTTAATAATGATTACATAACTAGTTTAACCGGAAAATTTTTGATCATAAATTACTCTTTAGGGATTATATAGTACAACTAATCCTCTTACATTTATTTCAGTATATCTCAGCGGTGATATTTCTAACCGTGACCACGAGTGGTAAGCATTTTATTCTTTCAGTGGACATAAAATCCTTGAAGACTCTATATGCCTCTGATTATGACCAACTGTAAACTTGTGTAAAAATTTTTTTTCAGTATAGGGTTGTGGAGATTATTAAGTTTTTGATTGAGATCATAAATCGATTGATATTTGACAACCATTGAAAACCTGGAAGTACTAGACGACCGTTTTGTCCTATTGTGGGACTCCTCAACAGTACGTATCCACTATCCCGCTCGTGCGATTCGAACCCAGGACTATTATTTGACTATTTTTCCCTCTGTTTCTATAGTCATCCTGTAATGTGAATTTGATTTAGGTCAAATAGTTTAATCTATAATAGATGATAATAATAATACTCTTAATATTTTACCATAAACAATGAATATGATAAAATTCTCTGGATTAATTAATGCAAAAAGAATAGTCAAATACGCAATGAAAGGTTGGTTATTCTATCTGAATCAAATCATATAAATGAGAAGCTTCTATATATAAACATGCCTATGGAAAGAAGGTAGTAAGTTGACATAATAGAATATCAACAAATCAATGAAAAAAAGATTTTCAACATTGAAAAGACAAAAAAATGTGGAAAAATTTGCTTAATTAAAATTACTTCAATCTCCACAAAACCCCTTCTGATGCTAATCAACATATGCTCACTAGTGACTGGCTTCAAAATATATATCCTGCAGTTCTAATGAGAAGCAATGACCAGTGGAGTTCAACTGAGTCAGTTGTGAGGTAGTAACTCACTGATGACAATGGTGGATGTGTCACTGAATTTCGTGGATTAGTTGAAGTTAGACATTAACACCGTTGGATGCCGGCTTAGTGATCTTGTTGGTTAAGCGCCTGGTATGAGACTGGTAAGTCCTGGGTTCGAATCCTGCGAGGCGGAGTCGTGGATGCGCACTGCTGAGGAGTGCCTCAATAGGATGAAAC
The DNA here is from genome assembly GCA_944470365.2 of Schistosoma intercalatum. NCBI lineage: Eukaryota > Metazoa > Platyhelminthes > Trematoda > Strigeidida > Schistosomatidae > Schistosoma > Schistosoma intercalatum. The sequence continues at coordinate 3,618,414 of OX103730.1, read as the reverse complement.
GGCCGTCCAGTGATTCCAGGTTTTCCATGATGGTCTAGCTTCAATTGACTCATGATCTCCACTGTTGAGATTACTATAATCTCCATAAAACCCTTTCTAATACTAATTAAAATTAGACGATAGTTTGCGCTACAGATTAACTTTAAGTAAACAATCATTGAGCATTAAAAAGTAGTGGATAGCTGTTTTGTTCCGATATAAAACTCCTCACTAGTTTATATCCACGATCTTATCGTAATTGAATCTGGGATTGTGACATCTGACAGTGAGTATGTTACATTTAGACTACTGAATGAGTGATATTCTTCTATTAGGACTATTATATTATGTTTGTAATACTTACTTTCATAATGCCTCCCTTCTCCTTTTTCTTACAACAACCCCTTAATTCCTTTTAGATTCTATAAATGAATGGAATAATGAACATGGATTGACTGACGATTCAAGCATCTTCGAAATACAAGTATGTATAACACTTGATTAATGAAATTCCTTCTTTTTCTTCCTCTACCGATGGTTTTTTTCTCATAAATCCACAGTCTTTCTGACTTGAATGATGTTATTCGTTTTAAAGGGAGATTTTCGGTCCCAAAGTGAATAGCATTCATTTTATTCAGGCTTAAAACGCTTCACCATACGATTGTTTACATATTCATTGTTAGTATATATGCTTAATTATTGTAATAAAAACTATCGGACTGTGAGAGCGCTAAAAATAAGCCTACAAAAACCAGGAAAATTTTGTAAGTGCTTTGGCTAATCATAGTCGTTCAGAATTGTCTGAGAAAATTCTAGACAATGACGATTTTCGCAATCATTATCTTAATAGGACAATTATTGATTTGTTTAAAGCCGATTTCATCATGTTCTCTGGAATCTTCTGCATTTCCAAGATCATATTTAAACCTATACCTATCCATGTTTTGTGTGCGAGAACTAACCTGGAAAATAAACGTTCCATTCATCTGACTTTTAATCTATTTATGGTTCAGGAATAGACGATTTCTGGGGTTTAAGAGGTGGTTAAACAATTGAAATGTAAGTGGTCAAGTACACCACATTACATTTCGACAACCTTTATTTTCAAATCTCTATTCTATATTATTGTTTCATTTTCAACTTGGATGACTCTACTTGTTCGTATCTTCTTATTAGACTTTTTAAGCACCCATCTCTCAACTATCTTCTCAGTATTAGTGCGAGCTGGTAAAAGTTTTGTTTTTGCACACTATTTACTTTCGAATATCGTCTTAAACTGAAATATATTGTAGTTATCAGTTTTTGAATGATTTTCAGCTGATATTCAATTCATAAAACGTATTCTCTTGAATTAAACTAATCTTACGAAGCAACCGACGTAATGTTGAGTAAATACTGAAAATATAACACAAATTTCCTATTTCGCCTTCAAATTGAACAAATTCTTCTGTTGTATTAAGCTCTATGTGATCGAGCCGTTTTCTCTAGAGTGTGAATATTCGCCTATGTAAAACCCTAGAATCTACAATGACCTATTTCATCAATGACATAGTGCCCGATGAACAATAATCGTAGTGTCATGGTATATCGAGGAATGAAAAAAATTTTAATTCCATGCATTGTATCAGAAAGTTCAATCTTGCTCCAGTCTTAAGCGTAATTATATGAACTGATGTCTTTATATAGCGTTTAACAAATTCTTCTACAGTCGTATTACTTCATTCTCTTTCATCGTTTTTCTTTAGGATGATGATTTAAATCTCAGTTCGAATAATGATGATGATGATTATGATGTGACAGATAAAAGTAACCCATCAAAAACTATTCATCATTCAAATCCATCATTCAATACATCTGCAAACAAATCATCACATTTATATGGATTTAGTATATGGTCATTGAAACCTGCAGCCTTAGCCCGTAGTATACAATTTTCAGAAGATGATGCCCGTCTTCTTGCTGATCAGTAAGTGTTTCTTCTTTAATTAAAAAAAATTCGCGAATAAGTTTTCATATTTTTTGTAAATGGAACGGTAGAACAATCGTTACAACTTTTGATTCTTGACCGACAAATTACAGATTCTAGCTGCGTTACATTTTCATCGGCCTAGGCAACTGCCTATTATCACTGCCCATAACAGTTAGAGTATATTTTCATGCCAAGTACACGAATCGGTACCCGGCAAATAAGCTCTAGAAAGAGTTCATTAATTACTGAATAGTTGCTGTACGCTATTATTATCTCTATGTCTAGTTTTAATTCATATGTATTGGTTATTGAATCTCCCCATTGATATTTGCGACTGCAATTGACGAATTTCTCTTAAAGTATGTGCATTCTGTTTGGGACACGGGTACATCCAGCTGACGAGTCCTAAATTGGACGGAACACACGTCTTTGATTCCATTGCTAGGCATCATCCATTTCCGTCTAAAAGTTTAGAGTAATGTTGTTAGATAATTACTGATATGCCTATCATCTACTTAATTAATTATCTTTCCTTTCACATTCTCTTATCATCACACATATTATAAACTTTTGTTTATCACCGAATCAATGCTCCGCTGTCCTTCAACATAGTTTGTCAACTCAACGATTACCTGGTCTATCATCACTAGATCAAATGTATTTATTGGGTATAGCTGATTTAATGGCGAAAACACGTTCCGATATTACGGATTGCTTGTCAAAAGTCCATTCATCAACTAAAGAGAAGAAGCTGGATCAATTGCCACGACGATTATCGATTAAACAGGATTCTAAAGAAGGTTATTATTATTACTATTATTATTTTATTACTATTAATTCCATTTCGTTTGTCAACTCATTTACTAAGTACAGATTTGTCTATTTGTTTTCAATCCACATTCTGAGTCCCAAGGCTAGTAATATGGTGTGCTACCTATGCGCACAGTTATAAGTAGTATGTAATAGGAACTGGGAATGAATGATAATCAGCAGTAGATTGAAATAAAGAGAACATGAATGAAAACAGAGAGAAATCGGAATAACAACAAGAACAAAAGTATGATAGCGTATGTAAACGACAACTCAATGACGATAGGCAGATGATTTATTTGATGTATGATTTCCATATTTTACATAAGCACTGTGTGATTTGACATAAAATAATAAATTAGTTTTTTCTCAACAAGTCTTTGTTCACTACAATAATACTACTCGGTCTCCATAAACCTGTATTTTAATCTTCGAATTCGTAAATCAAATTAGAACATATTAATTTGAAGACGGCCCATTGGTGAACTCGAGGAAGCTCAAAGAAGCCCAGAAAGGGCTGAAGATATTCCATCCTATCATCTTTTGAAAGAATATTCCAGAATCTCTACATGTAGCTTCCCTATTGAGCAAGTGCTAAAAACCCTTGTGTACAGATTGGATGACCATAATAATGATTTCGCTTTTGCTAAAAACTATGGCGACCTGGACACATATGTGCCTGGTCCTACGTTGTAGCTGACTGACTGACTAAAAACTATTAATACCCGGAAATTTCATACCATATGTGACACTATTTGGAATAGCATTCCTTACACTTGTCTTCTGTCTTCTCATTTGCGAAATTGCACTGTTTCTAAAGGTAATGTGACAACGAATGCAACAGTATACATTACAAAGAATCCAGCACTCCACTTGTTGCGATTAGATCTGATAGAAACCTTAAAACTAGCAAGGCATTCGATTAACATCTGCAGCAGAATCAAAATCCACTCTAAGGGGTTATCACTTTTCAGAATCCATCCCAACAGTGTTAGCTGACAGTTTTAGGTTTCACTTATATATGGTTAATAGAGAGCGGGTTTAATTCTAACCAAATAACTAACCGATCACTCTTGGCAACCAAATCTAATTTAAAGTTTGGATAGATATATATACATTCAATCCATTAACGAACTCATCTCTATTGATCAGATGTCGTTATTAAACTAAACGTGCCTAATTAAAATGCATATTAGTTTACTGTATTTCAATTAACTCGTTTGATTTAAGTTACCTAATCATCCATTATTATTCTCATTGTAATGTAAATAAATTAACGAAATACAACAAACTCAATCAAATAGATAAGTAGTATATTCCATAATTATTAAAAAAAAGGTAATTTGTTCAATCCTCAAGCATTCAATGTTTATCATTACAAACTATAATGACATTAGCAATCAACTCGTATATAGAGATAAGTTTTTCATCCTTAGAAGTTTTAAAAGTAGTATTAAAACATAAACAGCTTATACTTAGTTGAGAGTACGATTAAAACATCGGAAAGACTAGATAGTGTTTTCTTTTTAGTATCAGAATTTTTAACAGTCTAAACCTAATGAGATCAGTTTGTGAAAAATGCAACCTGCAAATTTAATCAATCCTTTACATTATTCCTTCAATTATCATTGTTTAATTATTCTCAGAATGGGTTTTGTGGAGAGTTTTAGAAATTTCACAGATTGAAATCATGAGTCATTTGAAGCTAGACCACCATTGAAAACTTGGAAGCACTGGACGGCTGTTTCGTGGATGCGCACGGCTGAGGAGTCCCATACTAGGACGAAACGGCCGTCCAGTGCTTCCAGGTTTTCAATGGTGGTCTAGCTTCAACTGACTCATGATTTCAATCTGTGAAGTTTAATTATTCACTGAATATTACATTAGCTAATCAGTTATACGGAACTTAGGACCTAGGGACATATATTCATCATTTCAAGTTGCTACTGTATATTAACACAACAAGAAATTATCAAGTAGGAAACTGTTTGTAAATACTTGTACTTTCTTGATGATTATTGTGGTAATTCTCCAAGTTCCAGTACCTCTGTACTTTACTGTACTGTACATAATTTGAAAACATATGAATGCTATTAATAATAGTATAAAAATAAACACATAAAATAAAGTCGGATTGTGAATAACAGTGAAATCCTTTACGAAACTATCTTAATAACTACTTTCTAGTGTTGTTGTTTACATCGAGATTTCAACTATACCAAAAACTTGCTACTCTAATAGCTACCTAGAAACAGTCTACTCAGGTTCCACATATACCATTATGGATTGAACAATTATAGTCTTTAATATTAGCAACATAAAAATGTAAATTCTATAAATAATGAGCATACTTCGAAAGTACAAAGTCATAGTAAGAATCAGTATTTTCATTGAAATTTTAAAAATGAATGCAACTATTCCAATGTTATCTAAATTCTTGAATCCATAGGTTACAATTATGCTATGGACATTAATCGGATTCAATTCACCACTCTCTTCAACATAATCTTTCGTTAGCATGATTATTGTGTATTTTTAGTGTGTAATTGATCTTGATAGATTACTGGTTTTTTTCGTAGGGCGGCCTGCTTGAGCATCTGGGCTACCTGTTCCTGCCATCTAGATATTTCAACAAGTTTTCTATTTTTGTTTGTTTTAATATATCATTATGTTTATTAATCGCATAACCTATTCTGCTGCGTTTCTGAAAAGTGTACAACCTTTCGTTGTCAAAGTTACAGAAAACTCAATAAGAGACAATATGGTTGCTGGCAATGTACAACGAAAAGAATGTACATTATTCAGTTGTTCATTCACTGAAGTGCTAACATCTAACTGGCGATTCCTCAATATTTATCGCCAGGACCGACCAAGAAGAAAGAAACGGAAACTAGTTGAAATACTTTGCGCTGAGAATTCTATATTGTACCAAAATTATAATATTGAATAAAGCTAATAATAATAATAATAATAATAATAATAATAATAATAATATAGTTGTTCAATTAAGAGGCAAACAATCTCAGGAATTCTAATGAGAAACCATGATCAGCAGAGTTCATCCTTATCGAGCTTGAGACAGTTTACCTACTAGGGTCAATAAAAGATGTCTTCAGAATATCGAAAACTGATTAAATTTATAAATGTAAATCATTGGATCCTGACTAAGTGGCCTAAAGATAAAAAAAATCCTGAGCTCAATCCTATGTGATGCATTCGTCGAAGCACACAACTGAGGAGTCATTCACTAGAACGAAACAACTGTCTATTATTCCCTATTTCTCAGTAGTTTTTTTAATAACATCAGTTCGTAATGTAAACTTTAAGAAAATGTTTTACTATTCTATCTTTTTATCAGAACATAATTAGTGTAAATTTATTGTTGTTGATTTCTTCCTTTATAAAGGTTTAGATGAGTGTGGTCTTCGGTTTCTTTTAACAGTTCAATTATATTCTTATTTAAGTAAAACATTACCACCTGCACGTCGATCACAACTACTTGTAAGTTTTATCGCTTCATTTTTAACAGTGATAATCGTTTCTCTCTCGGGTTTTTTCTCTTCATTATTAAGTAAGATTTTCATACAAGTAGGGTTGGTTTAATACGGACTAATTGTTCTATAGATGCATTATCGTATATTATGGAAATCATTGTGTTTCATAATTTACATCTCATATTGATCTTAGTTAGACAAGCATTGAAAACTAATACGTTCAGGTTTTCAGAAGTTGCCTTACTAAGAACTACAAAACTCAACAATCTCCACAAATATCTAAAGTTAATCATGTACTCATTAATGGCTGATTCCACTAGGTTATTCCAGAGTTCTATTAAGAAATTGTAATCACTGGACTTCACCCATTTCGGGTATGATGTAATTACTCATGAATAATATTGGAAAATGGTTATATCATATCACGAATTTATGTCGATTCAGTAGTTTTTAAAGTTTAATCACCTATTACAAATTTTGAGGCTCTTGCGAAAACCTCAATGCATATTGAGACAATATAGAGTGGGTATTTGGTTAATAATTAAAGTAGATTCGTTCATTGTATACAAAGTCTTCTCAAAATATGATGCATTATAGTATTTCTGTGTCCACCAACTAACCGCTTTTGGTTTACCTTCACAGGGTTGATGAATGTAATAGGCATTAATGTCGCTAGTTCAAAGCTCCACAGAATTATTATTATTACTATTACTATTTTTATTATTATTACTATTATTATTAATACGGTGAATACTTTCATAATGATAATGTATATATCGATTTTTTTATTTCTCATATATTGTATTTCAGTCGTCTGGCCTAACTAATTCCAGTCTAGTATGGGCATATCATTCGGATTCACAAGAAGAACTTCTATCTCAATTACCAATTGTTTCTAATCAACTAGGCGGTAGTGAAGTCAGCGGTGCTGATTCATTAGAATTAAATTGGGCCGATTTCAAACGATACGGTTGTGGTTGGTGGATACGAAGTGAAAGTCTTCTGATTCGCTGTGCTGAGAAAGTATGTACATGTCACCGTCTGCGTGTTAATAGCTATGTATACATGCAATCGTAGAAACATATATTTACGATTTCATCAGCTTAAACAGTGGTATTCGAAGCGATATGTTTACTCAGTTGGATGGTGGATAGAAGTGGAATCGAGGATGCACATTCTGTCCTATTTGAAATTCTTCAACTCAATCTACTTGCATCCCAGAATTAGTGTTTATAATGAACCCAGTTCTTTTCGCTTCAAACACCCAATTTGTTATCTGCTTAGCTACTGAGTTCAGATATCTACTGGTTTGTGCAGTGGCGTGAATTTAAATTCATTTGTATCGGCTATTCAAATCCTCTTGCTGCGTTATGAATTGCAACTGATCAGTCTTTTTCAACAAATGGGCATTGTATTCGGATATTAACTTAATATATTACCATTAAGTCACCATCATTATAAGCTAACTTGTATGGTGAATAGCGGTGAAACTTAGCACCCGCTTTTCGTCCTGTTTGGGACTCATCAGCTGAATTTGAATACATAGTATGTACGTATGTCGAGATATACTGATCAGTTGCAGTTCATCATGTTATCATTATAAGCTTACTGCTTTATGGTCTTAAAATGAGTGCATTACAGATAGGTGCATACTGCTGTCAAATCCTAAATTATGAAAATCATAATATTGATCTAGCAGATAACCAATTGGGCTTTTGTTTTACAGTACATTAGATTGTTGTGTAATCCTTAGATCCGATTTTAACTATGTGATAAGATACAGTCTGAAAACTGGGTAAAACGTATAGGCATTGTTTGTTGTTTCTTCACAACTGTCTGCTATTATTTAACTAGGTCCATCTAGTAATTTTGAAAAACTTTAGATTTACGTCGAATCCCATCAATTTGTTCAAAAAAATTCTATTCCATATAAAATTAGCAAAACTCTTTCAACAGTGTGAAATTCATATCATTTGTCGAACAAATGATTGTGAAATCGATACTACTTACAAGTAGGTAAACACTGTTACGAACAATATGTATTGTCACCAAATTACTACTATTTTCCCACATATTGAAGAGTATCACAACTCCCTTTTCGTTCATCTCTTTACAATCCAATAATTTTCCACTGTTCTATCAGCTCTCTCTATTCTTTTAAACGTGAAATATGGAATTAGTCTAACGAATAAATCTGTTGATAATGTCGTATTCTAATTTTTGTGTGTGATTCACGTCCTCTATTATGACCAATTGACCGGGTGACTTGATTTTTACAGGGAAATATCATTGATGTCTACGTTTTTATGCGCATATACTTAAATCTCCACCCATGATTCCCTTGTATATCCAATTAATTGCTAGTATAGTCAAAGTTTATAGAGAACTGTCATCAGAATTATCAATCGTATGGCTGTCCACTTCCTCCATATTTTATTCAGAGGTAGTGCCCTCATTTCCTGACCTTTTATGAGTTCATTTACTACCAAAAGATTTACTCTCATATGATATACTTCTGTTTGACGAAGATGCTGACAAAATCTAGTCTTCTGATCAACTTAAGCAATGATGCAAGCATGTTTGGCAAGCGTTTCTCTACCGACGACTGCAAGATATTATTTTAAGTCTGGTTTTGATTAACGTTTGAATTATTTGTAAGTAGTAAGGTAGTTGGACATATTGATTAATTTACTTGGAATTCTCGCCAGTTCTGGTGGTTTAGTGTCTGATGAATTCTCGGCACGGATTCAGAAATTTCTATTGGCTTTTGCTAACTTTCATCATATATAGCATAGGTGAATTATCGTTCTACCAAAAATAGACGAGTTTACTGCCTGGTTTTTTCTTTCTTTTCTACTTTCTATGTGAAACATGACCATTAAGAATAGAAGATTATCGTATGCTTCTAGTATACGATTGTAAGTGTTTTTTAAGCACCTCTGGTGTGTAATTTTGAACCACTGTGTGAGCGATTTCTGAGTTAGGCATGAGATACTTGATAAAGTCAGCAAATCGATTGATGAAATAGTAAATTTTCATTAACTGAGGTTACTGGGACATCTTTTCTCGAATGCCTAACCACCACGTACTTTGACAGGCTATATTGTCAGATTTACGACTAGGTTGGAAGAAAGCTAAGAGCTGCCTAATATACTGGAATGCGTTCATTCGTTTTATTCATTTTGTTTTCTAACAGATGGCTCGTACAGCATTTCAAAATACTAAAGATCCAATGGAATCTGCTGTCTTTTATCTGGCTATGCATAAAGCTAAAATGGTGGCTGCATTATTCAAGTAAATGTTTTACTCATGTTATTTTGGTAAACAAAAATGTTCATTTTCGTTGCATTATTTTCGCCCTTATTAATTAAATACATTGTTGAAAGCCCTCGCATATTCCTCGAGGAAATGTTTCAGTAACCAAGAAGGTGTTAAAACTATTTCATGCTATCAGAATTCTCTGGGAAATTAACTTAATTAGAAGGTGGAGAAGATTTGTAGATCAGGTGGATGATTTAGGTGGAGTTTTGTTCTCTGAGCTACATAGTTTGGTCGTTCAGCTTTCATTGTTCATTTTGAACATCAGCACAAACTTTAGTCTTTTCGACGAAATGTCGAGTCTGCTTGCGATTACTGCAGCAATTTCAACCTGCTAGGTCATCTATCTCCGATGTGTCCCAGCAACCGGACGTCCAACTTCTCGTCAACAGCGACTGTTACGGACAGCGCCGCCTCGCCAAAGCACTCCATTCAACATCTTTCCCCTTCACAAAGCCCCACCAACACTAACCTTTCCTCTTCTAGCCTCGCAACGGCGTCTGCAGAACTGCACCCGCCTCACATCCCCTTTGGCAACGTTTCCACATGTAGTGAACGAACTGTTCTATCTGAAGTTTGTGCTGATGATGTTGTTCAGAAGACCATTTAAAGCTCTGTGATCTAACCATCTTGATCAGAGAACAAAACTCCATCTAAATTTTCTTATGAAATAATTACTTATTTTCTTTATCAAGGTTATTGTCTTAACCTACGGTTATCTTTGTCTTCCTGTACATCAATATGACCTTTTTTGCTACTTACCACCCTTTTTTATTTTCTATTCACTGTTCAACTGTAGAAATGTTCTGGAGACTGTTAATTTGTTTGAAGGTTTTTATTTAAGATATTTCATGTTAAGGAATCCCTAACATCAAGAAATATCGTTTATATGTCTCAATTGTTTATTTCCTATTGAATTATGAATGGCATCACATTATTGTATTATTTATAGTTGTACAATAATTTAGCGATGAATTCACCTTTAATTGGTTGATATCAGTCAAATTGGAAATTTACCGTATATACACTTGGTTATTGCCTTTATCTCTCTTGTTCATTATTCTATGCCTCCAAATGCCCTGGTGCGGCCGAGAGTGGGGAGAGTCCGCTCTCCCTCTCCAAATGCTCTCACATGGCCACGCATATATAGCCTCTGCCAGGGAAGTCCTCCTCACTGCCTTCTCGTGGCATTACTGTTGTCTAAGAAATTGAGAGGACGAAAAACGAATGTCCGGCGCTTTAACCGGATTGGTGGATATGGAGAGTCCACTTAGAGGAGTTGGAAAACCCTTATTCCAAACCAATGGTGCGCGCTACCTACAATACTCTCAGGGAAAAAATAGCGTACCAGCTACCCTGGGAATGCATCTCTATGCTCCACTGCTTTGTCGATCAAACCTTCAGGTCGAAGACTCCGGGTGTGGTCCCCCAAAAAACCACCTGCTTCGGTTTGGGCACCCGGGTAGTACCACAGCCCTCACACATATCTCGTGAAATCTGTGTGGCGCATATGCATTTTGTGCCTCCTTGTACCAATATCTATGTGTTAAAATAAATAAAATTTCATGATCACATAAATCTGAATTGACTGCATAATAATTCATTAAGAGAAGCGTCACTTATAAATCATTTCGGGAGAACAGCAAAACTGCTTATTCAGCAGTGAAATCCAGGTCCCGTGTTTCATTCTATTTGGGACTCGTCAGCTTAAAAAGCTTGCGAATTAAGGCTATTTCGAGGCAATCCGTGCAGGATACACATATGCCAAAAATATACTAATCATTTGCAGTCCTAAATAACAGTGGGGAGATACAAGTAAAACAACAACAAGTGAATTTACTAACTTACTAATTTGTTTGGTATTGTTTGTTTGTTTGAATCGTCTCATTGATGTTTAGGACTGCAAATGATCATTCTCTTATTGGCATATGTACATATTGTGTGTATTTCTATTTTATCTTAATTCATAAGCATTATATTCAAAGAGTGAACATCAACTCTGAGATGCAGGTACATCTATCTGATGAGTCCCAAATAGCACAAAACGCGCGTCATGGATTCCACTGCTAGCCACTATCCATCTTTATTTACTAATTCCTTGTTTGTGATGTACACCCGTCAAACTAATTCACTAAGTGTGTACATATTAAGGGAGACCTATTTATGTAATACAATCTAACTTATACAACTAATTTTGCAATTTTTTTCTTCATTTTGTTTTCATTTACTAACATATTACTTAATCTTTCTTTGAAAACAAAAACAAAAACTACCAGAACCACTGGTAATAAAACATTGGAGAATTTCTTCCGATCCGATTTCACACCAGGTCAACCAGCATGTCGTCAAGCTAAATTAAACGCATTCCGTTTACTAAGTCAACATAAATATCTTCAAGCGGCTGGATTATTCTTATTGGCTGGATGTTTGAATGATGCAGTACGTGTTTGTTTGGATACTGTGAAAGATTTACAAATGGGTATTCTATTAGTTAGGTACGTTAATTTAGATAATATATTCATGTATATATATTGTAATCTCAACTGAAACTTGTAAAGTAACCGAACATCACCAATCTTATAAAACATTATTTACTATTCATTTGCCATCGAATACTCTGGTACGGACAAGGGTGGGGAGAATCCGCTCTCCCTCTTGAAACATTCTCACATGGCCACGCATATACAGCCACTACCAGGGAGGTACTACTCACTGCATTCTCGTGGAGAGAGTTTTTGATTTTTTTAAAATTTAAAGTGCGAAACGCGAATATCCGACGCTTTAACCAGGTTGGTGGATATGAGTAATCCACGTAGGGGAGTTGGAAAACAATGGTGCACATGGGATCCATGGTCCTGAGGAGACGAATGATGTATGAACCTATTGTTGGTCACCGGTTATCACGGGACTGGATCTCCTAACGTTCCCCCACTGCCTTATGGATCAGACCTCTAGGTCAATGGCTGTAGCTGTGACCCCCTAAGAAGACCACGCGCTTCGGTTTGGGCGCCCGTGCAGTATTCCAGCTCTCACATAAATCGAATAATTTATGTGGTGGATCCTTGTATCAATGCTCATGTTTTTAAATAAATGAAATAAATCAAAAATGTTAACACCAGGTTGCATGCAATTGTTAAATGTTCTTAATTACTCTTCAACGTTATCCCCTCAACTCTTTATATCCAGACCCCATCTACAGTAATTGTTAATTTACACGTAAATAATTAAACTTGATTGAAAGTAATTTCATAATATACAAATCTCTAAACTAAGTGAACAACTAACAGATTACAGTAGAACAACACGTTGAACTGAGTAATTACTGAATTTATCAAAATCCTTACGAATATTAAACTGGATGATTTAGATATTTAATTCACCAATAATCTTACTTTGTATCGCTTCTCAATTTCAAGTGAAAGTCAGTCTCTGCCTATTCTCCCACTGACTGCAGCTCAGATGATGTAAAAGATGAGTTTTACAGAAAGCTTTCGGACCTCCTCCGAAAAGCTAAGCGCTCGGATGTAGTAATAATGGCCGGTGACTTTAATGCTCAAGTAGGTAAACTAAGCGATAGGGAAAGACACCTAGGTGGATCTTATGGTGTCGTGGCTCAAAGAACAGATAATGGCGACCGTCTGTTGCAGCTATGCTCAGATAACCGCCTGTTCCTTGCAAGTGAAAGGTTTGTCAGGTTTTTTTTTAAGGGGGGATGTTGAATTTAAGGTGACTTGCTTGAATTACTGGGCTACCTGTTCTTGCCATCTATATATTTCAACAAGTTATCTGTTTTTGTGTTTTTTTTTCTAACACATCATTATTTCTATTAATTACATAACCTATTCAGTTGCATTTATGCAAAGTTTGCGACCTTTCATTGTACAACTTAAAAAAAACCACGATCATAAACATTGTGGTTGCTGGCAATATACATTGAGAGGAATGAACATTATTCAGATGTCGATTCCTGAACTGCTAACATCTAACTGACCATCACTCAATATTTGCCGTCAGGATCGATCAAGAAATAAGAAAAGGAAACTTGTTGAAATACTTTGTGGTGACAATTCTATATTGTACCAATAATATAATATTGAATAAACCTTATAATCATAATAACGCAATTAGTCTACTTTATTTTTGTAATGACGTTCATAGTGTTCTATTCTGGACAACAATTCCAAACTGTTAACTGTTGATCAGGTTTACTCCCATGTGTGGTCGTTTATACACACTGCTAAGCAAACTCGTACTAGAAAGAAATAACCGTACTCACGTGAGTATGAATCATATTGAGAGTATCCGTTCTCTCAAGATATCCAGTTACACCTAACTAACGAGTTCCAGCTTACCTGAAATTCAGTTATATAGGTTTTTCTGATATCTAATTTCGAATCACTTTACTTTGAAACATAGTGCTCATCATGTTAAGCCACTGAGAGTATTGATCACATTACAAATTGATCAATGAAATCTGATCAACAATGAGTCCATTGTGTATAATTCAGCTTATATTCATTGCTTATTTATTCAATTACTTAATGAATACTGTTGTAATCTTTCTCTCTTTGTATTTCCTGTCATTTTAATTTTTGTAATTTTTTTTTAAATACTGACAGACTTTATACATCATCAGCTCAAGGTATTCCAGGTCAACAAACAACAACATCCTCGACGTATCATGATTTTCTAAGGGAACATATAATTAAACATCAAGATCCATTCCTAAGAAGTATGGCGTTTTGGACATTGGTTAGTTAATTTGCCTTTATTTTCTATTTCGTTTCCTTTTGTTTAACTTTCGTATTAGAAATAATACTAATAATAATAGCTTTATTCAACACTCTAAGTAAAACACAGTGAACAGCTACTCTAGTATATTCATCTTTTAGTTTGTAGACGATCATTTTGTCTACGCTACATTAATCGTTAAGAATAGTGATACAGTCAAAAGGAAAAATGTTGGTATTCGTCGTAGAAAGAACAGTAACAAGTAACGAAGAGATTTGATTGTGAAAAAGAGAATCACAAATACTGTTAGAGTTTAGACGTCGGTTCCACATATCGTAGAATGATATTTCGTCTCTAAGGGACCTGGAAAGGAAACTGGGTTTGAAGTAGTCATATATACTCAGGTGTGTGACTTTGGAGCCCATGAAACACGGTCATTTTGCTATAGGTTTTATAATGTTTTACTTCTGTACTTTAAAGACTTTACTGCTGGTGGTGGAAATACATGAAACAAGACGATACTGCCTCCTTCCGGTGTTTAGGAGGCAGTATCACTATAGACCCTGGTTATCTGAAGAAAGCACTTTATTTTTATCACATCCCAGTACAGTCAGTAATACATCTCAACCTTCAAACATTAGGCTATTGCTTTTCGTTTTACCATTCCTCAGTCAACCTGCCTGGCATCGTAGGACCTTAAATAACAAGCTCTTTAGTCATTATGTCTTTATTTGTTCATCACATTAAAGTATCAGCTATGTTCGTGGAGTACGTAATACTTATATTCGATAAATGGGTTCCATTGCATTTCAGATCTGTTAATCACTGGCATCTGATATTGATTTAATGTACTATCGAAAAGAACTTGTCTATTGTTTGAATAATTATAATTTGTCAACTTTTTTTTGACAAATGTTCACATTATGTGGTTTTTACTTACATTTTAGGGTGATCCATTAGCTGCCTTGCAAACATTATTAGAAGGACCTGGAATATTAAGTAATTCTGAAGATTTTATAATATCTGAAAAGAGAGATAGTTTAACCGATTCAATCTATCAAAGCCCACAACATCCTCAATATCTTAGTGGTAGTCAAAGCTTCATAACTGGTAGGGATACTTCAAAACCATCATCTGTATGTCCAAGTGTTTTCAAATTCTACACGTATCTACAATCACATCCATTAGTTTTACGTCATCAACGTTTACAAGCTCCAAATCTAATCAATTCTACTATATTATATCGTGTAAAAAGTTTAGAAAGACGTTTATACTTTCGTACTGCACATCATTATTTTATATTGGGTTGTCCAACATTAGCATTGGAAGTTTTGACTAAATTACCACCATTGGAATCTTCCGATCCATCATCTATACTTGGTTTACATAGAATCTCAGTTAATGAATCTATAGAAAGTAAATCAAGGCGTCAATCGGTATTCTCTTCAGATGCTGTCGTGCAATCTGTAAATAAACAAAAGTATGTTTATTTAATTATTCAAACATATATGAACCACTTCATCTTTAATTAATTCTGTTGTGATGTGCAGTGTCGGAAATTTGATACTAATACACGGTATGCTATTCACCAACACCCCCAAATGACTACTTGAGCGAGAAAGTGTATTGGACTACTGAATGAACCGCACAAATACTCATTCATATATGTACCACTCTATCCTTAAGAAATTGACCTCATTGAAATGCACTTGACCGTTAGGTCACTTCTGATCGCCATCTATTGTTCAAATGCTCTCAATCAAGTTGCAATATTGAAGTTTCTTGTCAATCAGCTTTCACTACCTGTACTTACCAACTGACTTATCTAATCATTACCAATAGATTTTTCATATGATATATCTATAAACCGTTGAACATTGACCCATTGGTTTAGAGAATAAGTATTCGTTCGCAAAACCATAGTTCATGGGTCCGATACCCGCGTGCAAGGGCAGGACTTTTACCAAGTAATTTTCTTGCGATCTAGCATCCCCAACATGTTTACGTCACGAAATGTATAACGACTGAAAGCTGAGAAACACTGTCCTGCTTGTTTTCTTAGTATTAGACTTCTCAGCTATTGTGCATCCATAACTTCATAAAGGCTAGAAATCAAAACCTTCAAACACTTCAGCTACCACTCCAATTTGTAACCGCTTAGTTAGCACTTAGTAATTTCCATCTTTAACTTAATTCAATTCATGATAGTTTGTGAACGTCATTAAATGCCACCTATGATATTGATCTCACTCTTGACCCAGTTAGATTTTACTAATCACAACATCTCACTAAAACTCTTAGGATTTCCTCCCAAATTTAATTTGGTTCAGTGGTAATCACATGATGTTCATTAGTACATTGGGAATGTGTTTGTCATTCCTTGATTTTGTAAACTACAAAAGTAGTTTTAACAAAAAATATGATTCATCTCTTTATTTAATTTCTATTTCTTTGAATCTCTCTTTTAAAACACAACTAGTAACGATGATGATATTTTCACATTCATGACACCTGATGTTCCTTTACAAAAATCTACAACAGAAGATCAATTTACACTTGAATGGAGTGATGATAATGATGATCAGACGGATCATGATGATACCATTGATCATGTGAAGAGTAATAAAGTTCATATGAATCAAAAACAACAAATGTTATCACCATCAGCCCAACAACGACCTTCACTTCATTCAATAGGTAGTTATAATATCGAAAGTGAGTAATAATCGTGTTTCGTTTCTGGGTAAATAATTTAAAGTAACCAAGGTGAGAATGTTGTACTATACTGACTTCTACCTTGAGCAATTTTTCAGCTAATCAGGTAACAGTATTTAGTTATAAACACTAGAGAATATGCGCGAATTGCTCGTAAAGCCTCTGTCCAAGGTTAGCTTATGTACCGAAAAATATGGGTATTTATATAGTCGCACATAAATTCAAGCTTCTGAAAGCATACTAAAAATAGATGTAGTATATGTAAATCTCTTTTCAATAATGAGAACTCTTCTTATTTCATAATTTATAAAGTATGTACACTGAGTTATTTTTAAAAAGATTCATACAATTATGTTTAGAGGTTGTAAGGAGCTGATGAGTAACTATGGAATTTATGTTATTCTCCTAAATTAGTTTTTCTTGTTGATATCTAGAAAAAAGTTAGGGGCGACCAAACCAAAACGTGGCATCAGTGCTTGAAGTCACTAACTTCTAGTCTTAGCCATGTTGGTAGATGCAGATTATTCAGTTGGGGTCTGCGCGACTATTGCAGCCAATGGTTGGAGACTTGGTGACATGGCTCAGAATCTATCACAATGGTATAAGTGTATACACTCTCTGTCTTCCCTTAAACTGTGAGATTAAAATCGCTTCATATCTTTCTTTCTACAATCTAATTCTTTCCTCCTGTATCATATCCTTATATGCAATCTTTTTTAATATATCACTACCATTGAAGTGACTACTTCTATGAATTTGGTGTTCATCTTGTAGTGCTAATGAGGTATGGCAACTTGGCCCGATGGATATATGTGCCTGGTGGTACGTTGTAGCTGAGTGACTCACTGACTCTTGTTAAAGTCGATTTGATAAATAAACAAATTGTATGAATACGAATTATAATGTTTTGTTTATTTATTCTTTGTGTAAAACAAACAAACGAACATTTGATTTGTCTAAAGATCAAGGTGTAGTGGACTTAATGGCA
Organism: Schistosoma intercalatum; assembly: GCA_944470365.2. Classification (NCBI taxonomy): domain Eukaryota; kingdom Metazoa; phylum Platyhelminthes; class Trematoda; order Strigeidida; family Schistosomatidae; genus Schistosoma; species Schistosoma intercalatum. The sequence goes on along the minus strand of OX103730.1, from coordinate 3,600,410 downwards.
AATCAATTGAAATTTATTGCTTGTTTAAAAATTTTGGCGGAAGAATTAAGTACACTGGCTGCTGGCGCCGAAGTAAGTAGATGATTGTTTTATTTTGTATCATGTTATGCCTTTATTTATTTATTTAAACGCATAAATGTTGGTGCAAAAGAGCACCCAAAAATATATACACTGCACAAAATTAGTCTGAGGGCTGAGATTGTACTCGGTTGTTTAAACCGAAGCAGTTGATTTTCTTTGGAGCGCCACTCCTCGAGTCTTTGACTCAAAGGTTTAATCCACTAGGGGGTGGAGCGACGTTGGTAAATGAGCTCCCATAGAACCTGGTAATCAAGAATAAGTTCATGCGTCATTTGTTCACTTAAGATGCTGAATCACATGTTCAACATTGGTTTGGAACCAGATTTTTGGAGTTTTTTTAAGTGGATCCTATGTGCCTATCAACCCGGTTTTAGCATTGGACATTCACTTTTCATCCTCTCAATTTCGTAAACACTCCCGCCGCGAGAAGGCAACTAGTAGGACTTCCGTGCAGTTGCTACATATGTGTGGCCATGCGAAAGCATTTGTTGAGGGATAGTGAACTTTCTTCATCCTCGGATATACCAGGCCATTTGGGGCGTTTTTTGACTCTGGATCAAATCACATTTTCTTCAAGTCTTAAGTCATTTGAAATATCATTATATGCTGAATTCATTACTCTATGCCATAACTGACTAGTACAAAGACCTTAACTTTGCTGAAAACTAGTTGAAGTTCGATTATCTATTTAGTTGCTGATTGAGACACAAGGTATATTGGATTCGTATCCTTTGATTTTTTTAAAAGTCACCTATATATGTTCATGATTAATCACAATCTATTCATGATAGATAAGTGTTACCATTGCAAACATCGAAATCGATGGCTTGAACATGTTACATGAACATTACCGTCCCAGTATTATCTTCATTGTGCCACAATTGCTAACTCTCTGAAAAGAAAGATGGTCAGTTTTTAATATTAAAGATAGTTCTACAAGGCATTTATCGATCAATAACTTTTCCATGATTGTTTCTCTAGAGGTTCGTGTATACTAATAACTATTGTTCTGTTGAACAATAACCGTTTTGTTTGTCTTTCGCTCAATTATTTCTGCATTGGTTTATTACGCAACTTTCCCATCCTTTGTTTCTTCACGATGTTATTTCTATTTTTTGTAGCGAATACTCTCTACTTCTCTGTTGTACCTGTTGTATTTTTAGTTAGCCTATGGTAAAATTCTTTATTACGAGAACCGGGATCTATCGAAATCGGATGGATCACACTGCTTATATATATTATACTTCAATAATAAACCCTCTCCTCATGTTAATGTATGAGAGAGAGTTTAAGAACTCTAGAGCTAGTTTAATATTTAAAGAGATTCAACTTGTGATGGAACAACTTATCCTTTACCAATAGTTATGATCCTAACTTAGCGAATGAGAAAAGCGAATAAAGTGGAACTAAATCTTCAAAGAAAGCTATGGTCTTATATCCAACGTTAATTCACTCAATAAATGAAATAATTCATATAAATACTTGATTTCACACAAATATTGAACATTAAGAAACAGATACACTACAAATTCACGGATATTTATCCTATCTCAATTGAATAGATAAGCAAACATTAACGTAGTGTAACTAGCTGGTTCAATTCTATCTATTCTAATTTTTTTTATAATCAGAGAGGAGTTCTGTGAATATTATGGTAATTTAAATGTTGAATTCATGAGTCGATTGAAGCTAGACCACCATGGAAAACATGGAAGCACTGGACGACCGTTTCGTCCTACTGTGGGACTCCTCAGCAGTGCGCATCCACGATCTCGCCTCACGAGCCTCGAACCTAGGACCTGTCAGTCTCGCGCGCGTGCGCTTAAGCTCTAGACCACCGAGCCGGCCGGCATCCAACGGTGTTAATGTCTAACTTCAAACAATCCACAATGTTGCGCCACCGTCTCCCATTGTCTCAAAACTGATCCGGTTGAACTCTAATTCTAATTTTGATTAGTTCCATAAGAATGGATAAAAAATAGTATGAATTTGCTAGATAAAATCGTTGTAACTAATTTGAAATCCCAATCGCTAAAATTATTCTAATTATGATTTTTATAACAAATGACTTACAGTATTAATATTGTTATTATTATTTTCCTCCTTTCTTTTATCACCGTTAGTCTGAAGGTGTTTCACTTCGTCAACATGTTTGGCAATGGCTTGAAAATGAATTAGCTAGTGTCAATACATTGACTGGTTTAACGAAATCATCCATGACAACACCAACTGTAACTTCTGCGATTCATTCAACTAATAATCCCGTTGTTGTTAGTGATGAAAAGTTGAATGAACCTAGTTTTGGTAGGTCAAGAGGAAGAAAAAAGAAAATCAAAACATTTTTTTAAATTCTTATTTATTTGTGTTTTAAATGTTTGTTTGATTGTTTTATTTCGGAAACAAACAAAAGTGTAATCATATTCAGTAATGCTAGATCGTGACTAGCAGTAGAAGCCAGGATGCACTTTCATCCTATTTGGGTGATCAGTTTGATGTACTAACATCTCATTATTTACAGAGAAATGTAAGGTGTTCAAGTTACACTGTGAACATCAACACTAGGATACATGTATGTTCGACTGATGAGCCTTGAAAAGAACGAAACACGTGTCATATATTCCATTGCTAGCCACAATATATCTTTGCTAGAAACTTCTAACTCAAGGCATTATGATGACTATTTACTCAAGATACTCATATGCTAATAGAGACTGATCAAATGCAATCTTTAGTCTCAAAAACGGAAAATCTGAATTTATTATTTATGTGACAATTGTATTTCTTTATTATTTTCCAGCGCAGTTTCGATTTTACGCCATTTTTATTAGATATGATTGGTATCATTTCCTTAGAAGATACACTTTTGGTCTGATTGTAAAACTTTTCTCCTTGTTCCCTAATATTATATTACCTCATAACTCGACTTGTTATACACTACTTCTTGTTTATAGTTTTCTCTTCAAAAAGGTATCACACTTTCGATTCAAACTTCAGCATCGTCTTCTGTAACTTTACAATGCTTTGATACTCTGTGTACTGATTTTGGGGTGACTAAATCTCCCGCATGGAAAATTTCCAATTGAATCTTTAAGTGATACCATTAAGTATTTGCAAATTTTAAACGTAAATTGAGGTTATCTGCAATGTTTTCAATGTAAAATAAATGTGTCACATTTGACAATATCAATTAAGTTCCATTCAATTAGCAAATGTATACTTTATAATCAAGTATACTGTTTACTGGATTTTATTGCCAATATGCAACGCTGACCTACTAAATGAACCGAGAAATGTTGGAAAATGTCGAGAGCAGCTACACATGCATTGAACGTTGGGGGTATTGCTAATATCCCACTTGTAAATATGTCTATCTTTCACTGTAATATGGATTTTTCTCTTTTTTTTCTCCTACAATTTTTCTCTCTCTGTGCTTATTTTTATTAGATCATTCAGAATTTTCCGGTCCACTGACTACAACTTCATATTTATTAACTACACGAAATGCTGGTACCATTTTAGCTGGTATCTTAATGAATTTATCAAATGTTTCTCCAGAAATTCGTGATGCCGAGTTAAAACGATTAAAAACACGTTATGATTGGATAAAAGTATGTTATCTTTGATGCTTTTTTTTAAATTTTTTTTCATTCCTATCATTCCTACATAAAACTATCTCTCATTTTGAACTGTTGTATTTGAAGCGACTGGACTTTTACTTATACTGTAGAAGATAGTTTTCATGGAGCATTAACATTAATTAGATGGCAGCTGAAGACCAGAAAGTTTTTGTACCAAACTTCTTAACGACATCTTGAAAGCACAATATTTAGTCTAGTACCTTAATTTAGCTTTTCTGATGATATATTCGTTTTATTTTCCCCAATTACGTATAACTTTGAATTACTAGACTCATCAAATAAACAATAAAGACAATTGCAACAATAAACTCGATGTCAAAGTTCTATGTTCACCACCAATAAATTGCAGACATTATAGGAGAGCACAATTTAACTATGATTATTCTCACACCTCTCCATACCCCACATACATCCGTTTCTAGTGATTAGGCCTTTTTGAAGTGCTGAGCCAACACATCGAAAATGTCCCATAAAAAAGCCATGTGCGACAGGCCTCAAGCAGTTGTCATTTGGGCCAATTAGTCGCTAAGTTTACTACTAACTCAGTTTTTATTTCAGGCTGCTCAAGAAGAAATATCCTTCCACTGTGTGGGCAGTCGGGAAGAGTGAAAACAACTCTCATATCTTTATCAGAACTGAAGATCATCGTGTTGTGGATCGAATCCCTCCCAGAAATCTACACCATTGGATTTAAGCAACAGCTTTCGTTTTTTGTAGTGATCTCAATAAAACCATTTAGTCAGAGAGTCGAATCGTAAAATTACTGAGCTAGTGTATCAAAAACTGTTCATAAAAAGACTATGTGATCGACCTCAAGCAATTGTTCATTGAGCTCTACAAACATACACGCAGCTAAGTCCTGTCCTAATTCAATTCCTATTTCATGTGTATCCATAAAGTATTAATTTACAATGTGGATAACTAAGAAATGATATCTGTCAATACATCTTTATTAGTATTCCTAATATCGTCTATGTATGTTGACTCGACTAATCTCATAACGTTTCATTACCTCAGAAGAAATTCATCTCGAAACCATTTATCAATTACGTATATGATTATCATTTACTTGGGTGTTAATTATTCATGGGTATCTATTTAGTTTGAGAACAGGTTTCGTCATAGATAGACACCAGCCAGAAAGTTATGGAGTTTCTGAAATTATGCTATTAATTACTATTTCATCACATAAGTATTATGTTTTTCTCCTATCTATATGTCCTCTCTCTCTTTCTCCCCATGTATATATGCACGCGTCTAGGCTCATGAACCTTTTCTGATATCGTTAATTAATTTCTGTGATCTGTATGGGTCTAGTGGTATACGATTACCAGCAGTTCGTATTGAATTATCCCTATTACTTGGTGAATTATATTCAACATCTTATCCATTTACAAGTCAATCAACAATATCGTCACAAAATAAATCCGATAGTAATCTGTTAGTAGCGACACGTCCAACCAATACCAATGTCTGTTATCCTACTCTTGATTCTTCACGTTGGCCAATATCACCAATGGCTTTAATCGACGGTATACCTTTATTGCGTACATTGATGCGTCTACCACCGGGTGCATTACTTCTACCAGATTCAGTAAAGCGTATCAAGGTAAATTTTATTGACCTGACATTTTTTTATCAGTATGGGGTTGTGGAGATCAATAAGTTTTTAATTGAGATCATGAACTGATTGATGTTAGACCACCATTGGAAATCTAGTAGCACCGGATGATGATTTCGCCCTATTGTGGGACTCCTCGACAGTACTCACCCGCGATCCCGCTTGCGGGATTTTTGACTGTTCATTAAAAAATTTACTAGCTTATTACTATTAGTAATTTCAAGCAGAAACGTTGACATTAAAATTCCATAACTAATGGAACTCATTATGTAGAGAGTAGTATAATAGCCCAAAGCTGACCTTATTAATGGTTTTTTCTGAATTCAATCCTTTTTTGAGACTTCAATTTATCTAGAAATAAAATCTTGGTTGTTCTTTTAACTTGTTAAGGAGTTCTAACTAATATGAAGCATTAATCAAACATGGGCCCCCGAATGTCCTCGTACGGACGAGAGTGGGGAGAGTCCGCTCTCCCTCTTGAAATGCTCTCACATGACCACGCGTATATAGCTTCTGCCAGGGAAGTCTTACTCATTGCTTTCTCGTGGCACTACTGTTGTTTACGAAATTAAGAGGACGAAAAGCGAATGTCCGGTGCTTTAAGCGGGTTGGTGGACATGGAGAATCCACCTTAGGGAAGTTGGAAAACCCTGATTCCAAACCAATGGTGAACATGGGCTCCAGTATTATTCTAAAGGAACAAATGTCGTATGAACCAATCGTTGGTCACCGACTACTATGGGACTGCATCTCCACTGCCTTGTGGATTAGGCCTTTAGGTCGAAGGCTCTAAGTGTGGCCCCCTAAGAAAACCACCTATTTCGGTTTTGGCACCCGGGGAGTATCACAGCCCTCACACATATCAAATGAGTTCTGTGTGGCGCATATGTATTTGGTGCCTCCTTGTGCCAATATCTATGTGATAAAATATATAAATAAATAAATAAATCTTATCAATTATGTATAAATAAACAGTTAGTTAGTTAGTTAGTTACATAGGCAATATGATTCAATAAAAATCAGACTGAGTTCATCGAATCTAAATGAAACTATAAGAAGGGTGAAACAATCTAAGCCATCAGAATTGATCTTAGTTCACGTTACCCAATGTTTTCAACTATTGATTACAATAAAATACAAAACCACCAACCAAGATAACTTACATACTTTAATTTAGTCGCTTCTAGTTTGTTTTCTTCAAACCTTATTCTTTAATAAACAAATTTTACCATATTCTATAGTTAATTAGTCTAATTAGACTAGTTTAAGCATAGTTCACATATATCCTCAGCCTCGAACTCATTGTTTCTTTCCTCTTTGATATGAAGAACTAATAGTGTACTTAATCAACTCATCAGTCAGTCAGCTACAACGTAAGATCAGACACATATTGCATCAATCCAAGTTGCCATATCTCATTAGCACAGGATGATGAAAACCAAATTCATAAGAGTAGTTAAATCAATGGTGGTAATATATAAAAGAAGGATTGCATATAAGCCTATAGTACAGGAAGAAAGAATTAGTACTAATTGCAAACTACAAAATAAGTGATATGGTATTCGGAACAAAATGTTTAATTTCATATAGTTCAAATATGCTGTTCATTTCACAATTGATTGATCACTGGGTGGTGATCAATGTCATGCATATCAAGTCCTTATTTAGTGCAGATCGAATGCTATCGACCAATTTACAATGTGGCCACCAGTCTAAGTGACTCGACACTGCATGCACTATATATTGAGATTAGATGTTGGTTGGAGGTAGTCGACAGGAAACCCTGGACCCGGGTTTCGTGCTACTTGGCACTCGTCAGCAAGGTGTACCTGTAGTCTCGAAGGAACTGGTGCTCCCTGGCGGGTTCGATCCCGTGTCACCCAGCCTCACAGTCAGAGACGTTACCATTGAGCTATCCGTCCGCGACTGACCTCCCTCAAGATTACAGGCGCACCTTTCTGACGAGTGCCAAGTAGCACGAAACTCGGGTCCAGGGTTTCCTGTCGACTACCTCCAACCAACATCTAATGCTGTTCATTTATTTATTTATTAAAACATAAACATTGGTACAAGGAGGCACCAAATAGATATGCACCACATAAATCATTCGATTTGTGTGAGTGCTGGGATACTACTCAGGTGCCTAAACCGAAAAAAATGTCCATTGTTCCCTGGTTTTCAATGATTGTCTGATTGAAGTTGGTCAACGATGTAAAATTCCAAACTCATCAATCCTCACAACTTTCCATTATGTTTCGAAAGTATGATAAAGCTTTACTATGTAAATTATATTACTGAATCATCATAACTATGCTTTTGTTTTATTTATATTTCATTTTTATAGTATATGGTTCATGATTTAATCACTTGTCTGGAATCATTACCACCTCCATTTTTAGTAAGTGTTCTGTTACCTTTTCCTTATCAACAATGCAATTGTACCAGTACTACTACTAATACTACAGCAAGGACATCGAAATCATCTGTTACATCTTCATCACCATTTCATTGTCCTGATTGTATTTTGGCACCTACAGGCGATCGTCATCGTAGAATATTTTTATTACGTAATTTATGCGCTGCTCTTTCTGGATGTATACATCAATGTTTAACTGTTGGCGGTTGGTTTGGTCTTGGTTATGCAGTCGATGAGAACTCCATGCAATCTTCTAATACATCATCTCCATTGACAAAAAAAGTATTTGCTCTACCTGCAACAAGTACTATCAATGCTCGTTCAGGTGAGTGAGTGAGTGAATTGGAGTGTGGTCTGTGAGTTAATTGCAATTTTTATTAGTACTAGAAGGTCAAGGCGGTTGTTCAACTTTGCAACACCAATTCGTCTTGCCAAGTGAACGGTTAGATCCCGGCTGATTAGTCCTTGAGTTGAGCGCTTATTAGAAGACCTGAAAGTCTTGAGTTCAATCACCGATGGAGTTACGGATGCCTAGTGCTGAGTGATAAACAATATTGTTAAATTTCACTGAAACTACGAATCATTCAAAGTTTGACAACCACTGAAAACCTGGGAGAACTCAATGGCCGTCTCATCCCTGTATGGGATTTCGCAGCAATACGCATCCACAACCCTGCATTTTTATTTATGTATTTGAACACATAAAAATTGGTACGAAGGGGAACTACAATTCGCCATTCTATTTGTGTGTGGACTTTGATACTGTTCGGGTACCCAAACTGAAGGAGGTGGTTATCTTAGGGGGCCACACCCGGAGCCTTCGACCTGAAGGTCTAGTCCACAAGGCAGTGGAGAAACGTAAGGAGATGCAGTCCCATGGTAGCCGGTGACCAACGATTGGTTCATACGACATTTGTTCCTTTAGAATAATACTGGAGCCCATGTTCACCATTTGTTTGGAATCAGGGTTTTCCAACTCCCCTAGATGGATTCTTCATATCTTTCAACCCGGTTAAAGTGCCAGACATTCTCTTTTTGTCCTCTCAATTCGTAAACAACACCGCCGCCGCGAGAAGGCAGTGCTTAGTACTTCCTTGACAGTGGCTGTATATGCGTGGCCATATGAGAGCATTTGAAGAAGGAGAGTTGACTCTTCCTACCCTCGGCCGTCTCAGGGCATCTGGGGGCACGACCCTACAATTAGGTATAGAAAGTAGGACTGTCGGTTTCATGAGTGAACCTGTGGTTCTCTGAACCGAGATTCAACGATGTACTAGTCCACGATAGTGTTCGGCCATTTTCCGTTATCTTTGGTAGAATACCTTCCTCACATTCGACGTGGTTTAGCTCCCCTAGCCACTACTGAGTAGTCCCATACTAGGATAAAGCAGCCGTCCAGTCCTTGCAGGATTTCATTGTGTGTCTAACTTTGTGATTTCAGTGAAATACACTAGATATTTATTGTTATAACAATGTTAACAAGGTGACCAATCCTACTGTTGTAGTTAGGTCACTGCAGCATCATTTAGGGAAAAACGTTCTCATGTGTTGTGTGATATTAAGGTGTGATTGACTCAATGAACTTCATTTTTAGACAATATTGATATTACTGATTTCTTTTTAAGATTCACTGTGTATGTGTTTAAATTTTTAATGTATTTGTTCAAATAAACTATTGTTTGGTTTAAAATCTGATTCTATGTTTTCAGTCACGAATTGTTTATCTTGCATAACATGATCTAGTTTATATCTAGTGTACGGAGTGAATATCCAGTCTAGTCTAGTGATTGTATAATCTTGTGCCATAGACCATATTATTAGATTATAGTTACTTACTTAGGCTGGTTACCCTTAGTGAAGGAGCGTAAACCGCCCTCTAGTATTCTCCATCGAACTCTATCCTGGGCAATCCTTACCAGTCATTGTATTATAATGCCAACTATATTGTAGCCCACAACAAAACAGTTTGTTCATTCGTTTATAATATACTTTGTTTTTGTTTTAACATGCAAAATTACTGTTATACACACATAGTTGTTACGAACCTATAACTATTTCAGTCGGTCAGTCAGTTACAACGTAGGACCAGGCACATACGTGCATCGGTTCAAGTTGCCATACATCATTTGCATTGCAAGATGAACACCGAATTCATAGAAATAGGTAATGCAGTGGTGACAATAGCATGCCTTACAGATGTTAATTATTTTTATTTATTTTAACACATAGATATTTGTACAAGGAGGCACCAAATACATATGCGCCACAAAGATCTCATTCGATAGATGTGAGGGCGGTTATACTGCCCGGATGCCCAAACCGAAACAGGCGGTTTTCTTAGGGGGTCACTCCCCGAGCCTTTGACCTGAAGGTCTGATCCATAAGGCAGTGGAGCATTGTAAGGAGATGCAGTCCCATGGAAGCCGGTGACCAACAATTGGTTCATACGTCATTTGTTCCGGCAGGATACTGGAGCCCATGTTCACCATTGGTTTGGAATCCGGTTAAAGCGCCGGACATTCGCTCTTGGTCCTCGCAGTTTCGTAAACAACAATAGTGCCACGAGATTGCAGTGAGTAGGACTTCCCTGGCAGAAGCTATATACGCGTGGCCATGTGAGAGCATTTCGAGAGGTAGAGTGGTCTCCCCCCACTGTTGGCCGTACCTGGGTATTTGGGGGCAATATATATAAAAGAATGATGACATATAAGGACATAGTACAGGAAGAAAGAATTAGTTCGTAGAAAGAAAAATATGAAGTGATTTTAATATCACAGTTTAAAGAAAGACAAAGGGTGTATACACCTACGCCATTGTGATCGATTCTGAGCCATGTCACCCAGAGTATCCAACCATTGGTTACGATAGTCACGCGAATTCCAAACAAGTAATCTGCATCTACCAACATGGCGTCCGACAATGGTGGTCTTTCTTGACCTTTAAGCAACATTTGATTCCGTAGACCGCAAGATTCTGCGGCAGTGTCTGTCATTGAAAGGTGTACCTGAGAAATGGATAAACCTTGTAAAGGCTCTTTACTCGAACACTACTAGTTGAGTCAGAGCTTAAAACGAAATGTCATCTGCTTTTGCAACCTCAAGTGGTATCCCTCTAGGCTGTCCACTTTTTCCGCTTTTGTTGAACTTCATCATAGACCTACCGATGGAAATAACTCCATTTATTTAACATTGTAGTCGCTTTTCAACTTTTGATTGTACTTACCTCAAGCTGAATATGGGTTTTGATTTCTGTCTGTTTTCTTATCTTTTAGTTGATCGTCTATGTGTATCTGGTCAGATATTTAGACCAAATACAGAACCGTCTAAATGGCCAGGTAAGTCACTTTTTATGGTAATATTACGTGTTATTTATATAGTTAGATTATTCATTAAATATGCAAATATGTATATCACTCTCACCTTCCTCTAAAATTAACCCTATTTCTTAAAATTTTCTCTTTTTATATTTTGTCGTTAAAGGGGGGTAGGTAACAGGAAGTTTTACTTGACATATGTTTTGTGCTAGTTTAAGATTCGTCAACAAAATATAACTGCATAACTTGAAAAAATCACTAATTCCTTTTGAGATTCATGCCTTCATTATCCAGCTTCACGAGTTAAAACATTATCATTGAGGCACTTAATACAACAACTTATCTTTTTCACGATTGATTGATCACTAGGTGGTGGGTGAGCAATCTCATGTGTATCAGGTCCTTCTTAGTGCAAATCAAATGCTATCGACCAAGTTGCAATGTGGCCACTAGCTTAGATGATTTGACATTGCGTACACTTTCCTTTCCAAATTACTTCAAATGAATTGATACTTGTTATTTTGATCCACCTGCATTCCAAAGTTGATGTACACAATAAAATTGAAATCTAGTACCCTACTTATCACGTCGTGTATCAGGCAAGGTGTTATCTACTAAGCTATTTAGTCACGAAGGCCATTACTAACTTGTCGAATAAGTGTGCTAGCTAGTATCTGAAATATGTTCAACTTTTAAATATAAAAACTATCGAGATATCCGTTTAAGAAGAAACGCAGTAACCAACTGGAATTACTTATACTGAATTTTGAGTATCAGAACAATCGAGCAAGTTTTATAAAACCATTAAAACAATATAGTCAATATTCAATAATTTTTTTACCCATTTATTAGTTCAGTTGTATTGCTTATAACTTAAGTTCTTTTTTCTATGTACATGCCAACTAATTGGGTGAATGTTCGGTTTTTACGTGTTTCTCTCGGCAAGACTATCACATACTGCCAACCTTGAGTTAACCAATCACAGTTAAGAGAACACCTCGTGTATTTTGCGCGAATTCAAAAGTACAGTGATAGATAACGTGAAGATTGGCAATATTTGGTTCTTGAATTGCCCGGAATCAATAAAAACATCTGTTACGCAACCAACATATTTTGTAAGTATGTAACGTTTCCTGATCGGCTAGTAAGTCGTCCAAGGTTGTCAGCATATTATACTTAAACCGTTTCACTTTTCGGCTTTTCTGATTATTTTTCACTCTATTGTATTTTCATATAGGTTTAACATGTTTAAAAAGTTATACTGAACCTCAATTACAAAGTAATAGTGTAAGTACTAGTCAAATTATTCGTATCACATCAACACAAAATCTATCAGATCGTGACTTATCATCGCCATCGTCATCTGTAACACGTATTCAATCTGTGGATCGTCGTCGAATTATTGGTTTATTATCTCAAGTTTTAGCTGCATCCTATTTCGGTTTATTAGTTTATGCATTGCATACTCGTGATACATTCACATTATATCGATTAGCTTGTGCTCGATTAGATGGGAAAACATGGAGTCGTGTATTCGGTGGAACATATCGAGCTAAACCTTTTCGACCACCAACACAACCTGGTACTACTACTGCTACTGTTACTACTACTAGTAACAGTAGTAGTAATGTACCAAGTAATATAACTTCAGAAAAGAAGCCTGTTCCACCGAGTCGACCTAAACGGTAAGTTGTTGTATAGTTTACTTTTTTAAAGTAATTCTTTTCGGAGGTTGGAGAGAATTGTGTTAAATGCATTTTGAGAAGAGATAATTCTGAGACTCTTATTACTGACTTCCTAAATGCTTCTTTAAACTTCGAATTACTTCAACTTGAACAATAGGTAAAAGGTGCGAAAGGTATGAGCTTTACTCCAAGGTTAGTTGTGTTCAGGTTATCGAGTGTATTTAAAGGGTTTCGTGTTACCTTAGTACTCTAGAAAAACGGAATTATACCAATACGACAACGATACAGGTAGTTATCCTATCAAAATGTGACACGTAATCCTTCACTGTTCTAAGCGTTTCTGAGAAGCATCTATTCCATGTCAATCGGATATGTATCCAGTCGTTTTCTGGGTCTTTATAGACTTTGACGAGGGAACTGTTATGTATGGTTCTTTTGTTACCATTGTTAAAAGTATCTGTCAGCCGTATGCAACGTGGAGTTTGGTTCATATAACGCATAAATTACATCTCTAATTTAAAAATAGGCAACATCATTGACTGAGTATCAAGAAAAAAGCGCGTAACACCGGACAACTCTATATTTTCTTGTATGGCTTTTGTTAGTAGCACGTACCAAACAACTCGAATATTACCTGTAAATTGTAGTGTTAGAATCACATCATTATCTTTGATTGTTACCATTCCAACATGCTTGATTTTCACTTCTCTAAATTTATAAATTCTTATCCAAACTGTAGTGTCAATTATTATGTTAAACCCATATACTTTATTCTAGCTTACCGACAGGCCAATCTATTTATGTAACCGTATGTGTGTACACTTCTTATCCTATTCATCACATGTCTGTAGCTTATTTTTGTGTGACTATAAATATTGATTAACGCTTGATTAAATAGAGTTGGCTCACATCCCTTCTCCACTGCGCATTGTTTCGTTCTCCCTTCTTCACTTCCTTCGCTACGTCTCTCTGATTATCTGTTCCGCTCAACGAGTATACAAAATATACGTATTCAAACATCCATTTTCGTATTTGACTTATTTAATTCTGTTATTCACCAACATGAGTTAAATCGATATGTATATCTCCATAGCAACCAGAAGCGATCTCACTGAAGTCAGATCCCGAGCCACCAGGGAAAAAAACTCCACTTATCTGAAAGTATGAATTAAAATCTACCATAATAGTGTTGTACGTGTATAGTCCGCAATTCTTTGTTGATCTATTTACTTGTTTTCAAATATATTTTTAAAAGAAACATAGACATTATTACGCAACGATTAAAATTCATTCGAATTTCGTAAGTAAATAGTATTTTGTTTAAATGAAAAAAGTATCTATCTATGTATCTAACAATTTTCACTGATGTGTTTGAGATGCTAACAGAAATTTCCGAAATATATATAATGTGATAATCTTATCTTGTTTAATGTTTCGGTAATAAAACAGTGGTTGGTTGGTTGATTGTTTATTAGAACACTCTAATTTTACGTATGCTTTCTCAGTTCTAATCACTACCCTCTCATGATAGGGGTGTTGTTTATGAAACTGAGAGGACGAAAAACGAATATCCGACAATTTAACCGGGTTGGTGGATATATAAGATTCACCGAGGGGAGTTAGAATGTCCTTATTTCAAACCATTGATGTACATGGACTCCGAAATCCTGAGGGAACAAATGACATATGAACCTACTGATTGTTACCGGCTTCCATAGGACCATATCTCTTAACGTTACCCCATTGCCTAGTGGGTTAAGTCTCTCGGTTGAAGGCCCAAGGAGTGGTCCACCATCTGCTTGGGTTTGACGCCCGAGTAGTATCCCATTCCTCACACAAATAAAATGACGAAGTGTGGCACATGTATGTTTGGTGCCTCCTTGTACCAATGTTTATTTGTAAAAATAAATAAACATACATGGTTTTTCAGTAGATGATCATGACTAACGATTGACTACTTAGTAGACGTTTTGAAACATCGGTTATCCTCATTTATCAGAACCAGTTTAGCAGCGTAATAGGTTTTCTTGATAGCTACTTTTAGTCTCTGTCTTAAAACGATACCATTAGATCCATCTCTAAATGATGAAGAGATATAAACAGTTTCGGTGTTTGCTGACTCACCTATTTATAAACTTTAATGGATAACCACTAGATATATGTAGGTCAGTCATCAGTTTTGCGTCTTCTTCAACCGTATCTGTGGTGCATATTCCTTGAATCCTATTAAAAAGGCACTTAACCAAGGCTCGCTTGTGTTGCAATGGACAAAAACTGTGGAAATTTAAATATTGACCAGTCCAAGTTGGCTTCCTGTAAACTGACCGCATTATGGTTCCATCCTCTTTTCGACTCAATAGTATCTTCATTTACTTTTGTTAAATGCTGTTGAAGGGTTAATTAGCATGAATACTTCTTATATGAACTGTATATGTAGGTGTGTGTAGGATTCGAAACCGAATGTATGAATTTGTACTTAATGATTATTGATAGTTGCATATATAAACCACACTTTATTATATAATATAAAACACTATTTGGTGTGAATATTTAATAATCACTGGTGAATATATAAAAATTTTCATATGGCATCCTATTACTGATTGATGTCAGTCAGTCATGAGCAACGTGGAGCATGATATACTTACATATATGCACCAGTTCAAGTTGATACACTATAGTAAAACAGGGCGATGAAATTATCAGGATCGTACAAGTAGTAACGATATCAACGGTAACATTAAAAAATGTTAGACATAGACTGTACGATTTGAGAGGAACGAATGAATTCGTGAAATAATTAGTATGAGATAGTTTCATAACTTAAACCTTAAACTAATACAAAATATGAATTCATTTTGATGGAGTTTTGTTCTCAGAGCAGAATGGTTTAGTCATGGAGCTTCCATCGTTATTCTGGACGACATCGTGAGCACAAAATTCAGTTAAAGTTTATGTTGATGATGTCGTTCAGAAGAACGATGAAAGCTCCACGACCAAACCATTCAGCTCTGAGAACAAAACTCTATCAAAATCATCCACCTGAGTTACAAATCTTCTCAACTATGAATTCATCTACAACATTGTGACCGATTCTGACACAAATGTCATCCAATCATTGATGAAAATTAACATACATGAACCCCAACTAGATTGTCTGCATCCTTCAATACGTCTTAGTTTGTCTACCTATAGCTTCTTTATAACTTACTTCTACACTAGTTAACATTACACGTCAACATAACCTGTTCTCGAGCATGTTAAATGTTTATTTCAATCAGCACTTGGTCATTGATGACTTTCTTCTTCATCAATCGATTTATCTCAGTTTATATTACAAAAGGTAAATTCGAAAGTGGAATTTTGTTCTCTGAACTGAATAGTTTTGATCGTGGAGCTTTTCATCGTACTTCTTAACGACATTATCAGCATAAACTTCAAGTATGAGTGAAGTGTTCGAACTTCTCCACATATGACTTTCAGCCTGTTCTGTAGACAAACCTTGATCTTGATTGGTTATTGTTGACCTTTATGATTGTTGCTCAACATTATTGCAGTGGTTCCTCGTTTTTACAATTTTAAGTAATAAGCGACGCGGATATAGCAACAACAAAAAGAATACTATTTAGAGATGGTTTATTTACAAGCTCTACAATTGGAAAATATTGGAAATGTTCTCATTATGTCGATCATACTTGTCTATAAACCGCAACCCAATGATTCGGTTTATTCAGTCTATCCAATAAATGTACAAACTGAAAAGTCGATAAAATTTTCTGTGATAGATTATTCTTAAAATGACCCATAATATTCACTTGAAGCATTGAAACACTGAATCGAAGTTACAATCGTGTCAATTATTATTATAACAGATTGATGCAAACTGTTATATGAACTCAGTGTAATTATAGCGTTATTGGTTACACTGTATGCATCCTTATCAATCTACACATATAAAAGCGGGGTCGAAAGCGTTGACAACTTCACTTATCTCGGAAGTATGATCAGCCCATTTAGAGTAGAAGATATACATAAGCTACTAGTATTTGACCACAGATGCCTTAGAAATATTACTCACATCTGCTGGGATCACTGGGTAAGTAATAGTGAGGTTAGACGCATAGTATTAGGGAATGATGTTAAATCAGTTGATGACGTTGTGAATCTTCATCGACTGAGATGGTCGGACCACGAAATACGTATGCCTGAACACTGATTATCACGACGAGCAATGCTGACTAGTGTAGGAGACGGTTGGAAGAAAGTTATGGGTGCCCTGAAGTGCTTGAAGTCACTAACTTCTGGTCTGATCCATATTGATAGATCCAGATTACTTGGTCGGAGTCCGCGTAACTATCGTAACCAATGGTTCGAGACTGTGTATGACATGGCTCAGAATCGATCACAATAGCGTAGGTGTATACACTCTTTGTCTTCCCTCTAAACCATAAGATTAAAATCGCTTCATATCTTTCTTTCTACGAACTAATTCGTTCTTGTTGTATTTTATCCTTATATGCAATCATTCTTTTATATATTACCACCATTGAATTAACTACTTCTATGAATTTGGTGTTCATCTTGTAGTGCTAATCAGGTATGGCAACTTGGACCGATGCATATATGTGCCTGGTTCTATGTTGTAGCTGACTGAAGCGGGATCAATGAGATTGGGGTCAGAATAAAACCCAATATTCTAGTTTTCTCTAAAACACTCTCCATTTATCCTGACTCCGTTTACACTGTTCCAAACATTCCTCAAAATTTATACTCTTTTCAACTATTTGATCGTTTCATCTTTTATTATTCACATTCTGTACTCTGTGATATCACCTGAATATTATATACAAAAAACCAATAATCAATCACTCTTAGATGTTTGTTAAGTGTTGTGCAAATTTACTACAACTTTTCTTATTTATAAATGTTCTCAATCCCTAACTTGGAACGATGCATATATATGCCTGTTCCTACGTTGTAACTGACTGACTGACTCTCAATCCTTAATATTTTTTTACCAAAATCATGCGTGCGCAGATAGTTTTACCATACCTTTGTATTTTCAAATGATAATGTGGTGAAATCCATCGTTTTCCTTTTATTCTTGGTTAATTTTAATAGATAATATGTACTTCATTTGTACAACGGTGTTTTAAATTCATAAGGTGATCGACTTTTATTCAACTAGTTTTATCGGCGAGACTATAATTTATAGACGAACCAATAAGGTATAAGGTAATAGGCCTTCGATATTGGCGCGAAATTCACTTATCCAATTTGGTTAAATAGAGTTTCGGCATTATAGTTGATGTCAGTTCGTGATGAAAACGCGAAATCTAATTCCTAACATTAATCATCAACTGTAAAACATAATTCTAATTCTTCAAACAGGTTTAGAACCCTCATTTGGTCATAGATATTAGGTGATTACTCTCAAGGTCAGTCCAGCTTAGCTCAAAAGTCGTCCATAAATTATAGTCTCACCGTTTAATCAAATAAAAATCTATAATATTGGTGTTTACTTATTAACTGTTTTTCTTTATCTTTTAACTTCTGTTATTGTTTACATCCAGTGTAATCTTGCTTAACATTAATTAATAATCACATTATAAGTTAGTTAGGTGCCTTGTAAAAATTCCAACATGGCACTTGTTTAAATGAATTGATAAATGAACGGTAACCAATATCATATTTCTTTAGTTCTGCCTATTGTTGATCGAGTAATCTTGATCAATTTACAGTGTTATCACTAGTCCAAGTGACTCGATTTTGCGTGTGCAATGTTTTAATGTTAGTTAGTTTTAAGTAATCGACATAACGAATAAGACACGTAACATTGACCAGTACTCAGTGATCAGATGGCGCAAATATTACAGTCCTACAGGAGACCAGTCGCTGACAGAATAACTCAGTAGTACTGTCTTTCAAAGATCATTAGTCAATGTAACATTCCAGGTACATTTTACTGACGATTGCCTGTTAGCATGAAACGTCGGTTCAAGGTTTCCTACCGATTACCTCTGATTTGCTAACATAGATTCGCTTGTCATTACTGTCTATAATTTATTTGATACAGGACACTGATTCACGATCCAACTGTGTGGTCACCTCAAGTGTTCACATATAGAGTGTATCATCTTTAATTCATTAGATCATTTCTTTTGAATTACACTTAAATAATTCTTTTGTGTCGATTTATCAAACAAGTTAATTCGTGCAAGAAATCTTAACATATTCATTCGCTTTTTTTTTCTTTGCTAAATTAGACCGACATCTTCTGCCCTTAAACATGACAGATCGAAATCAAGAAGTCCAGAGAAAGCTGTAACACGAGCTAGGGACCATGCAGCTGCAGCTATCGAAGGTGATTTATTCATAAAGTTATTTTCCCTTCCTCTTTATTTGCTTTTCTGTATAGTATTTCTGTTTGTCTATGATCCGAACCCCGATATTACTCGAGACTCTAATAGTAGTAGTGGTAGTAGTAGTAATAGTAGGATGACATTACTCTTTTTTTAGTTATTAAGCCTAAGACTAGTATAAACACTACTACATTGGTTTACACGAATATAGCTATGGACTGCATGACTCATTACCACTTTCTCAAATTAGAGTACATAAAACTTGTACTTGCTTACTCAAAACGAAGTATATAAGGTGGTGTTTGCCCTCACAGCCTAACAACCGATATTTATGTATATATCATAGCTATTTTTTCGTACTACAATGGTACAAGCTCAGTCACTCTAATCAAGCATTAATAAATAATCACATCAAATTCAATTCTGGTAGGAAAAATGATGAAGAACTTGAATATCAAAGTTCAGATTAGTAGAGAAACCAAACATACAAGCAACAGTCACATAATTATGAATAACAAAGAATCAAATTTCAAATCAACACGTAATGGACGCTACTTATAAGATTGTTTTTATGTAGTGCGTAGCGGAACATAACATTGAGGTTGTTATAATTGTCAGATGGAGTGAAGGGTTTCAGTGCATTGAAAGTACGGCGTTGACAGAACACTTTGAGACCAGATCAGATGGCAGTTCGGATGTCAAGAACACAATGATAGATCTAAATGTAAGATTGAAGTCTATGTATAATGTATTATATAAATACTTTGTAACTTGTCTTTTGTCGTATCTTACAAACAGAACAAACTATAAGTTACCAGTAAAGAAATTCTAGTAGTTCACTTTTCTATGAAGTACATTCGGACTTTGTTGTTCATAAAGACAATAGGTCCTTCTTAGGTTAACCATATAGGAGCTAAGAGACAACAACACCTCTAACACTGTTCAATTAACAATTTTCCTCTTATTGCACACACACACACTTATACATTGGCCTCCTTTTTTTGTATAGTTGCATTGAAAATTGGTAGCCCACCAAATCCCACAAAGTTAACTAGTCAACATATACGTTTTTTAGCACATGCTGAAGCTGCGGCGATAGCAGACTTAAAATCTGACACAACCAGGTACGATGGTGTAGAGAATAAAGTTTCAGAACAAGCCGCCGACGCCACCACCACAAAAACAACAACAATATCTCAGTCATCTGTCAGTCCAGAGGAATGGTTTATATTTGCCCAATCTTCCATTCTCTCTTGTCTTCTGGAACGTGTAAGTTTTGAATTTGTAAAAAATTTTCCTTTTCAGTATTTGTTCTCTTCTTAAAAATAAAAACAATTATCTGGGTGAAGGAGTTTTGTGTAAAATGGTTTTATTTATAGATTATATTTATCCATGAATTGATCTCACTTAGGGTATCATTGTAAAACCAGAGGGTGCTAGACATCTATTTTGTTTTAACTTGTTAACATTGGTCATCAATAGCCCTACAAGAGGTCAAAGCCAAGGTTTTGAAGTCTCATAGGGATGCCCAACCATCAAGGCCACTTTTACAAACATCCAATGGTATAATGCTAATCAATTCGTGCAATACATAACATAATGCGATGACCTGTCAACTTCATTAGTGATAAGTATTTCACTCTCGATGTCCATGAAGTCAACCAGGTGTGCGCATTTCTAAACAGTCACATACCTGAATGAAAAAGCTGCCCAATTTTTCCAGGTTTTCAGTGGTACCTTAACTAAGATCAAGTTATGAATAATGTAATCCACCGAGTTGTTTCCTGTTTTAAGTAAATGTAAATACGAATAAAATTTTGTTTATGTAATAATTGTGGTTATTTAAAATGGATTTATTACTATGTAGTGACGAGTGCCATGGTTTCCTGTCGACTACCGCTAAATACTACCTAACATCTCAGTATAGTGCACGCTATGTCGAGTCACCTTTGACTTCTGGCTACATTACAACTTGGTCGATAAAATTTGATCAGCGCTAAAATGGTCCTGATATACATGACATTGGTTACTACTCTATGAACAATCAATTTTAAATACATCTTAGTCCTTCTTTCTAGGAGTCACTCGCGGCCGAGATAGCTCAGTGGTAACGTCTCTGACTGTGAAATTGAGTGGTACGGGACTGAATCTGTCATTGAGCATCAGTTCCTTAAAGATTGTAGGTCCACCTTGCTGACGAGTGTTTAATAGCACGAAACCTGATTCGGGGTTTTTTTACTACCTCCTGCCATCACCTTACAATCATGATTGTTCTAGTGAATAAGTTACTATAAATTTTACTATGAAAAAAAGGTTTGTTACTGTTGTATCCGGATCGCCTCTATTAAGTCCAGATGGGCTCTGTTGAGTCCTCAGTCTTACTGCTTTTACTTATCCACTTTGCTTTTATGACTGACAGGTTTATCTATAGACTAAAAGAGATCCATCAATAAGAATTCTGTGATCTCCTTGCGCACTTACCTTTGAACAACGATATGCTTCGACGGACAAGGTTAACCTCGAACAAAATTCAAACCAATCTCAACTCCTATTGGTCCACCAATATGTATGTTTAATTTTCTCTCTTAACCTCCAGTCCAGAAAAGTGAACACAATAAGCAATCTTCTACTTCTGTTTCAGGCATTCATTATATTTATCTCAAACACTCATTACTTTCTATGCATAAATTATCAGACCACAGCATACTCCAAATAAGAATTTATACTTTAAATACAACCGTGTCATAAACAGGCAGAGAACGACATAATAAAAACGTACAACAATAGATGATAAATCCAACAAAAGCAAATAATACAGGTAATATAGAAGCACCATAGTCCTGCCGTCTAATGGTTATACAATAAAAATATAAACATCAGTAAAAGGTTGTAGAGATTGTTGAATTTCATTAAGTTATGAACTGATCTAATTTCAACCCTCATTAAAAACCTGGAATGACTGAACTATTTCGTGATCTTTACCTCAACCGTTTTCGGATAAAACCGAAGGTTTTTGGCTTAATTTCCGCATGCGGAATGCCAATGCGTACTGCCATTGAAGAGTCCAATACTTGGACGAAAACGTCATCCAGTGCCTTCAGGTATTCAATGAGTGCCTATTTACATCGGTTGATGACTCATGAAATTCATTCATTTTTATACACAAGTTTTACTGATATTTGACAATTAATCAACGAATACCACACATTAACTATGAATTATAGTGGGAATACATATA
The DNA here is from genome assembly GCA_944470365.2 of Schistosoma intercalatum. Taxonomy (NCBI): domain Eukaryota; kingdom Metazoa; phylum Platyhelminthes; class Trematoda; order Strigeidida; family Schistosomatidae; genus Schistosoma; species Schistosoma intercalatum. The sequence goes on along the minus strand of OX103730.1, from coordinate 3,578,056 downwards.
CATTTTTCACTGAATTAAATAAAATGCTGTGTATACATACTGGACTGAACGAGTATCATACTAAATTAATACACAAAAGAATGTTAAACTGAATAAATATCATACTGAATTAAAGTATGATCTTACGTTTATCCTTGATACAACCAAGAATGGGAAACGTCCGCTCAAAGTAAACTCAAAATCCACTCCCATGGATATGCATATATAGCAACAACCAGGAAAGTCCTATTGACTACCTTCTGGTGACCAGTGTGTAGTTTACAAAATCGAGAGAACGAAAAGCGTATGTTCGGTGCTTAAACCGAGTTGGGGGGTACAGAAGATCCTATTGTTAGTCACCGGCTTCAATATGACCACATCTCTTTACGGTATCCCATTCTTTAGTGGGTTAGATCTATCAGTTAAAGGCTTGATGAGGAGTGGCCCCCTAAGAAAACCACTTGCTTCAGTTTTGCGACCGGACAGTATCCCAGCCTATATATATTGAATGATAACCTGTATGTTGCATATATATCTTCTGTACCAATGCTTATGGTTCGAAAAATAAATAAGTTATCCAAACTCCCTTTGTAAGCTCATAATTAAACCACCCAGTTCAATAAAATCAAATCTCACTGAACAGCAAAGCTATGTATCTTCTCCAACATTTCAATTGCATTTATTCAATAAAAACAGATGACTGATCATATTCAGTCAACCATTAAAAATCATAAAACTAAACAGCTGTTTCCTCCTAGTATGGGAGGCGCTCCTACGATCAACTGGAGATCGAACCAAGGACTTTCGGATTACATGGTGAGCAATTAGCCCTTAAATATCTAAGTGGAGATGTAAAACATCTGATGTCGGCTCAGTAGTTCTAAAGTTAAGCGTTAGAGCTGAAGGTCTCAAGCTCGATCTCAGTTCTTGCTACATACTACTTATATCTGTCCGCATAAGTATTGCACACCACAGTCTAACTTAAATCAATCCATCGGGTAAACTATAAAATTCAGCCTTTATCACAAACCTCATTACAGTAAAAATATAAAACTGTGTTTCATCTTCAAAGAATATTCTATTCTTTCAACTCTTCTCTTCCAATCCATTTTAGTAAGGAATCCGCATTAATTTTGACTGGTTGTCAATCATGTTAAAAATGTGAATGCCTTATAATTTATACCAACTTATATCAGTTGATAGACCATTAAAATGAAAAATTCATTAAAAAATCATTTTCGCCCCTATCTAAAACTCGGGATATATATATATACCCTAATGCCTTGTTACAGCCGAAATACTCCCACATGTCCATACTTATACAACCACTGTCAGGGAGGTACTATTCAATGCCTTCTCACGGAAGGGATGTTGCTTACAAAAGTGAGAGAACAAAAAGCGAATATCCGATGCTTTAACGCGGTTGGTGGATATAGAGGATCCACCTAAGGGAGATGGAAAACCCTGGTTCCAAACCAATGGTGCATATGACCTCTAGGATCATGAAGGCGTACGAACCTACTGTTGGTCACTGATTATCATGGGACTGGACCTCCTAACGTTGCTTCACTGTCTTGTGGATTAGACCTCTAGGTCATAGCCTCAGTGTGTGGCCCCCTAAGAAAACCAGCTGTTTCAGTTTGGGCGCCCGTGCAATATTCCAGTTCTCACATTAATGGAATGGCGAAGTGGGGTGCATGTATATTTGATGCCCTCTTGTGACAATGTTTATGTGTTTAAATAAATATGTGCGTATAGACTAACTATAAGTATCCACTTTATGATGCATATAATCATTTTTTTCTGGTTTGTAGCCTCCAAAACAAACTGACTTAATTGATGATCCCAGTGAGATTTTCGATTCCGATGCTAGTGAACCATCTTCAAAGAATGAATACGATACATATCATGGAGCTTTATTAAAACAACAACGTCGTATTAATCGAGTACAACGCTTTATCAAACATTGTTCTAATTTAAAACAACGTAAAACTGTACGACACCGTCTGAAAAATTCGTTACATTATCGTTTAACTGGACAGTTTATGAATCATACCGATGATAATCATGACCAAAGTGATGGCGATGGTGCTGATATGAATCCTAATGAACAATTGGATGTTAATGATGTTGAAGATGATGAAAATGATGATGGTCAACATTATTCTGATCATCCTTATAATCTACAAGATTATGATGGGGTTAAAAATGTCGTACTAACTGAAGGGAAAGATGATTCTGGGAAAGTAGTATACTCTCCTACAAAATTAAATCTCTCCAGTTTACAACCACAGTGGATTTTACGACGTTTACATTTGAATCCAGATTTTATGGATACCTGGTGGGGTAGTCGACTAGAATCGGAATTCTATGAAGCATTGAATATTTTCTACATGAAATCTGACAAAAGACAAGCAACACATACTAATTTAAAAGATTTTACCGAATTTAATTCTACTGTTGGTGGTGACCCAAATGATGACACTAACGATGATGAGGATGAAGATGTTGGTGAAGAAGATGATTATAATCTGACGGTCGATGCTTTAGGAAATCATAAATTAGCATTTTTTGAAAATGACCGTCAATGGACTTACAGTGATAGTTACGCATGGAGACTGATACGTTTGGGTTTAATGCAACTGGCTAAACGAGAATTGAATAGACTTATACAAATTATTGATTTCAGTGGAGAAGGTGATTTCCTTTTTATTAATATTATTAGTAGTAGTTGTGTTCTGACAGACACAATCTGTTTTTTTCTGTTTCTCATTCGTCGATGGTAAGGTTTATGAAATTGATCAGTTTCTTGTAAGTATATGGTCGTGTAGATTGTTGAATTTTATTTAAATCATGAACCTATCATTTTTAGACAATCATTGAAAACCCAGAAGCACTAGACAGCCATTTCATCCTTGTATAAGACTCGTCAGTGGAGGTGTGCATCCATGATTCTGTAAGCGAGACTCGTAACCATGGCCTTCAGTCTCGTGCGCGAACGCTTAGTCTGTAGACTACTGAGTCGGGATCTAATGGAGTTAATGCCTTAGTTCAATCAATTTATGACATTGCACGACCATCTTTCGTTACCTGCGGTTCATGATTTCTATGATCAGTTTCTATTGGCATGATGAAATGCGTGTTTTTCATTCCACGGTTAGTCACAATACAAATGAAATAAAATTGTAACTACAAAGTTAGGTACATGCGAACTGGTCAATATCTATGTATATCAAGAGTGACTGATTAATTTCAGCTCTTAGCATCAATAACGGCAAATTACAAATACTTATAACTTCCCACCCATTTAATAATTTAATGTCAATCGAAACTTCTCAGTTCAGGTAATAATATATTACCGTTTACTGTGGAAGTTTCTAGTTGTAAGTTTCAGCGTGAATATCAACATCGGGATGCAGATATATCCATTTGATTGGTCTTAAATAGTATGGAAAGCACCTATATGAGGTTTCATTGAAAAGTAAATTTGATGTGGTAACCAAAGATTTATTCGATCAAAGCCTCAGTGATGTATGTTACTGATTTAATCCACTCTCTATAAACAAAAAAAATGAAATTATCGTTATTATGATTGTTGAGTTTTATTGCGATCACGAATTGATTCATATTAGACAAATGTTGAAAATTCCTAAGCACTGGATGGCCGTCTTAGTATCGAACTACTCAGGGAGAGTGCACATCCCGAACCCCAAAACTGAAATTCGAACCCCGAATCTTCGCTTTTGTGTGGACTCTGAACCTTCTAGACAACTGATCCTGGATCCAGTGGTGTACAACTTCAGTCAATCCATGATATCCCACGGCCATCTATTGTCTTTCATGGGTACTTTGTTCAGATCCGACACAATTTAGCTGAATATGTATTTCACCAGTAGTGAAGCAATCACATTATAACTTATAAACCAATATTTTTCATAATCTGTCAATATATAATCTTTTATGTATTTACATAGATTTGGCTGTTCATGCACCAGGTTTAATGACGTTAACACGTCTAGCTGATTGTTGGTTGGTTGGTTATCGTTCAGAATTAACTTCACCACCAGCATTGAATCCAATTCATTTAAAATTGCAGCATAAAGGATTTGTTAATGAACATCTTCTACCACCGACAGATTTCCTACCAGGTATTCAAGAAGATTTATCTTCTTCTTCTTCGATTACACAAACGGCTGCTGCAATTAAAACTGGTAGCAGTTTGACAGCTGGTGTTGAAGTGTCAAAATTGGACTTTCCTTCACCCGGAGCAACAAGATCGATGTTACGTTTGAAAAAGTTAATAAATTTTAAAAATACTCCATTTCAGTAAGTTTTTCAGTCACCTTTTTTTAATCTGTAGTGAAGTCATGAACTGACCTTTGTTAGACAACCGTTGAGAACCTGGGATCACTAGTTGGCCGTTTTGTTCCAGTATTGGACTCCCCAATGGCAGTGCTCATCGGTGATCCCACACGTGGGAATCGAAACCAAGACCTTCAGTCTCGTGCACGAACTCTTAATCTCTGGGTTACTAAGCCGGGATCCGATGGTGTTAATGTCTATCTTCAATTAATTCATGACGTGGCGTGACCATGAATCATCAATAATGGGTCCCAAACATTAAGAATGACACACCTCTTCATTAATCTCTGATTTTCAATGTGTTCTTATGTCACGGTTGATTCGTTAACTCATATATGGACATCTACTTCTAAATTTTAACATATCAGCATTGGTACATCATCTCTTTATTTATCAACTCTCCGCTTCTACTTTCTGTAGAACACGTGATCCATTCTCATTACCTGTCAAACGTTTATGGTGTTACTTAGTTCGACAACCTGGAATAGATGATATATTTTTACGTCATGTATTTCGTAAACCATGTCTTATACAGTCCGTTATTACACCGAATATTAAATTAACATTATCACCATCACCTTCGTTATCATCATCATCAGTTGCTTTTGGATCATCGGAACTTAACAATCTACCTGGTTTGATAAATTCTACACCATCGTCTAATCTGAAAAATGTTTCCTCTGCTGCATTGGTAAGAAAATTTACTGTTCCTGTTGAGTTTATTAAAATATTGTTGATATTCTTAGTTAGTTTGAGTCAGTTGTAAGGTGGTTGGGGATATTCTGCCGGAAATCTTACTTGATATGGGTTTCGTGCTAGTTGATGCCCGTCATCAAGACATACTTTCAACCTTGAGACGTCTAATGTTCCCTGTGAGATTTGTACCTGTATCACTCATCTTCACAGTCTAGAACTTTCTCAATGAGTCCTCCAGTCCATGGCTGGCCTCTTATGGAATTAAAATCATTAAGTAGTATCCAACGTAGTATTTGTTTAGCTCCCAATGTAGACCAGATTCTATCAATATGTAGTTTAATTGGCGTACAGCTTAAGCTTCAAGTTCACATCGTGCTTATGTAAGCTACCTCCACCTTAAGCATTTATTAGCGTTTCATGGTATTGAATTTGTGCGAGTTTACTTTTCCAAATACATTTTTCTTGGAATCTTTACTATGATAAACTAATTTGTCTCTCTCTCTCTCTAGGTTGTTGTATTCGACTTCAAGGTAAACATACTGTATTTCCCCTTGAAATATTTATTCGACTGTATAACTCTAAATAAATTCATGTGAGGATAATCTAACATACAATCGAATTATGGAAAATCATTCACTTAAGACACATCTACAAACTTATTCTGTCTGCTGACACCAGTATGGCTGTATCACATATAAGTGTTAAACTGGTTAGATGTTAAATTAGGCCAATACAATCTCCATTTTCGTTCAAATGTCAATCAATTGTAGTTAGTTGTGTTAGATATAAAATGATAATATAGCAAATATCTTTCATATGTTATGCATATGTATTATAATTCCTATTGAATGTTCTTGGTCTCGTTTCAGACTGATATTCAAAAATCGTCAGGGAAGCAAACAAGAATACAACAACAACAGATCCAATCTTCAAATCAAACTGTTTCAGGATCTCTACTGTTTAATGATGCTGTTCGTCTTATTCATAAAGAACATGATCCACTTATAGCTATGTGTATTAATCAGGTAAATTTCATGGACTGTTTGTTGTTGGAAATAGTTTTCTTTTGTGGTTATGTTTGTTTCAATTAACGGGGATAGATCGTTGGTTTTCCAATAAATTCAATAGAATACTCAACCTACTCATAAGCAGTATATTTTAGATAGGTAAAATTATCAATGTTTGTATGATTGGAAACACGTTTCTGTGGATTATGATCATTATCAATTTTGTATTTGTTTTGGGACTGTTTGTCGGGGATCGAACTCAAGAAATCTCTTTAAACATCGTAGTTAATCTTTTATTTTAAGACCATTGGTTGTCTATTTATTTATTGTGACACGTAAGCAGTGGTACAGAAGGGTATCAAAAAATATAAACACCATACAGGTTATCATTCAATTTGTGTGTGGTCTCGGATACTGTCCGGGCTTCAAACCGAAGCAGGTGGTTTCTTTAGGGGGCCAATTCTCAAGCCTTTAACTGACAGATCTAATACACTAAGCAATGGGATACCGTTAAGGTATGTGATCCTATGGAAGCCGGTGACTAACAGTAGGTTCATATACCATTTGTTCCCTCAAGATCTTGGAGTCCATGAGCACCACTGGTTTGAAATAGGGGCTTTCCAACCACCCTTATAGGGATCCTCGATATATATCAACTCCATTAAAGCGCTGGAACTTCGCTTTTCGTCCTCTCGATTTCGTAAACAATGTTAATCAATTGGCCTTAGTCGATAGAAAACTGGATATTAGGTGTACCTATAACGTCGGGCGAACTAATGCTCTCTGTGGGGTCGAAACCCGCGTCAACTAACCTCATTGTCTATAGTGTTCCCAATGAGATTTTCGAGGCGCGACTGACCTATAGGACTGAGATACTTATAATTGGTGAATCACTTAATGGTGATCAATGTTATGTTTGTTTAGGCGCTTACTGTCGACTGGGTTTTATCTATCGGGTTACCTACGAGTGTCATCTAGAGCGAAGTCTAACTCTAGGCTTTCCTGTCGATTAACTTCAATCACCTAATATCAAATATGGAGAAGACGATGTCGAGTCACGTAGACTTTTGGCTATATTACAACTTGGTCTACAGAATTCTATCAACGCTAAGCAGTTTGAAGAAAACCTAACATTTGGGACTACGCCGTGGTCGATTAATTGTTAACGAATTTTATTCCTAACAGGATGGTGGATATACTCTATTGAAAAATTCAAATACTAATAGAATAACTCTCTATCCAATGATCCATGGTGTAAAGTAGTTGTCTAGTTGAAGTCAGTCCATACTATATAAACAGTATCTTTCGACAAAACTTTTGTTTACTTTCACAATGAATGATCCTGATCAAAAGTGAATTTCCCAAACTCACCATTTGAATAACTAATAATGTGATATAATATGGAATATATTAAAAATCGACATTTTACCTCAATTATCTTGATGTTATTGCATCCTATGCAATCAATAATTGTCATTGTAAAATGCTGCACTGTTATTTCTTCTGAATACAATAGTAAACAACATTGACTATATTTATCACTATTGAATCAGTCGATTCAAACAACTACTAGACGACAGTAAAAGCATCCAGTTGAGATCTTTTTCATTTTCTCTATTGTATGGAACAATTTTATTAGTCATAGAGAGATTTTGGAATCTTTGAAGTTTAAGTCATGATCATTGATCCTAGTTAGATTAACATTAGAAACGTAGAAGCACTGGACGACCGTTCTATTGTAGAACCTACCAGCAGTGTGCACTAGCAGCTCGGCAGCCGTGAATCGAACACAAGACCTGCTCACGGGATCGAATAGTCTTAATGTCTTATTTCAATTAATTTACGATATTGCCAAGACCTAATCAATGGCTTGCAGTGGATAGCTGTCTCACACTCAACTTGGTTGTATTCAAGATACAAATCCTGGAGTTCTATTGAGAAGTTATAACCAGTGGAGTTCAACCATGTTGTGTCTGAAACAGCTATTCACTGCGGACAAAATAGGTCAGCGCTGTGCAATATCGTAATTTGGACTTAAATATTGACACTTTTGGATCCCAGGTTAGTGGTCTAGAGGCTAAACATTATTGTGCGAGCCGAAGATCATGGATTCGATAACCTGTTGCGTTGTCGTGTATGCGCACTGATAATTAGGAGTCCCAAGTTTTCAATGGTTATTTAACTAAAATCGGTTTGCGATTTAATACGACTTAATCATCATTATCGTTGTCTTTGAGGTTCGTAGTATTTAGATCACATCATTTGATTGATTAGATAATTAATAACACACGATTTATGTCTATCTGCAAATGTCCTAAGTCGAAATGGTTCCGCTGCATTCTTAGCGACATAATAGCATAAGCTTTTAAGATATAGTACAGTACAAGATCAATCACATTATATATACTTCATATATGTGTTTGTGTGTATTAATTCAATAATCAATTCAATATATATATATATATATATATATATATATATATATATATATATATATATATATATATATATATATATATATCAGTAGCTCCCAGTGGACAATACGACATATGAAATGTAAGTCGCTAGGATCGAGTCTCGATGTTCATATCTATACTGGAATGTAGACCCACCTGTATGATGAGCCCGAAGTACAACGTATATCCTGTAATTTACTGCTAGCAAGAAATCGAATATTCTTCACCTTGTAACGCTGTCTGGAAGCAATCTGTTTAAGATGGACATATGTCAACAGAGACTAACCATTTTCTGTCTTGAATATCAACAATAAGAAACTACAAACTCTTATTATCTTGTACAAATAACGTTGGCTAGAAATCTGAATTTATTTAGATATTATTTATTTTAACACATAGATATTGGTACAGGAAGGTACCAAATACACATACTCCACACAAATCTCATTTGATTTGTGTGAGGGCTGTGATACTGTCCGGGTACCCAAACCGAAGCAGATGGTTTTCTTAGGGGGTCACACCCCGAGCCTTCGACCTGAATGTTTGGTCCACAAGGCAATGAAGCAGTGTAAGGAGATGCAGTCCTATGGTAGCCGGTAACCAACGATTGGTTCATGTGCCATTTGTCCCCTCAAGATACTGGAGTCAATGTGCACCATTGGTTTGGAATCAGGGTTTTCCACTCCCCTAGGTGGACTCTCCGAACATTCGCTTTTCGTCATCTCAGTTTCGTAAACAACACCCGTGGTGCGAGAAGGAAATGAGTAGGACTTCCCTGGCAGTAGCTGTATACGCGTGGTCATGTGAGAGCATTTGGAGAGGGAGGACGGACTCTCCCCACTCTCGGCCGTACCAGGGCATTTGGGGACAATCTGAATATGTTCATCACTATGGTGGAGCCGATATCCCATGATCTAAGGTGACAAAACTTGAAAAAATTTTTGCAAACAAACTCCAGATCCAAAATGATTTTTTCTGAAAAACAAATAGAAGAGTAGAAAAAGATTATAAAGCCGAAAATATCAATTCGATTACATAATCATACAGTTGGTCCAATCATGAATATACACTACCGCAAAAACTAATCATCTTTTACTAAAATAAATGCCTTCTAAGATGAAGGCGAAAGAAAATTGATTCCGACTAGGTTCTAAAATCAATCCTTATCAAAATAAATCATGTGAATAAATTGCGTAGTAGGAGGATTTTGTTGTATCATAAACCCAGTTAATTATCACGTGGTTCGTCAATCGATGTACGACTTACACAATCTTAATACTGTGCCAAGCCAATGACGTTCGACCCGGTATAGACTCAGCGTCCTCATTAGTCCTTTGTTCGCCTAACCCGCTCAATGGAGTCCAGAACGCCAATAACAGTTTCCACTTTTAGACACACTTGGTTTATATACCAATCAAACAGGCCGCATCATACTATAAAATAAGAAATAACATTTGTAGAAGATCAAGACAAAAAATGGCTGTAAATGTGAGAGACAATAATTAATAAACTTGACATAACTTAAGAACAGTAAGTCGTATAATAATAGTCTTTAAGTTAAAATAAAACTTAAAATAGAAGGATTATGAATGTACATAATCTAGTTACTGAATAACCATTCAGTCTATTAATAGTTTACAGACGTTACCCGTAACTAAATCTTCACTTGAATATAAAAAAATTTCGTTAATAGAGATAATAATAATGCCACTTGATTATAATAGGCATTAAGAGAATTATTCTCAATGTGGTTATGATGGAGAATTTGTCGTGAATTTGGAGAGATTACAGGCTTCAAGATGTTACTTCTGGAGTTCTAATGAGAAGCCGTGATCAGCGAAGTCCAATCCTTGTCGGATGTGAGACAAATATTCACCTGAAGTAATGGATGACGGTTTGCTCAAGACCATGGATTGATGGAAGTTAAATAGTAACACCGATGGATGCCGACTCAGCGGTTTAGACGTTAAGCATTCGCGTTTGCAACCGTAGACACTCATTGTTAAGGAGGATGAAACCAGTATCCAGTGCTTCCACGTTTTCATTAGTGGTCTAGCTTAGGTCAACTCGTGATTTTAACTGTGAAAAGATGAATTTGTTATTATATGTATATTTTTTCACTCAATTATTAGAAAAACTAAAGTGTTTATACATGTTTCTTTTTTCGCATCAAGGCAGTTGTGGTAAGCTAGCTTGAATGTTAATTGGTTGCTTAGTTTGTTTCTCTGAAATAAATAAAACTAAAAGGGAATAGAGAAAGAAGGAGGCTCTGATATCTATGATTTTCATCTTCTTGGTTTTTGGTGTGCTAATCGCTGTAGTCCAAAAAAAGAAATGCTTTGTTATTTAACTTATTCGGGTGTTTTTTGCTCTGTTCTTAGTTATATATATTCTATATCCTTCATTGTATATGTTTTTAACTTCGCTATGGTTATATATCATTTATGTTATACAAAAAGAGTATGCCAAAAAATTTCTCTGAAACTCATCATTGTATAAATGAAACTCTGAAGAAGTGGTTTACATTAAGTCACGAAACGTTAGAAACACAATTTTCCTACTTATCGGGATATGACAAACAAAAATATGTTTATTATTCACCTGACTTAAGACTATTATATAATTCGTCACATTGAATTATCCATTTATTCATTTATTATTATTATGCAATGAATAGGTTACTGTGATTTTTATTAATTCTCTAATAGATTGATTGCTATTGGTGTCTAATTTAAGGAATTCTTTTTTTTTAGCACCTACTGATTACACTAACAAATCAAATGTTTTTAGTTTCTAAGGTTTTTGATTTTCTCACTGTCAATATTTAAGGACTACGATTGATCAGTCTGTAATGCCATATAGGTACACATTACCATGTTGGCTAGTGGGTCGCAGTGGAATTCAATACCCCGATAGCGACTGATCAGACTTTAATATCAACAAACTCTTACATATACAACTGTATGATTGAGTTCAAAAATAGTAGCTATCTGAATTCAATAGTTTAGTGGATAAACTGTTACTGTTTTAGGCGAAACGTACTGAGTTCATATCTCAGTATGCGGTTATGGAGTTACATCTTATTAACGAGTCCTAAATAGGATGAAACGCACATCTTAGACTTCACTACTATAGACTGTCCAACATTATTATTACTTAAGCAAATAAACATTGGTACAAGGAGGCACCAAATACATATGCGCCACATAAACCATTCTATTTATGTGAGGGCCGGAATACTGTCCGGGTGCCCAAACTGAAGCTGGTGGTTTTATTAGGGAGTCACACTCCGAGTCTTTGACCTGATTGACTAATCCACAAGGCAGTGGATCAATGTCAGGAGATGCAGTCCCATGGTAGTCGGTGACCAACGATTAGTTAATACGCCATTTGTTCCTTTAGGATACTGGAGCTCATGTGCACCATTGGTTTGGAATCAGGGTTTTCCAACTTCTCTTGGTGGATCCCCTATATTCACCAACCTGGTTAAAGCACCGGATTTTCGTTTTTCGTCCTCTCAATTTCGTAAACACCCCTGTCATGAGAAGGTAGTAAATAAGACTTCCCTGTCAGTCGTTGTCCAACCTTAAGAAATAGTGTTTTTAATTAATATAATTAGTGAATCAAAACTACTGTAGATGTTTGCTGTATTCACTGAAAATAAATACGTTAACTAATAATTACATTATGATTGACGAATTCATTTCGTTTCACTGAATTTCCTATTTCCTTTTTATTAGAAATGTAAATTTTTCTGATGTATTTTTACATACCACTCTAAATGATGTTAGCTAATGTAGAGGTAAGTTGAAAGAAAGATAAAAGCGATCTAAACAAGACATGGAATCAGTCTGTGAAGTTATCGTCTATTTAATTGAGCCTTGTTGATATCTACAAAATATCTAATTCAAGTTCATGCCATTATTATGAATAACAGATGAAGACTTTCAGTGATATCATTTAGAAGCTTCCAAAATGACACAGATCCATACTCTATTCAAGTATATAGAATAAAGCAGAGATCAGTTCTTTGATCGATCTAAGTATTCAACCACTTTATCATATGTTATAATGACATTATTCCTTGTTTTGTCACAGGTTAATTACAATGCAATTGCAATCGCTACACCGAAAGAGATTATCGAGTTAGATATTGAAAATCTTGTTCATTTACCATCATGGTATGCTGATGAAGTTGAATACGATTTGGAATTAATGCGCAAGTAAGTATAATTTACATCAATGAAAAGTTTAGAAAATTTTGTTTTCTACGGTCTAGTCTAGTTAAACATGCATGCTTTCCAGATGATTCCTCAACTAGCTGTTTAAAATAAGACTGAAAATGCATTGGAAGCTATGCTGTTTGTAGCCGGCCCCCAAATGCCCTAGTACGGCTGAGAGTGGTGAGAGTCCGTTCCCCCTCTCGTAATGCTCTCACATGGCCACGTGCATACAACTAATGTCAGGGAAGTCCTACTCATTGCCTTCTCGTGGCATTACTGTTGTTTACGAAATTGAGAGGACGAAAAGCGAATGTCCCGTGCTATAACCAGATTGGTGGATATGGAGAGTCCACCTAGGGGAGTTGGAAAACCCTGATTTCAAACCAATGGTGCACATAGGCTCCAGTATCCTGAAGGAACAAATGGCGTATGAACCAATCATTGGTCAACGGCTATCATGGGACTGCATCTCCTGACATTAATCCACTGCTTTGTGGATTAGACCTTTAGGTCGAAGGCTCTGGGTGTGGCACCCTATGAAAACCACCTGTTTCGGTTTGGGCACCCGGACAGCATCATAGCCCCCACACATATCGAATGAGATTTGTGTGGCGCATATGTATTTGGTGCCCCTTTGTACCGATATTCATGTGTTCAAATAAATAAATAAATAAATGTTTGTAGCCAAATGATGATGTACACAATTCTCGCTCATATATACATGGAAGATTGTTGAACTGATCCAAACTGGAATATGCAGTCGGTGGGCTTGGTTTAATCCAAGATTCTTTAGTCTTACGATGAATGCCTAAGCAATAGAACCACTAAGGTTTAGTGTCTAGTGGTATAAATTTCTAACTTCAATCAATCTGCGATGTAGTATGATTATCATCTAAAAGATCTCTATAAACCCCCTATCTTCATCTAGAAATCACATATATACCGATTAGACTGAAGTAATTACATTATTTGTTGTTCCTAATTCTGTTATCATTATTTTTCAGACCCCAATTACGTCGACACCCTGAAGGCGGGACTGATGATTTTATTGTATGTGACACAAATCCAACAAAAGTTGGTAGTAATGATCATCAATCGGAGGCTACAACATCAAATATAACATCTTCAACAGTCACATCCCTATCTACTGGTGATAGTAATCCTAGCGGTACACATGTGGTACGTTTGTAATTATAATGATGCAATATTTCGGTGTTGCGTTTTCTGAGCTAGATAATCTAACTGCGGTGCTATCATTGTCATTCTAAATAACTTTGTCAGTTCCTACTTCATTTAGAAGCGAACTTTCTAGTTATTCAGGAAGTATTATATCAGTTTGCTCCGATGGTCTTGTTTGTAATTGGTTTTCTTCATTTGTTCTTCTATTCATATCGATTATCTCTGGTCATATGATTGGTTGACTTTTTCCATTTGAGTTCACAGATTTGGTGTATGTCAACAAGCTCGTTGATTCTTAATTGATCTGAATGAAACAGCTGAAAAGCTCACTTCTACATAAAGTTCGAAACGATAATAAGATTTTCACAATCCAGTCATTTAGCTTAGAGAACCAAATACCACCAAAACCTTTGCCTGAGCTGTAAATCTCTATCATTTTAAAATTACGCAGTTTAGTTCGGTTGTTAAATGCTTTTGTAAACAAGGGCTAACAATTGAATCCAGGATACATCTTTTATTTTATACGTCTTTATGAGTTGTCCCAGCGTAAATGTTACCCACCCACATACTCGTGATTATCGTACTCAATGGTTAAGGACTTTGAATGATATGACTCAAAATCGTCCTCAGTGGCACAGATGCTTTGATTTTTTATCTTCCCTTAGAACATGAGCCCTGAAATCATCTTATGTACCCCCAACTCTAGCTGAAGTTCAAAAGGCTATAGTTAATCTGAAACGAAGAAGGGCGGCTGTTCCAGATGGATTGGCTCCAGAGGTTTTTAAGGATGGTGGTCCAATTTTAGCGATTAGGTTGACTAAGATTTTAGCTAAGATCTGGGAGTTAGACGTTATCCCATCTGACTGCTCACAATCTCTTATCGCCCCAATATATAAGAGAGGGTTAAAATCATCCTGTGACAACCATAGAGGGATTAGTTTAACTAATATAGTATCTGAAATACTAGCCTCGATAATTATCAGACGCCTAACTAAGACTCGTGAACTGCAAACACGAGAGAATCAAGCTGGCTTCAGACCTGGTAGTGGCTGCATCGACCACATATTCACCATTCGTCAGGTTCTAGAACACAAGCATACTTATCGGCGTCCGACAATGGTGGTCTTTCTTAAATTAAAAGCAGCATTTGACTCCGTAGACCGCGAGGTTCTGCGGCAGTGTCTGTCACTGAAAGGCGTACCTCAGAAGTACATAAACCTTATGAAGGCTCCTTACTCGAACACTACTAGTCGATACTGTTGATGCTTCTCGGGGATTTATCCTGAAATAAATTCATCTCTCTGTGCTAATGTGATATGGCAATTTGAACCGACACAGAATGAGTTAGGTTGCGTATAAATAACTGACTAATATTCGAACTCATTTCCCCCCTGGCTTCAAACACACCATGCCACTAACCACACACACTATGCCGTCAAGCTATTACATCTACCAAATTATTCAATACCTGTGATATCGTTTAAATTATTTAACCAAAATTATATTTTACTAATGGATCAATTAAATTTAAGATACTGACTGTCGAATTTTTAGAACAGGATAGTGGACAGCATGTACCTTATCTAAATCAAAGTAAAGACTTACCGTTATTTAATTACTTACACAAGAGAATGGAGACCATAATTTGTGGATTCTAAAACGTGACATAAAGATTTTCAAAAAAGTAACCGATATAAGGGAAATCCAAACAGACTTCTTCGTGTTTCTAAAATGTCTACTTCATTCACTAGAGAATTACACGTAGAAGAAAATACACCAACCATTGGGAGGATATCGATTCAATTCAGCGTTAATTATCTTCAAAATTAAACTAAAAAGAATTCAATAGTTGAGATCATCAGCCAATCGAAGCTAGACTACCATGGAAAACCTGGAAGCACTAGACGGCTGTTTCGTCCTACCGTGGGACTCTTCAAAAGTGTGCGTCCACGACCCCGCCTCATGATTCAGTGAAGAAAATTTTCTTCTCGACGAAATCATTTTACTTAAGTTGTACATTCGTATTTATAGTTGTTTGGTAAGTATATATGTCTATAGAAAGAAAGAAAAGATTGCATCATGAAATGATTCGTAAGTTCAAATATGAAAAGGAGATTGCATAATAATCAATGGGTTAGAGAAAATTAGGTGGATGAAAACAATTCATGGGTTATAAAGGTTATGCTAGTAACTGATTATAAAGTAACAATAAAAACAAAACGAGACCAAGACATACTACAGAAGGGAATTAGAGCCAAGGAAGGATGAGATGTTGGACGTATTCCTGAATAAAATCTTTTATTCAGCTAAACTTCGTATTGTTCTCTCAAGTTGACCTACCATTCATGGATATGCTAAGGATAAACTTCCTCTTTGGGTCATATCAATATGCTTTTATAAATGTACTTGCTCCTGTGTAGCAGGTTACGTTGGCTGCACAGAGCAATCACTTTACAAATGCTTGGCTTTTAAAAGGAGAATGTAAAATAGTTACCAGTTTAATACTGAAGCATTTAATCAACTCTGAACACATCGATCAAAATGAGTCTTCCGTCAAATCAATCTACTCAATCAAAGGTAGGTCGAATCAAAAAGCTTATGCACTTCTAAGGCTTTGATGATCCACTAATTCAAGCCTGAACGCTGCACTTTTCGTCCTCTCAATTTCGTAAACAACAGTAATGCCACGAGAAGGCAGTAAGCAGGATTTCCCTGACAGTGGCTGTATGCACGTGACCGTGTGAGAGCATTTGGAGAGGGAGATAGGACTCTCCTCGCCCTCAGCCGTACCAGGGCATTTGGGTACATTAGGCGGTTAACGTGTGTAATTTGTAAGTTAAAGTAACATTAAAAATATAAAGTAGACAGTGAGATTGGTTGAGGTTTCTAGAAGGATATCTGATGTATCATACATACTTCCTTATCCGTTGTAATGGATAGATTATTGATCCATATGTGTACTAGTCAAAGATATTACTTTTTTCGAGTTATGTTAACTTGTCATAGATTGGTTGATAGTTGCTTAGGCGTGATTATAATTTATGGACGAAATAATGAGATAGCGAGTCGTGGATTTTAACGTGAAATTCATTCATCCATATGGCCAAATAGTCATTTTGGCATTGTAACTGATGTCAATTCGTGATGATAACTCTGACTTTAATTCCTAATCCCAACTTTCAACTCGAAATCCCGATTCTAATTTCTCATACCAATTTATAATCCTTTTTAAACCCTAGTAGTTAGGTGAATTTTCTCAAGGTTACTTTGGCGTTGCTACAGTCGTCTTTCTTACTCACGTCTGTTACTCTCAATCGAGCATAGGCTGCCGACCAGCATTCTCAAACCCACTCTGTCATGGGCCTTCTTTTCTAGTTATATCCAATTGTTGTTCATTCTTCTCATATCGGTCTCCGTTTCTCGGTGTGATGTGTTCTTTGTTCTTCCTCTTCTCGTTTGGCAGTGTCTTATGACGCCATTGGGTGCTTTCCTCAGTGTGTGTCCTATCCACTTCCAGCGCTTCTTTCTGATCTCTTCCTCCGCTGAGATCTGGTTTTTTCTATCCTATAGTAGGTTGCAGTTGATAGTATCTGGCCGACGGATCCCAGGTATTTTGCGTCGACAACTGTTAATGAACACTTATATTTTATGGATGGTGGCTTTCGTACTTCTCCGAGTTCCCACTCCATACAGCAGAACTGTCTTGACATTTGTATTGAAAATTCTGAATTCGGTGTTAGTTGACAGACCGTTGTTTTTAGTTCCAGATTGTAGTTCCAATTGTAGATATGCTGCCCCTGCTTTGCCGGTCTGTGCCTTCACATCTGCATCAGATCCACCGTATTTATCAATGATGCTGCCTAGATGTGTAAAGGTTTTCACATCTTCCGAAGCTTCTCCGTCAAGTGTGTTTCAATTAGTGCATGCTGTGTTGTATCGGAGAATCTTGCTTTTCCGTTTGTGTATGTTGAGACCTACTAATCCTGAGGCTGCTGTTACACTGGTCCTCTTCTCCTGCACTTGTTGTTGCGTGTGCGACAGAAGAACCAGGCCGTCTATAAATTATAATTTCACCGTTTAAATATCCAATATAGGATGAGTCAATCGTATACACAATAGAATCGTTTATTGCTTGACCTAGATAATTAATCATCTACTAGTATTCCGAAGAAGTTGAATGTTATTTCAAAAATATAATGTAATTATTACAAGTTGAATAATAATTGAGATGAGTTAAAAGTTTCAGCCAGTCACCATGAATAGTTTATCAGAATAACTTCAATCTGACTTATTAGTCTTTATTGAAATCACTTCTGATTTGTTCGATGTATCAATCTTTTTTGAAGGTACTGGATTTGATTCCCACTACAACACATCAACATTACCATCCGGGTTTACATCCAGTTGATGAATCTCAGACAAGACGAAACACATCCGGGATTCTACTGTCTGTTCAACCCAACTATTTTGATAGACTTATAACGAGTTAGCTATATGTAAACAATATGCACATATTCCAACGAAGACTGATTGGAACTCAGTCTTTAATATCAATAACCTGATAGGTTCAAACCTCTACTAATAATGATATAAACATCATACGGGTTAAACAAGTTACTGTTTACCTTAAATTTTTAACTCATTGACGTTAAGAAGTCATGGTTGTTATAACTTGTGACTGCAGATTAGACGGCAGCGAATTATCGATCGGACCAAAGACGCGTAAAACTCGTGAGAACAGCCTAGAGTCCTGATTGGTCCTGCTTTCCTGTCTAGCCCAACCAGTTAAGTCCAGAACGCAAGTCTCAGCCTCTGAGATATGAATCGTTATATTTCAAAGATACTCTGTTTATATACCAATCAAGCAGACCACATCGTACCATAAAATAGAAAATAACATTTGTACAATATTTGGCCAACAGGAAAATGGCACGTGAAATAAGTATTGACCAGTAGGAAAATGAAACCATCTCAAGTCCAAGGATAGCGTTAGACTTAACAGAATAATTTTTGGGATATTTTTCTGAATATCCCAACAATTGTACTGGGTTTTGTTTCACAATGTGCATCTAAACACTAGGATACATACAGAGGTGTAATTTTTTTCTAGTTAGCGTTTTTTGGGGTCGCTAACCTCATGCCCAACCCTTCTCCTTTATCCCGGGCTTGGGACCGGCAGTAGCCTCAGAGAGGCCCCAGGGGGAGTTATACAGAGGTGTACATTCAAATAATAATTTTTTGAAAAGAACTAGAACGAAAATTGATGCAGTATATTGGCAACGCCTCTCAACGTAGAACCAAATGATAAGGGATCAAGTCCGTCGGGGGACACTAGTTGTTTACCTTTGACCACCGATTCTGCACCAATCTTCGTTCTTGCTCCATTTAAGATAATAAAAGGAACTATGTGTATGAAATAAGTTTCGAATCGGACAAAATACACGTACTTAATTTCACTACTAACCACAATTCATCTTGCTTATAAAATATAGAGATATTGTTCTGTTTTGCAATCTCTTTTCATTATTTCTTCAAATACTTTCGTCTTTATACATGTGTATATATACATATAAATGTACAGTTTCGTAGTATAAACCTACATCCCCTACATGCAAATTTGGTCAGTCTATCTAAACATGCATTGGAGCGTAGCAGACGTTTAACTAGCACGGTATATCATTTTTATTTATTAATTAAATCCCTTTTTTTAAAGGGTATACACTCATATATGTATCTGTTATCCTATGCATGTATAAAACTGGTTTTGTCTCTTTGTTGTGAGTAATCAATTAGAGTGATGTTGTTTCTTTAGTTTGATTTTGTTTTTGTCATACTATTTGTCTTTCTGTAATTCTAATAAACCATGTATTAGATAATTACTGTCGGTAAAAGTATAGAATATTGACCGTCTTTAGTTGACCAGTCATAATCAAGATAACACCTCAGTGATAGATAATGTGTATGTTTTTACTGAGAAAGTGAAAATTGACAAGATTAGGTTCCTAAAATGTTTAGAATCAATGAAAATATCTATTGCGCAACCGAAAACTGAATTTCACATGGTACTTGAGCTAATACTTATAAGACAGATTATGTGACTAAGTACTAATAAATATGGTTACGCTCCATCTTCGCCTTCTCGTTTCTCTGGCACGCGATTTCTTGTAGTGGTGTTCATAGTCAATCGCGACTCGATTCCACGCAACAGCTGGTGAGCCAAATCTTGGAACACGTCCTAACCTCTGGTCAAATATTCCAAAGAAATCAATTCGGTGAGTCTATCGTTTATCTATCCACGTCTGTCGTATATTTTCATATTAATATTTTTTAATATATAATATACGCGACATGACGGATAGCGACAAGAATAGTATTAATGTCATAGACTCAGACGTACAGGCCATTCAATTTCGACGTGTCTCATCTATTCCCCACGACCCAGAGGTTTGGTTTGCCGCATTAGAGTCTCAATTCGAGGACCGCCGCATCACGAGCCAAAGGCAAAATTACGCCTACGCCCTCGAATCATTACCCGGGACCATATAGTGGCTGTCCGTGAAATCGCCTTCAATTCCGATGTACCTAATGCTAATGATCGCCTCAAAGAGGCAATTCTCAGACATTTCCTCCCATCGAGGGAGGAACGACTGAGGACATTATTAGCACGTCACCCTCTGGGTGGTGCTAAACCAAGCCACCACCTCACGCGCCTGCAATCTCTTGCAGGACCAACAGCATCTGACTTGGAAATAGTTAAGGAATTGTGGCTCGAGTCACTACCAGCTCATATCCAACCCCAGCTCATGGCGACAGGGACGGGTGTTTTCACACACGTCTTAGTTTTCAAGATCGCCTTGACTCGAGGAGTGACCGGCGTCCCTTTCTACTTTAGGACGTGCCGTTGAAGCAGCTACATAGATGTCTCTGTTATTAGTCCTCTCTAAAATTTTGTCTGCTATGAGGGCTACCTGGTTAAGCGGTGCGTCCTCGATCAGTGCCGTCACAGTAGGTTGGATATGAGCTGGTAGTGACTCGAGCCACAATTCCTTAACTATTTCCGAGTCAGATGCTGTTGGTCCTGCAAGAGATTGCAGGCGCGTGAGGTGGTGGCTTGGTTTAGCACCACCCAGAGGGTGACGTGCTAATAATGTCCTCAGTCGTTCCTCCCTCGATGGGAGGAAATGTCTGAGAATTGCCTCTTTGAGGCGATCATTAGCATTAGGTACATCGGAATTGAAGGCGATTTCACGGACAGCCACTATATGGTCCCGGGTAATGATTCGAGGGCGTAGGCGTAATTTTTCCTTTGGCTCGTGATGCGGCGGTCCTCGAATTGAGACTCTAATGCGGCAAACCAAACCTCTGGGTCGTGGGGAATAGATGAGACACGTCGAAATTGAATGGCCTGTACGTCTGAGTCTATGACATTAATACTATTCTTGTCGCTATCCGTCATGTCGCGTATATTATATATTAAAAAATATTAATATGAAAATATACGACAGACGTGGATAGATAAACGATAGACTCACCGAATTGATTTCTTTGGAATATTTGACCAGAGGTTAGGACGTGTTCCAAGATTTGGCTCACCAGCTGTTGCGTGGAATCGAGTCGCGATTGACTATGAACACCACTACAAGAAATCGCGTGCCAGAGAAACGAGAAGGCGAAGATGGAGCGTAACCAGATTTATTTCGTTGGCGGTCTCGTTGGTATCGAACGAAAACCGAGATTGTGCCAAAAGGAATACAAGCGTACAAGGTCACAATCCACAGGAAAGTAATGGAGTAGTAATATGGCTGTCTTTAATACAGTTAAACAAACGAGCACAGAAAAACAATCACTGGTACAATTGGTTATACTAATGATTATTTTCATTGAACCCATCGCGTTCTCTTGATAAAAGTAGGTCACTACAGAGTAATCAAAAGTGTTTAGTGAGGCTAAATAATGTCTTCCTTTTCTTACTCTTACTCTAAATCTCAACCCTAAGTAAACAGGAAGGTAACAACTTATCGCATGATAACTGATATCAGTTCGTGTTAAAAACCCTGAACTAAATTGGTAAACTCAACTGTGAAAACTTCCGTTTAACTGTTAATACCTAAACCTTAACCTTTTTGTATTATAACCGATGTCAGTTAGTGACAAATACTCTATAGGATGATAACCCTAACTCCTAATATGTAAATTTGACTTTCCTCCTTTACTACAAAAAGAATAATAATTTGACTTGTGAGAGTTAACAATTACAATCAAAACTTTTAATCCACCGTTATGTGATTGAGTTGTAATTGGACAGCGTTTTCTAATTAGCTGATAAGTCACCCAAGGTCATCAATGTAGCGTATACTTTTAACATTACTGTCATATATTCAATTGTTTGTCATCAATGTTGTTTTCTTTTATTAAGTTTAAAAAGGATTGTAGTAATGGTGTACAGTGAAAATGCATCAATTATCATCAACATACTTTCATGTATCCAATGTGTGGTTGTTGTTTATTAGATGTTGTTTTAGCCCTGTCTAATTAAATCGTTGTCGTTGTGGGTTTTTTACTTCGTAATACACTACTACTATTACTTCTTAATATTATTTTTTTCCTTTTGTCTGTTGGCACAGATATTAAAACGAACTTTGCCCGCTGTTTATAGTTTAACTTCGCATCCAACATTGCCATATTGTAAGTTCAATTATGTATAATGGTTATTATTATTATCTGTGGATTGCATTTATCACAGTCAGTCAGTCAGTGACAACTTAGAATTTCTTACGTACATACATCAGTTTGAGTTGCCATACCACATTAGCACAGAGATGCAGTTGTCGATTCAAATCCCATAGTGGTGGAGGTAGTAAAAGTATAAGCAGTAATCGGAAACGTTATGGTTTGAATATGTTATTCAAGGAGTATAACCCAGTGAAATAAATTTAGACAGAGCAAAAATAAGGGACATGAAGAATTCAGAAGATTATAATTTGGGAGAACACAGAGAGTGGATGCACCTGAGCCATTGCATACGATTTTGAGCCATGTCATTTAGGGTCTCTAACCATCGGTTGCCATCGTCTTGCCGATCCCAACCAGGTAGTCTACACCTACCAACATGG
This sequence comes from Schistosoma intercalatum, assembly GCA_944470365.2. Lineage (NCBI taxonomy): Eukaryota > Metazoa > Platyhelminthes > Trematoda > Strigeidida > Schistosomatidae > Schistosoma > Schistosoma intercalatum. The sequence continues at coordinate 3,555,041 of OX103730.1, read as the reverse complement.
CTCAGTCCACTTGTCAGTGACTTCATGGATTTGTGCCATGTTTTGGTCTGGCAGTATGTTAGAGGCTCTATTTATTTATTTTATTCAGACACATAAACATTGGTACGAGGCACCAAATACATATTCGCTACATAAATCCTTCGGTTTGTGTGACGGCTGGAATACTGCACGGGTGCCCAAACCGAAGCAGATGGTTTTCTTAGGGAGCCACAACCCGAGCCTTTGACCTAAAGGCCTAATCCACAAGGCAGTGGAGCAACGTTAGGAGGTGCAGTCTCATAGCAGCCGGTGATCAACAATAGGTTCATACACCATTTGTTTCCTTAGAATCCTGGAGTCTATGTACAATATTGGTTTGGAATCGAGTTTTCTAACTCTCTCAGGTGGATCCTCTATATCCACCAACCTGGTCAAAGCGCCGGACATTCACTTTTCGTCCTTTCAATTTCGTCTATTGATAACAAATTGACGTAAACCTCATGTTTCAAAAACTTTACAGGATTTCTTTAAATTTCATTGTTATTATTCTATATTTTAGATCTATGTGGAACAGGTACCGGTTCAGTGCATATGTTCGAATGGTCAACTCCAGTACCAGTTGTTGCTGGATTTACAAATACTTATAGTTTAACAACTGCTGGTATGTTAGGCCAATTTCCAGCTGGTTCTAGAGGTGCACGTGTAACAGCATTACAATTTGATGATAGTGGATATCGTGTAAGTTTGTTTTTAACGTTGTAACGTTGTGTTACAAATACTTCTCTTTTTCCACGTAACTGTTTTTTTCTCTCGCTGTATAGTTTACTACTTAAAAAATTTGTAAGTAGTCAGTCTAATAATATTCTCGGAGATAATAAGAAAATAGAATTTATCGGAAAACAATTTAAAGATATTTGTTTACTTTACGAAGTGGAAGTGGACATTATGATTATACTTAGTATGGAGTTGTGGGTATTTTCGAATTTTATTTAAATCATGAACCGATCCAAGTTAGATTACCACTGAAAAGCTGGATGGTCGTTTTGTTCTAGTACAAATCAGTGCATATACATATCAATCAGTTCCGTCTTAATTAACCGAGAATGAGGCTCAGGAGATTGCTGATCTGAACAACATTGAATTCTGACTCAGTAGTCTAGAGATTAAGTGTTCGTACGCTAAACCGATGGTTCTTAGTTCGATACTCGTTTGTGGCGTCGTGGATGAACACTTATTAGAGAATTACGGCCGTCCGGTGCTTCCAGACTTTCATTGGTCGTTTATCATGGATCAGTTCGCGATTTCAATGAAATTTAATTGACGCTCACGATTTGTACAATGCGAAGGAGATTCTATGACCAGGATGAAATAAGAGAGGAATGTGATTCGTCTGTAAATAAAAATCTGATTTCAATTAATCAATCATGATATCTTCAACCGTGCATGAATTCCCTATTTAAACTTTCTCTGAACTAGTTCTTTTTACCCTGTAGATTTGTCTGAAAAATGATTCTGGCAGCACTGTGTGATCATAGTTGATTATATGTCTTAAGTTGGAACTGTTTAATGACTAAATAAGAAGGGATTCAGTCAAATGAGTAAGCGTATGTAGGTGATATTCAATAAAGATTTATCTCAAAGTATCGTTGGAAACCAAGGAGCATTAAACAGTGTTTCGTCTTAGTATGAGATGTTCTTAGAGATTAAACCCAGTAATCGCCCCAATCATTAGACACATAATTTAATATTCACTCTTACAGATTTCCAACTTCAATCAGGTAGTGTTATGGTGCGACAACTGACACTCTTAAGATTTCTAAACTCCACTGATCATTACTTTTCAGTAGAAATGCAGGAACGCATCTTGAAGTAAGTTACTAGGAGTAAGCACACGATTATAGTTTCGATGTGTTCTTTAAAATTACACTGATAATAATCTGTTGAAAATTGTAAAGTTGTCAGTCAGTAACAACGTAGAACTTCGTACGTACGTACATCAGTTCGAGTTGCCACACCACATTAGCACAGAGATGCCGTGGTCGATTCAAATCCCGTAGTGGTAGAGGTAATAAAAGTATAAGCAGTAATCGGGAAGATTAGTGTTTGGAGATGTTATTTAAAGAGTATAATACAATGAAATAAATTTGGGAAGAGAAAAAAAAGAGACAATGAGGAATAAAGAGATCAAAATTTGGGAGAACACAAAGAGTGGATGCACCTGCGCCATTGCAAACGATTTTGAGCCATGTCATTCAGGGTTTGTGGAAATTGTAGTAATTTAATGGTAGAACTCATGAGTTGCTTTAGGCTAGACAACCCTAGAAAACCTGGAAGCACTAAACGGTCGTTTTGTCTTAGTATGGGACTCCTCAAGGGGGTCTATCTTAAACCGATTCATTAATTCAGCCATTAAATTACTACAACGTCCACAAACCCTCATTCTAACAATGATTCTCATGTGTCTACTAGTGACTGGCTTCAAGATGTGTTTCCTAGAGCTCTCTTGAGTAGACGTGACCAGTGGAGTCAAACCGTGTCTGTTGTGAGACAGTTACTCACTGAAAACAGTGGTAGACAGTCGCGCAACGTCGTTGATTGTTTTTGAAGTTAGACACTAAAACCGTTGGATGCCAGCTTAGTAGTCCAGAGGTTAAGCGTTTGCGCGCGAGATCGAAGGTTCAGGACAAAGAATGTTGGTCAGTGGCCTATGCTCCATTGAGAGTAACAGGCGTAAAGAAGCCGTTTTTCTTCAAGCTTTGGTTTCATGTGTATCTCAATCGCGAGATTAGACACTTCAGAAGATTTAACATTACCTTTTATATACGTTTAACTGTTCAGGAAGTAGATAAATTAATGTTAACTTTAAAATTATCATGTTATGTTTCATCTACTTTTGATGTTTTCTTTCTTTTTTTTCTTTCTACTCATTAATACTTCTCTTCATCATTAATATGTTACGTAATCTATTCTATTTATGTCTAATTTAACATCTTGTATCGATCAAGTTTGGTTGTGGAGATTCTGAGGGAAATTTCGGTTTATGGAATTTATATTCAACCATGCCAGGCAAATTACCATATTTTGTAAGTAGTTTAGTTATACATTCCGAATACTTACTTGTATTAATTCAACTCGTGTTATCTAATAACTTTAATAATCATTATTCTATTTTTGTCAGTAAAGGATTGTGAAGATTGTTGAATTTCATTGATATTACGAGGCCTAGAGGTTAAATATTCGCGTGTGAGATCGAAGGTCCTAGTGGTTTGATTCCCGCGTGTAGAGCTGTAGATGCACATTGCTGAATAGTAGTCCCGTACTTGAAAGAAACGACCGTATATGACTTCCAAGTTGTCAGTGATAGTCTCACTTTAATCATTTGATGATTTCAATAAATTTTGGCTCATATAATTATTACTCAATCAGTTGTAGTCAACACAGAACTCGACATAAATGTACTGAGTTAACCCAAGTTATAATCGGACATCTTGTCATGATAAGGTGTAATTTCAACAAGAAAAACAATAAAGGTGTTGAAATAATCTCAGGAGCAATGATAATGAGAAACATTAACTATTAAGAATATGGTTCAAGACGATGTCATGAAAAGGTGTATGTGAAGAGGAATACTGGAACCTGTAATCTTGAGGGAACTGGTACTCCATGACGGATTCGATCCCGTGTCACCCAGCCCCACAGTCACACACGTGACATTGATCACTACTCAGTGACCAGTCAATTGTGATTACATCTCAGTCCGACAGGAGGTCGGTCGTTGTCCGGATAGCCCAGTGGTAACGTCTCTGACTGTGCAGCTGGATGACACGGGATCAAACTGGTCAGGGATCACCAGTTCTCTTAAGATTACAGGTACACCTTGTTGACGAGTGCCAAGTAGCACGGAACTCGAGTCCAGGGTTTCCTGTTTACTACCTCCAACCATCGTCTTATCTCAACATAGTGCACGCAATGTCGAGTCACCTAGACTAGTGGCCACATTGAAACTTGGTCGATAGCATTTGATTTGCACTAAGAAGGACTCGACACACATGACATTGATCACCACACAGTGATAAACCAATTATGAGAAGCTTTAACGGATACGTCGAATTTTTCGTAACGATAAATGCATTCTGTTTTGGTTAATGTGTGTAATAATAGAATTTAGGGTGTGTATGTCGTCCTCAAGGTATCCCGTCAACAATAACCCTGTCTATATTTTAACAGAGACTGTGCAGATGTCGTTTTGAATATCAACAACAGGAAAGCTCAAGTACTTATAACTCATAATAAAATATCATGCCCGTTAAAAAAGTTGTTGGCTAACTGAACTCAGTGGTCTATCGGATAACCCATACATATTTAAGGTGTTAGGTACAAAATTTGTATCTCACTGCATACTTCAACAGTTTGGTATCAGCGTACATCACCAGCTAACAAAATACGGATCGTGAATTTCACTTCCAATCATTGTATAAAATACAATATACAACTTAAGCTTTCATACTCTGAGTTAAAAGCATGTGCTTTTTGTTTTACATCACTCTTTATAACTGATTGATCACTGAGTAGTGAGTGACCAATATGTTGTTTATCTAGTCCTCTTGATCGAATTCTATCAATCGGTTTGTAATTTAGCCTCTATTATAAATTATTCAACAATGTGTGCACTATGTAGAGATTCTAGGTGGTTAGGGCAGACCGGTAGGAAACCTCTCTTGAACTTAATTCTGTACTGGCTGGTGCTCATGACAGAAAGGCGTACCTGCTATCTTTAGGAAACTGGTGCTCGCCGATGAATTCAAACCTATGTCATTCAGCTTCATAATGTCTGGGAGGTTACCACTGAGCTACTGTTTAGTTAGCGCATGACCTTCCGTAGACTGTGATATTTTTATAATTGATTGGTCACTGAGTAGTGAGTGACCAATGTCATGTTTCTTTTCTACTACGCTTTTCTAAATATCCTATTGTTTATCCATCGTAGCTTGACCATTCAATCTTTCTCTCCCATTCTTGTATTATAGCGTTGTCGTTGCCATGCAAAAGGTTTAGCAGATTTTTGTTTCCTTGGCTGTAGTAGTCTAATAGCTACAGTTGGCAATGGCGGGATGACTACAACGGCTCCACATAATGTCAGTGGAATAGATGTCAGTGGGGCTGGTGTAGGTGGCATTGGTAGTGGTCTTAATTATGGTGGCGGCAATAGTGGTATTGGTGGGCCAACACACTACACTTCTGCCAATATCATAGGTGGTAGTAGCAGCGGCGGCGGAGGTGGTGGTATCAGTTATTCCGGGGGAACTGTTAATACAGATCAAGATGCATCACATTTAACATTATGGGATACTTTATTACCAGCGAATCGATGTGGTGTTATTCGTAAGTAATTCATTTTTACTTTCATCCATTTATTATATTTATATTATTTTACTAATAAATGAAATTACCCAATTCTTTGGTTTTGGTTTGCCCAACTGAATGGAACACAGATTATTCTATCTTTTTTTACTGAAAAGAGACTTGTCATTACAGTCAATTATCCAGTTAGAGGTAAACACCAAATTGTTTGATTTGGTTAGCGTTTTTTTAGCAAGGTTAATTTCCACGAGATGGGGTTACTTATCCTATACCTAACCCTCCTCTATTACTCAAGTTTTGGACCGGTAGTGTAACCCTAGAAGAGCTACAATCTGAATAGTACAGCTCAATCCTGTGGCGCAACCACACAGGTACCAATCACGCTGGTGGACCCTTCGCACCATTAATATACAAATTCACATCACATGTTTAGTTATTCCGATCAATGATCGCGTGAATCAATTATGCACAGCATGAACAGGCCAAAGTTGACCTATTCCGCTTTCACGACAGTCAAACTCATTAACGTTAGCAATAGGGACATGCCTTATAATGTCCCAATGGCAATGGCCCTTGGGAACACTGAAAAGCAACCACCAGTATGAATGAAATCCGTTAACCAGCAAACTAATTTTGTTCATGAACAGTCAGCAAAACTTGCCAAAGTCATACCGAACCACCCACAATATCAATTGCGAACCTCTAGTCTCATATGAGACCTTCAGGTCTACATAGCCAGGGTCTGAAAAGTCGGAAAAATGAAAACTTCGCAAATGCGATAAAAATAATCTTGGTGGTCTAGTCATAGTCTTCCGACACCAGGCAATTAGTTTTAAGCGTTATTTAAGCCCTAACACTTCAGACTGTGCTATTTCGTTTACTACCCTACATATATGTTGTATGCAGCATAAGCTATAATGTTTTTAGTACAATTCAATATTTCTTAATATTACCGAACACTTACTTAGGTATAAACCAGTAAGTTGACATAAGAAAGCAAAGAACGCATTCATTTTCTTGATAATTGTCATTCACTTCAAAAATTATTCTATTCAAGGAGTAACCCCTTCACATAAACTAAAGTAGTGTCAATAAAAAGTATATGTCAACATTATGACGGTGCCAATGTAGTGAAAAAATTTGATCCATATTTTTAGTATTATTACTTACTTACGCCTGTTACTCCCAATGGAGCGTTGGCCGCCGACCAACATTCTTCAACCCACTCTATCGTGGGCCTTCCTTTCTAGTTCTATCCAATTTTTGTTCATTTTCTCCACCTGGAGCCCCTCTGGGGCTACTGCCGGTCCAAAGCTCGGATAAAAGAGGAGGATTTGGGCATGGGGTTAGTGACCCTATCCCGTAGAAAACTAACTCGCTAAAAAAACGCTAACCAGAAAAAATTATTCAAACCACTTTCAGTATTATAATCAATTCTTAATTTAGCTTTGAAATGATTGCTTACTGCTTGTTAGTATATTCTGTTTTTAAATAATAGGATTAATGCTAAAAATCTGTTGCGAATACCTAATTTACTGTATGGACGCAGATAGTATTACCGTAATCGCTACACAACTGGTGAGTACATATGTGGTATGTGCTACTTATACCGGCCAATATAAGTAGTAAAATTCCTACTGACGAAAGAGGAAAATGAAAAGAGCAACCACAACTGAAAGTGTTATAACTTATGACCTTGTGCTCCTATCAATATATGACGTAATGATACCGCCAACTAGAGAAAAGTGATTTATCGGCCGGACCAATGACGCATATGTTTGTTGGTGTCTATTATCACATTAAGGAGTCCTAAACTAAGATAGAAAAGCTTTTCCATGATTCTCTATTGTTATTTAGATGTCAGTTATTATTATATTCAAACATATATATAGTGTTGATTAGAAAATCACGTCAACTTTTCTCCTTTATCTACTTCACCTATTTACGCTAAGGTGTTCTTGACCCAGAATTGGATGCTCCATGCACATCAATTGCTTACTGTGGATCACTTACAAACACTAATAGTTGGCCGTCCAATACAAACATTTATTCTAGTAACAATATTATAAATTCACTGACTATGGGAGCTAATTCAAAACGACTTTTCACTAATAATGATAGAACCGTTATTGTTGGTACTAAAAATGGTGATATATGTACTGTGGATATGCGAAATCCAAAGGTATTGCATAAATTCTCAGCTCATGATGCACCAATAAGAACATTATGTATTGATTCAGCAACCGATTGTTTAGTTACTGGTGGAGCGGATGGAATTGTTAAAGTATGTTTAATAGATTGTTTGTTGATATTCAACTATCTCTTATTGTGTGAATTTGATTAAATGATACAAATCCATGAGAAAAATGAGTTTAGTACTGTTATCGTTTGTACTCAGAATCATGCAGTAGACTCAAAATATTACCAAATTCAGTTTTCGATGGTGGGATGTAATCGACAAGAAATATTACGCTACTTGCCACATAACCAGGCATATGTGGTATCTTGATAGAACTGATACCTTGCCGTGAGATTCGGACCCACATCAATAAGTGTTATAGTTACAGGCAGTACCACTGAGCTTTGTCCTCATGGTCCTCCTGGTTTCCCAAAACCACTTCCAAACCAGTTTGCTTCTCAGTTCCATCAAACAGAAGTAGCCCATCATGGTGTGCGGAACCAGGAGACGACCATCGTCCACACACACTTTTAGTAATACTCCAGATCACCTTATTAACGACCAAGCACTCTCATAACTTGTTAATTTTGCTTCTGTCCCCATTATAAACGCTTCTCCCATGACTTTATATTTATCTTCACATACCATTAGTTATCGATAAATACGCTTACCGGAGTCTATGTTGCTAATAACTGGTCAGATAGGCTGACACGCTTCTGAACTATCAAAAACAAATTAACCACATCCTAGTTCCAGATCATTATTGATGATTTGTTTGAAAACCGGTATAATGGATGGTTTAGAATATTTTTCTCTCAGGTATACTACGTTAATGCGTTAGTATGATGATGAGACTAGTCAAGTTATATCAGATCCAGGATTCATGACTCAGAATCGAGAACCAGATTAACACTAGATAATACGTTATTCCACACAATTATAAGCAGTTACACTCAGTGAGTTCGGAGTAGAAATCAATAAGTGGGAAGGAAATCACATGTTTAATAGTCAGTAGGCGAAGTGCTTGGTTGTCCACGCTCACTGCCCAATCATATTTTGATTTCATTTACGCATATCAAAAACCAAATCTACTAAGCACAGTGGTTTTTGCCCTACAACTAGAAACTACTTAACCAAGTTAGTAGTATATTACTATTTCATTAGTAAAACATGTCAAATTTTTACTTATTTATTTTTTTAGATATGGAGGCTATCTGAACGGGAATTATTGACTAGTTTCTGTGGTGACCTGCACCCAAGTCGTGGTGCGGCAGCGGTCGCTGCTGCCGCTCTATTCAGAGGCAATCAATCAGCAGCTATAATTGCTGCTACTAATCCAGGCATTTCAGATATTCGTCTATTGCCGACGGTTACAGGAGCAGCATTGATTCATGTCAATGACAGTAATAATAGTAATGACAGTAATTCTACTAAAAATAATGATTGTTCGACAAATCTAAATAACCAAATGCCTATTACACATTCTTCTCATGATCAGAAATGCTCAATGACTGCCGCATCAACAGCTTGTCGATTTTTAAGTTGTGGTGCTGATGGTGGGCTACGTATGCGTTCATTGGTTGTTCGACCAAAACCTTCTATAGTTTGTTAATGGAAGAATCAGATAGAAGAACGAAAAACACGAAGCATAATATTATATACTTCATATTATTTATCTTACCTTATTACTTATTGAAAGCATTACATACTAATTACACTTATACTACTTATTGTTATGCTTACTTATGATCATACGATTTTGGTACACTTTTCATCTATGTATATGCGAGTGTGCATTGTTATCCTTTAAATTTAGCCAAATAAACTGAATTATCTATGCACCAAATATCATTATCTTAGTTATTTTAAAAAACCGCAATTTTATGGTGACTAATGATAATAATTAGAAAATGAATTCTGTGTAGTATGCTAGAAGACAACCAGGGGCTGCCTGATCAAAACATGGTGACGATTTACTGACTGTCGAACCGAGTCGAGTTGGTGGGTACTGACTATCAGGTTAGGGTCTGCGTGATTCTCGTAGCCAATAAGTGGCATAGGTCAGAATCGCTCGCCAAAGCGCAGACTTATATACTCTTTACTCTTCCCTAGATTTTGAGCTCTAAAATACTACTTTCTGTTCTACAATTTCATTCTTGTTCCTTAGATAACATTTTTTATAGCTAGTCTTTCATATTACCACTGATACTGCTTTCATTTCAAATACTCTGGTATTTATCTTGATAACTCCATTTAACTGTGCTGTTCTAGTGTAGCAATTCGAACCCATCATATATGTGCCAGGTTCTACGTTTCATATAACTGATTGTTGATTTTTGAGTAGAAGTATGTATCTGTCATATCTACTTCCATTAATCTGTGCAACCTTGAAAAAAAACAAATTTTCCTTTCAATTTTCAACCTAGAGCGTATTTCAGCATCAAAATGGGAGAGGCTATTATTTGGAAGAAACCTGGCAGTACACTAGTAACTTTGACAATAATGAAATAAATATAATGATTAACTGGTTGGTAATTATGCTGTATCAACCTCAATTAATAGAGCTTGATATCAGCCATCTGATATTTTACATAATATTGTGATCCCATGTATTTGTGTTTGGAAAAAGTCATATTTCAACAGCTGCAAATAGTAAAAGATTCCTCACTAATGTATATTAACCTCATGTTTGTACTAAAAATTAGTATATCAAAAGCAGACATTAATAAGATGAAAAGCAAAGAATTTGATATCATAACATGAGTGACCGTAGTGAAAGACCAAACATAAAAAATATACTTTAATAGTAACGGACAAAGTCGTGGGACAGAACACAAAAATGGGAGATAAAGGATGAAGGCAACTGCATCAAAGCAATCCGACTTCTAGTTATGCTGCCGAAATCTACCATAGATAATAAAAAATTAGATTTCCGAAGGCAACAGATATTCTACGTATGAACATAAACTATATCTAGTGTCGCTTTATTTATTTTATTTTAAGACATAAATATTGGCACAAGGAGGCACTAAATACATATGCGCCACAAATCTCATTCGATAGGTGTAATGGCTGTGATACTGCCCGGGTGCCCAGACCGAAGCAGGTGGTTATCTTAGGGGGCCACTCCCCGAGCCTTCGACCTAAAGGTCTGACCCATAAGGCAGTGGAGCATCGCAAGGAGATGCAGTCCCATGGAAGCCGGTGAACAACGGTTGGTTCATACATCATTTGTTCCCTCAGGATACTGGAGCCCATGTTCGTCATTAGTTTGGGATCCGGCTAAAGCGCCGAACATTCGCTTTTCGTCCTCTCATTTTCATAAACAACACCCGTGTTGCGAGAAGTCAGTGAGTAGGACTTCCCTGGCATAGGCTATATACGCGTGGCCATGTGAGAGCATTTCGAGAGGGAGAGCGGACTCTCCCCACTCTCGGCCATATCAGGGCATTTAATTAATTTTAATCCCTACAGTATATCCAATGTCTTAATTTATTTACCAAGGAAGTATTGTTTTACCACAATAAGAATGTAATTCTTCAAACATTAAAGCATGTAACAACGATTCAGAAAAATGACAAACAAGTAACAAAGTAATCAAAAGATGAAGACCGATAGGGTAATTATATTATTATAAAAGGCTTTAGGTGGTTACAGGCAGTCGACAGTAAACTCTGAACTTAGTTCTCGTGCTACATGACACTTGCCAGCAAGCGATACGATGAGGTAAGAGTTAAGCCTGATAGTTAGGCACTAATTCTATTGAAATTAATGACCTATAGCTGCCACATCCCTTAATCGTTCTTTTTTTCAATGACTTTTAAACATGTTAATCTTTGTATCGAAAATTTAACCACTAAACCAGACCACAACAAAAACCTTTACATCGTTTGTACATGTGATAAGATCACTAAGAAAACGACATTCAAACTAGGTGCATACGATGTAAAACAAACGCGATATATCCGTATTGACTAATCAAGATGTACAGACCAAAATGTAGAATGAACAGAGTTTCTCCATGATTTACATCAAAGCACCATTAAGTAAAAAACAATATTATGAATGTCATCCATTGTTTTACTATTTACGACATCATGGTCGGCATATACATATCGAAATTGCGTCACATGTAAGCTTAACAGTGAGTCATAGAAGTTTTGACATAAGAATGATACATAGTGTGAATTATTCACCGGACAAAGGTAGACGCCTAAGTGGATAATGTATATTATTCACTATATAGAAGCCCCCGAATGCCGTGATACGACCAAGGGTAGGGAGATTTAGTTCTCCTTCTCGAAATGCTCTCACATGGCCACGCGTATACAACCACTGTCAAGGAAGTACTATTCACTGCCTTCTCATAGAAAGCGTGTTGCTTACGAAAGTGAGAGGACAAAAGGCGAATAGTCGATACTTTAATCGGGTTGGTGGATATAGAGAATCTACCTAAGAGACTTAGAAAACGCTGATTCCAAACCAATGCTGCATATGGGATCCAGGATCCTAAGGAAACAAAAGGCGTATAAACCTACTGTTAGTCACCGGTTACCATGGGACTACATCTCCTAATGTTGCTTCCCCGCCTTGTGGATTAGACCTCTAGGTCAATGACTCAAGGAGTGGCCCCTTATGAAAACCAGCTATTTCTGTTTAAGCATCCATGCAGTATTCCAGTCCTCAGACAAATCGAATGATTTATATGGCGCATATCTATTTGGTGCCTTCTTGTACTAATGTTTATGTGCTTAAACAGATAATAAATACATAAAAAGTACAGAATACTTTTAGATTTTACTGTTCAGTTTTAATATTTTAGAATATTTATCTTCCGATTCAGTTGAATTAAGAGTAAGCCTTGAGAATCGCAGCGTAGAATATATCACACAAGTGTAAATCTTATCCTGAAGTGTATTTAACAAAAGCATACATTATTAATTATTTATTTGAACAGATAAATATTGGTACAAGAGGGCACCAAATATATATGCGTCACACAAAACAACGAGAATGGGAGGAGAGAAGAAAGAAGGAGCGTAAAAGAAAAAAAGGAGAAGAACAATAACGACCAAATTAGTGTAAGGTAGTGTAATAATAATAATAATAATAATAATAATAATAATAATAATAATAATACTTACTTACTTACTTACACCTGTTACTCCTCGTGAAGGAGCATAGGTCGCTCACCAGCATTCTCCATCCAACCCTGTCCTGGGCAATACTTTCCAGCTCCTTCCAGTTGTAATTCATCCTTTTCATATCTGCTTCTATTATCCGACGTAATGTGTTCTTTGGCCTTCCTCTTTTCCGCTTCCCTTCAGGATTCCAAGTTAGGGCTTGCCTCGCGATGCAGTTTGACGATTTGCGTAATGTATGTCCTATCCATTTCCATCGTCTTTTCCTAATTTCCTCTTCAGCTGGAAGTTGGTTTGTTCTCTCCCACAGAAGGCTATTGCTGATGGTATCCGGCCAATGGATGTTGAGTATCTTGCGTAGACAGCTATTTATAAATACTTGTACTTTCTTGATTGTGGTTGTTGTAGTTCTCCAAGTTTCAGCTCCATACAGTAGAATTGCCTTGACGTTCGTATTGAAGATTCTCACTTTGATATTGGTTGAAAGTTGTTTTGAGTTCCATATGTTCTTCAATTGTAGGAATGCGGCCCTTGCTTTGCCAATCCTCGCCTTTACGTCTGCATCTGAACCTCCATGTCTATCGACGATGCTTCCCAGATATGTGAAGGATTCTACATCTTCCAGAGTTTCGCCATCAAGAGTGATTGGATTGCTGTTCTCCGCTTTGAATTTGAGGACCTTCGTTTTCCCTTTGTGTATGCTGAGGCCTACTGATGCAGAGACTGCTGCTACACTGGCTGTCTTCATCTGCATCTGTTCGTGTGTACGTGATAGGAGGGCTAGGTCATCTGCGAAGTCCAGATCGTCTAATTGGTTCTGAGCTGTCCATTGTATTCCGTGTTTTCCTTCAGATGTCGAGGTCTTCATAATCCAGTCGACCACCAGAAGAAAGAGGAAGGGAGAGAGTAAACAGCCTTGTCTGACTCCGGTCCTTACTTGGAATGCATCTGTCAGCTGTCCTCCATGCACTACTTTGCACTGTAGTCCGTCGTATGAGTTCCGGATAATATTGACAATCTTCTCAGGAACTCCGTAATGTCGAAGAAGTTTCCATAATGTCCTCCTATCTACACTGTCGAATGCCTTTTCATAATCAATGAAGTTGATGTACAGTGACGAGTTCCACTCAACTGATTGTTCGACGATGATCCGTAGTGTTGCAATAATAATAATAATAATAATAATAATAATAATAATAATAATAATAATAATAATAATAATAATAATAATAATAATAATAATTGGGGAAACAGAAAGGTACAACTAGAAGAATTCTTTCAGTTAAGGAAGATACAACCATGTTTCATAATGAAAGTAAAAGAAGGTTACAGCAGAATCGCCATTGGCTTCTATTCTGAGCCATATCTGATAACATCTCTAGCCACTGTGTTACATCATCCCTCGGACCCCAACCAGGGAGTCGAGAAGGATCAACAGAAGCCAGCCCTTTGAAACTCTTTTTCATACCACGACACCATGTCATGCACTGACCACCTCTCCGCTTCTTCCAACCAGTCCCAGCGTCGACAAATAATGCACGACGTGGAATTCTCTGGGACGACATTCGTAGAACATGTCCAAGCCACCGGAGTCGGTGTTTCAAGATGGTGACATCAACTGGATTATCGTCTCTGTGCCCGAACACACGATGCCGAACCTCTGCATTACTGACATGATGTTGCCACTGGATGTCAGCAATCCTTCGGAGAAAGCGATGATCGAACACAGAGTCTTCTAACGTCCTCAACTAGGAGAGGCCAGGTTTCACAAGCATAGAGCAAAACTGCTCTCACCAACGCGTTGTACATCCGATCTTTTACAGCCAAAGTGACATCACGAAGGCGCGAAAGATGGCCTAGATTGACATAAGCCGCTCTGGCTTTCACCATACGTGAATCGATCTCATCACTCACGCCACCACCAGCACTTATGCAGCTACCCAGATACACGAACTTCTCGACTACTTCTATCTGCTCACCATCCAGTATGAGTACAGGATTAGAATCCTGCCAGTCTTGTAGAAGTACTTTGCACTTCGAAGCACATATCGTACTTACGGACATTGATTGCCAACTGAATAAGTGCGGATTGCATGGCTTGGGCATTATCGCACAGTAAGACAATATCATCTGCATACTCAAGGTCGAAAAGTCTCTTTAGGCAACAGATCCACACCGCTATTACTTACATCCATCAGAGCTGTTCCCAAAATGTCATTCGTGGCAAAGTTAAAGACGATTGGTGTGATTAAACAACCCATGTCTAACCCCACTTCGTGAATGGAACAATGGAGAAAGGTGGTTGTATATCCTCACTCTACCTGAGGTGTTTGTATATAGGGCCTTTATGATGTTAATAAACGTCTCAGGCACACCCTTCTTCAATAGACAATCCCAGAGGACAGTCTTGTCCAACGAATCGAAGGCAGCCCTGATGTCAAGAAACACTACGATTGTTGCCTTTGATAAATATGACAGTGTTCTAACATTTGGCGGAGGGTGAAGATATGATCAACACATCCTCGACCAGAATGAAAACCAGCCTGCTTCTCGCGAATCAATCTTTCTTGGGTTTTGAACAACCTACGAAGTATGACGGAAGCCAATAGCTTGGACGCAATCGGAAGTAGACTTGTCCCCCGATACTTGTTACAACAACGATGTAAACCATTTTTAAAGATAGGGACAACTATCGACTCATTCCATGACGTTGGTACACTCTCTAGTTCCCAGAACCCTGTAAACAACACAGTCAGTTCCTTAGCCAGAAAGTCATCACCATCTTTAAAAAGAGCCGGAGGTAAGTCCTCTGGACCCGGTGATTTGTAGCGCTTCAAGAGTTGGAGTTCCTTACGGACTTCCGCCTCATTTGGTGGATCAGTCGTCACCGGCCATAGAGGGCAGGACAGTCTGACCGATGTTGCCGGAGCAGCAGGTTAGTTGAACTGCCCTTCGGAGAATTCTGCCCATCGTCCAAGACGTCGATGGATGTTGGTGATTGGCATCCCATCATCCTCGCAGATTGTTTCACTCACACCAGACTTCTTGCTGCCAGTGGCTCAGATGAGATGGAAGAGCTTCTGGTAGTTACCAGATGTAGCTGCTGCTTCCAGCTCATCAGCACGCTCCGACCACCAGGCTTCTCGGTCATTACGCAAGCTTTGCCCAATTTCCTTACGTAACATCCTTCGTTTGTGGTTAAACTCACAGTCACCCGGAGTAGACAGACGGGCTTCAATGAGTTGTAAGGAACCTGCAGAAACCCAGTGCTTGTAAGCGGGACGTTTCGCGAACCCACAACTGACTGTACCCGCCATTTCCATGGCGTCATGCAATTGCAACCAATGCTCATCTATACTTTTCGGCGGAATGGTAGCTAGCCTAGAAACTAGCTCGGTTCGATACTTACTAGCAACAGAAGTTGCAACCAGCTTGCTAACATCAATCCGTTGGTGGCGGTCACTTCGTTGTCCATTGAAAAGTAAGGTAAGATTGGCGCAGATCAAGGCATGGTCAGAGTACAGATAGGTACTCCAAAAGGAGCGGCAGTCTTGTACACAACCACGCCAGCAGTAGCTGATCGCGATGTGATCAATCTGAGTCCAGGCTTGTGATGCAGAGGGAGCACGCCAGGTGGCACATCGGCGATGACTGTGCCGAAAGTTAGTGCTAGCCAGAAACAGGATGTGGTCTGTGCACAGTTGCAGTAGACGGTCACCGTTATCTGTCCTGCGACCAACAAGTCCCCATTGGCCACCTAAACGACTATCTTGTGTGCCTAGACGCCCGACCTGAGCATTCAAGTCTCCGGCTAGTACTACAATATCTGTCGAACGCACTTTCTGGAGAAGAACAGATAACTGGTGGTAGAATTCATCCTTGATTGCATCCGGGCTGCAATCTGTGGGGGCATAGGCGGAGATGACGAAAGGACATCGTTTCTCGCACCGACTTCTCACTTTGATGGAGCTCTCTAGTCTAACAGCACATAACCGACTGTTAATGGGGATCCGATCGATTAGTGCTGCCCCCAAATGCCCTGGCATGGCCGAGAGTGGGATGGGCCCTCCCGCCCCCTCGAGATGCTCTCACACAGCCACGCGTATACAGCCTCTGCCAGAGAAGTTCTACTCACTGACTTCTCGTGGCGGGGGTGTTGTTTACGAAAATGAAGGAACGAAAAGCGAATGTTCGGCGCTTTAACCGGATTTTAAATCAGTGGTGCACATGGGCTCCAGTATCCTGAGGGAACAAATGACGTATGAACCAACTGTCGGCCACCGGCTTCCATGCTACTGCATCTACTCACGATGCTCCATTGCCTTATGGGTCAGACCTTTAGGTCAAAGGCTCGGGGTGTGGCCCCCTAAGAAAACCACCTGCTTCGGTCTGGGTACCCGGGCAGTATCACAGCCCATACACTAATAAAATGAAAATGACGATATTTACTGAAAACAAAAGCATACAACAGAGACGTTAATCACTAAGGTGTAATGTATATTTATGTACATGGATTATTGAAAAAAACTTATCAGCAACTTTAAAAAATATTTCATACCCAATAAATTCAGTCATACATTAAAACGAATCAATGTTCGGAACAAGAAAAGATAAGTAGATAGTAAAATACTATGACTCCTAAATCTAAGCTTTGTTTCCTCATCATAAGCACACCATAGAATGTTAGTAGATACAGGTCATTTCTGCATTTGAGAAGAACAAAACAGATCGAAGAAGGCATACATGGAATTGAGGTGTCAAAAAACTAATGAGAGAATTATTAACAACGGATGGCAGTTCCTATAGCCATAAACATGCCAAATGTACCTCCACCTTGAAACATGCCTTTGCCAACCGTTTGAATTAATTCACGTCCACGTAAACCGTATCTACAAAAAATATAGACAAAAATCTTCAGTATACATCGTTAACATAGATTTTTCATAGGTTTCGACAATGAAATCATGTCAGTTTGTTGCATATTATCCCCAACAGTCATAGCCAAAGTTATTATTATTATTATTATTATTATTATTATTATTATTATTATCATTATTATTATTATCATTATTATTACTATCTAAGCACGTGAACATTGTTACAATGAGGCACCAAATACATATGCACCACAAAAAACCATTCGATTTGTGTGAGGGCTGGAATACTGCATGGGTGCCCAAACCGAAGCAGATGGTTTTCTTAGGGAGCCACAACCCGAGCCTTTGACCTAAAGGTCTAATCCACAAGGCAGTGGAGCAACGTTAGGAGGTGCAGTCTCATAGCAGCCGGTGACCAACAATAGGTTCATACACCATTTGTTTCCTTAGAATCCTGGAGTCTATGTACAATATTGGTTTGGAATCAGGGTTTTCTAACTCTTTTTAGGTAGATCCTTCGTATCAACGAACCTGGTTAAAGCACCGGACATTCGCTTTTGATCCTTTCAATCTCGTGAACAACCCCCCGGCTACGAGATGGCAGCGGATAGGACTTCCCTGGCAGTAGTTATGTCAGATCCATGTCAGAGCATTGAGAGAGAGAGAGAGGGAGCGAACTCTCTTCACTCTCGGCCGTCCAGGGCATTTGGACCTGGTAAGTGCATTAGTAAAAGTTTTTAAATATGACGTTAGCCCGAACGGAACTAACTAGCAAGATAAGTAGCATAAGAAAGAATACAGTATTCAAACCAAAAGATACGATTATGAATAGGTGTAGGTAGGTATGCCAATTAACTTTCACCCAAAGATGTGAGAAGCGAATCTTACGATTTTTACTTGCCAAGGCATGAGGCGATATAAATTATATAATGTTATTCTGCGAAACTGGTGTTTTAATAAGTTTACTCTAGTTTAATTTTCTAGAAAACTAAAAAAATTTGTTATTCCATGAAAATTTCACTGAAAAACATCAGTAACAGTAGAGAATCTGGTCTTGAAAAACCTTACCTTAAACAATTGAATCCGCCGAATATAGCACCAGTTGCTACACCAACACAGAACCCCATTAAAAATCCAAACTTTACTTTGGCTAAACATGATGGTTGGGAAACACCCCGATATGTATTTGGAGCAATCGGCATCGCTACGAGTATATGATCTGTGAGAAAAATTTGTACTAAGTATTATTGCTTGAAAAGTCAGTAATAAAGTATGACGATAAAACCTCAACAAAACATTCAAACTTTTTTCCGAAGGTTTACTGAATTCGAGAAGATTGTGGACAAGCACAGACTTAAAATTAATCTAACACCTAACCCCATGGGGTTAATTATGCATTGTCCTAATCTATCTTTATCATGACACATCGAACAACAGAGATAAATTAGATTAGGATTTATAAATTTAGAGTCCATCCATAGGGGTCTGAAATTGTTCTGAAGTTAAGATCCAATCATGTTTTATCACTAAATATACTACTGATGGAATTCTTAGTTTGGTGGATATTTTTCCAGGAGCAGAAAGCGTAAGAGACTGTTTTTACATGAATCAAGGGATTTTCATGCATTCAAACTCACCAAACTACAGCTTATTGGAGCAAGAGCTAACCCGATATGAGAACAATGTGGACCAATGACCCTCAACAGTCAAAATTCCCAGCCTCTCAGTATCCAATAACTTTCGGAAGAGTAAGTGTAAATCATGTGATTTCTATTGCTCCTTAATGATTGTTACAATTGAATTCCAGATCTTTCCAAGTGTCTTCGTGGAGACCTCAGTAGTTCTGGTTGATTCAGCAGTAATTTGTGAATTTGTGTATCTTGAAATCTGAGTGTTTATTTCAGGGCAGTAAGATTTCTGGAACCAGCTATGAGGTTGATTGATCCCATTGTGAAAAATCCTAAAAGAAAGGATTAGACTGAGGAAGAGCTAAGGGAAGACGATGATCAGGTGAAATAAACAGATTGATCGATTAATTAATTAATAGCGCAAACAATACCAATGGACTGAAGTGTAAGAATAATAGGTGAGGAAAATTTATAAGAAGAGACGTGTATTCGATCTATGATATCTGTCTCTTTTGAATGGAGAGGACACATTAATGTTGCAAGGTTTAAAGTGGTGCCATAATTACGTCTTACAGTGTCAGGAATAGTCCTTGTGTGATGTTGCTTACTTGTCTTCAGATAAAATGAAGCGTTACATTCGCCTTGTTGCAACTGTAGCGGTAAATAAATCCCCAAAATAAATAGCACTAAGTTTTCGACATTGGATGCTGACCATATGTTTTAGTGGACTCATCTAGCTGAAGGCGCTCTGTCAGGAATCCGCACCAGATCACGTGTGGTAACGCCGTGCTCAACATCAACTGCAATCGCTAGCCAGATTAGATCGGAGAATTCCGATATATTGGTCATCGCCAAATATACTCTTCCAAACTCCTCGACTCTGTCTTTTGATTTCTCTGGGTGGGAACGAAATATATTAGAAGGTGTTACTGGTAGAAGCGTTGTCAAACACTGAATACCTGTGACATCATCACAACCCTATATAGTTGGAGCTGGCGTCTAAGCTATCTTTGGTTATATCAATATATTTAATGTGAGTAGAGACCAGTTATACAGAATAAACACGCATGCAAGGCTGAGCCATGCCACCCGATGAATTAAGTTAATTCTTCCCACCTTTTCTTTTGTTAAACACCTCTTCGTGTCAATTGTTGAATACAACTCTTTTCAGGAATTATATACTTGGCTTCAAATGTTCTATGGTTACGGTCCGATGCCACTACAGCAATGTATGGAAGTCAGTGAACCACTCTTGTCTAGGAGGTCGATGATGGAGATCACAACCAGGAGTGGTTTCGTTAAATTTCTGATTCCGAGGTCAGGCCAACTTATTTTGTTTACCTTTGGTATAGAACACCTGGAGATAAGCGAAGTTCGGTTGTTAAACCACATCATCGCAATCTTCGTTACAAGGGTTGAGTGCAGTAGTTGCTTTTGTAAACGTTTTTTCTCGTTTAATCACTAATCAGCCCCTTCAGTTCCTTCAGCAGTACTGGAAAAGTGCATCTGGTCAGTGACAAGCTAGCTTTCCCTCTAATCCCTCTGGAAATTTCAGGGAGAATAGATCGTTACCATACTTCTTTCGGTCACCATTATTGTGGTTATTGGCATAACAAGCATATGTCAGTACACTGGCACCCACTGTGCATTGCCTCAGGATCATGGAGCAGATTTTGCAATATCCAACGAAATTCCCGACCGAAACGTTTCCATTTTTTAACTTACCTGGGATTTAGATTAACCTTTTCCAAACCATCACCTAATACTAGAACAGAAGGACATAACTAGCCAGTAAGCTCCCATTTTGTTTGAGTGACGAAATAAGTAATAAAGATTCTTTCGTTTTCAGGCTGGTAAAATCCCCGCCTGGCTGTTTGAGAGCACGGGCCTCCTTTTCTTATAGGCTTCTATGTTGACTTGGATCTGAAGCAGCCAAAAGTAAGTGATTAGGAACCAATTATTAGCCTGCTGCCAAAGTAAGATCTTTGGTGCTAGACGTTTGCAAAGTAGTTCCTTATTTCATGCTAGAATCATATTTCTTGTATTCCTTGACTGAATGATGATATGCTTTTGTGCATGGCAGCTTCTCGTGTTGTACTGCATTCAAATTACTAAACGCTTTTTCTAGTCTAGTTGTACGTCGAGAGTCAGTGTAGCTAGTATGAACATACCTATGTAGGTATTTCGGATTATTTTGTGTTTAAGCTGATTGCCTAGTCTGGAAATGCCTCATATCAAGTCGCAATATGTCACTTCATCTTTATATCAGTCCGCATAAATAGCTGTGTTCTGAAACATTTAGGAGGATTTGTAGAATTATGATCTAGTTTGATATTAGAACTACTTTAATAATAAGTCTAGTCCCAAAATGGTTGATTTGTTATAATGTGACTACCTAACCCCTAAGATCTTACGTGGAGTTCACATCATAGTCTGCACTTACACATCCTATCATGATAAATAACAATATGATACTTAGTTCTTCTGATGAATACATTTTGGCTGGGGATAAGATAATATATTTAGTGTGAGTAGTAATAAGTTACAATTGATTACCACGTTTAGAAGGCTGTCATGCTGTCCGATTGAATGAATGTTTCCACGTCCACCAGTGTTGAACTTCGCCAAGTGTCACATGTTGAATATACATCTTTTCAGTATGCCAGGCTTCAGAGATCATGTGGCTAGGAACCAATGCCCCTACAGACTTCCGATTTATACTAGGCCTTGCCTTTTGTCTGTAGTAGAAGCCCTGCTCCCCACTTCACTTAGCATGATCACTTTAAAGGCAGGTTTTGGTTTGAAAAACATTCTTTAATGTACCTTCCCTACCAATATCCTTCACCACCTTCCGATCGCCACCATATTCGTGACCAGAATAAACAAATCTAAAAATTTCAAACTTTGGTAGACAGAATTATAAAACTTTCCATTCCATCAAATCCGTGTCTGGATAGTAGGAGAACATTCTCAATTATGGGCGTTCATGACTCTTCTTATGTTACTCCTGAATCAGATGGGCAAAGCAGAACAATTAGTAGTGACGGAATTCATAAAATAATAGAAAATGAAGTAATCGTTATCTTTACCTATACAGCTAAACTAGACAGTGGCCCTCTTTTTAATGACAAGGTAGGAATTTTCGTCGCGATCACTTCCAGCAGAAAGCTTTACATCATCGGTCGTGTTCTATCTTCATTAGATAATCTCTTAAGTGTTGTTTGACATTGATTTTTCAAGGTGTAGAGAATCATGAGTTATGTGATCTACCTTGATTATACTTTTTCTAAATGCTTCAGTACGCACAGGCTAAAAGTTTGAAGCTAAGCAGTGTTCATATTTAATACCAGTAACTCCTTAAATACTTGTCAACAAGTTCCGAAAGAACAAGTTTGTTAAGATATGGGGATATGATGCAGATATAAGCTTCAGATGACACATACAGCAAACACTGAAAACGGACGCAAGTAATTCGGAGGTCACGCTACCTAAAATTTTGGAAAAGAACTCTACACCAGTGTATAGTTGGCTATCTGCAAAATGAAAATCTGAAGGAGTAACTAGAGTACTACATGAGGTAATGCTTTATAGTGTCGCAGCTGACATCATATAGTCACTGAAGTCGTCCGATAAAAGATCACCGTCGGTGAGCAGTGGTAATCCACGTTTTACAGAAATCTATTGTACTTGAAAATTTATCGTTTATCACCTCTGTGAATTTAAAGATTCTAGACTAACACTACTACATCGCATTGCAAACAGTGAATGGGAAGGCGAAACCTCCGGATACTGCATTTACAAAGTTAATCTGGCTGAGAAAGGCGATACTTTATATCACCTCGACGTTTAACGGTCCAACTTCTTTAGTTCTTTGGGAAAATATTCTCTAACAGAAAATTCTAACTTGAGAGTTGTTACACTATTGTATGAACATGCTAATAAGCTCATCGGCTCAAAAAACCACTATTGGGTGGCAGTTGTAAATACAGTGGGATGCTACCTTGCTTATCTCTTTGGCACTCTCAGGCTACTATGTTTATTTTAACAAAATTAATTTCGGAAGTAGTATTATCTTTCACCTGTTATCCGTTTGTGAATCTAATATATTTTTAGGCTGATTCCGTACTATAGGATGCACTACTCATTCAGAGAGATGTAAGTAGTGTGTAACTGGAAGTGGAGTTAAACTGCTCACCACCAGAAAAGTGAAATAAAGAGAAAGCAAAAAAAGGAATCAAAATAAAAACAGGGTCGAAAGAATGATGAAGTGTGGAAGGCAAAAGTGATGAGATATATGGAAATAACGTGTGTGATGTACGATTTTCATATTTTACAAAGCTACTGTTTGACTTCGTATAAAAAAATCAAATTGGCTGACCATACCTGAGGTATCCGGCCTACGGACATTGAGCACATTGTCTGGACAATTTTTTGTAAATATTTGTAAATTTTCAACGATGATTGTGGTGCTTCTTCAAGTTTCATCTTCGAACGGTAGGACCGCCTCGACTTTCTTACTGAAGATTGTTACTTCGATGTTGGCTGACACTTGCTTTGAGTTCAACATGTTCTTCAACTATAACAATGATGTCTTTGCATTGTCGATCCTTGCATCTATGTCTGCATCGGATCCCTCACGTTCATCGGTGATGTTATCCAGATATGTGAGTTTTCCACCTCATCAAGGGCTTAGTCATCAAGTTTTACTGGGTTGGTGTTCTTTGCGTTGTATTTCAGGATCTTACTTTCTCCCTTATGTATGTTGAGGCCTACTGATTTAGAGGCTGCTGCTACACCATTTGTTTCCATCTGAAGTTGTTGGTGTGTATGGAATAGATGGGCAAAGTCATCTGCGAAGTCCAAATCTTCTAATTGATTCCAAGCTGTTCATTGTATTCTGTGCTTCTCATTGAATATTGGGGTCCTCATAATCCAGTCAAACACTAGTAGTAAAAGAAGACAGAGGGTGAGTAGCTTTCCCTGACATCGATTTTCACTTGAATGTATCTGCCAGCTGTCCTTCATGCATCATTTTGCACTGTAGTCCATCGTATGAATTCCGTATGATATTGACGATTTACTCAGGTACAACATGGTGTCGAAAAAGGTTCCATAACGTTCTCCTATTCACACCGTTAAACTCATTCTCATAATGAAGAAAGTTAGTGTACATTGACGAATTCCATACAACTGACTGCCCAGCAATGATCCGTAGTGTAGAGATTCGGTCTGTGCACGACAGATCCTTAAGGAATCCAGAACGTTGATCTCGAGGTTGAATATCTACTGAATCTCCTATCTGGCTGAGCAACACTGTTGAAAACTTTTGCTGACACCGATAGTAGTGTGGTGCCTCTGTAACTGGGGTCTATTCAAAAGTTCCTCAAATCGTTGCTAGGTCTTCCACGTAATTCCTTTTGTCAGATGCAATGCTCTTCCTCACATATTTGTTTGCTTAAGTGAGTTGTTATTCGACCCTTGTTACTTGCCGCCTTTTTCTTTCTTCCTTCAATCTTGTCCACAGTCTCCATAGAGATCCACTCCTAATGATGATGCGTCTTGCTGCTAAGAACTTCCGGACACGTTAAAGATAGTGCCTTTTTCATCTTTTTCCAAGTGGCATCTTTAGCAGTTCTCTCTTCTTCAAGTAAATATTTAGGGCTTGGGACCTGTTCTAGCGAGTTGTCTCGGGTTCGTTGAGTTCGCTAGTATCCCAGAGAAAAGTTACATAGAAATTTGCTGGTGCTGTTTATCTAGTTGTCCTATGCTTCTTTAGCTTCAGTTTTATCTTGACCACAACCGGGTGGTGATCTGGAGTTATGTCAGCTCCTCTCATGGTTCTCACATCTTATATTGCTCTTCTGGATTTTTTCGTGGTGCAAATATGATCTATGCGGTTCGTTGTGCTGTCATCTGGTGAGAACCATAGGCTTTTCTACGCGGTTGTGTGGTAATATTGTGCCGCCCATAACTAATTTGTTGCATGCACACAGGTTTGAAAATCTCCCCCCATTTTTGCTTCTCCCAGTCTAAATCTTCCCATGATATCTTCATAAACGTTTTTATCCATCCCCTCTTTAGCGTTCAGGCTTCTCGTAAAGACAGTCAGGTCTTTTCCTGAACACTTCGCTATAACTAATTGCAACCTCTTGATAAGTCGTGTCGATTGAACGCTATATTTAGTTTCCTAAGCTATTCCGGTAACCCGCAGTCTAGAACTACACAGCGACTTGAAAACCAGAGAGAAGACACAAGTATGAGAGAAAATACTTTATCCCAAGGTTCAGAAAATCATAGGTATTTATAGATGTTGGCGTCTGTTAAATCAACATCATATTTCAGCCAATCCGTTAACGACATATTATGCTACCGACCAATAGTAGCACACCACGTTGGAATTTCAGAACGTTCCATCATACTCTGATTGGCTAGGTCCCTTCGGCTCCTTTTGGGCCTCTGGAGGCTCCGTTGAAGTTCTCCGGAAGCCGACTCAACACCTCTCATAAAAACTGGCCTTTATCATCTTCTCTGCTATCATTGGTGAGCACATAACATTAGATAACATTGATTGTAGTTCCGTTCTTTGTTTTGAGGGATGATTTGATGATCCTGGATCAGTGAGATTACCATTCCATAAGTGCATTACGTGCTCCTTTGGACAACATCAAAGCAACTTACTCTGTGTCTGGAGCATTTTCTTCTAGAGAAAAACGGCATTTTTTCTGAATATATCATGTTCTGTCCAGCTTGAGTCCAATTGGTTTCAGTTATTCCGAGTTTATCCAGTTATTTGAACACAATCATAGCCAAAGTTATTATTATTATTATTATTATTATTATTATCATTATTATTACTATCTAAGCACGTGAACATTGTTACAATGAGGCACCAAATACATATGCACCACAAAAAACCATTCGATTTGTGTGAGGGCTGGAATACTGCATGGGTGCCCAAACCGAAGCAGATGGTTTTCTTAGGGAGCCACAACCCGAGCCTTTGACCTAAAGGTCTAATCCACAAGGCAGTGGAGCAACGTTAGGAGGTGCAGTCTCATAGCAACCGGTGACCAACAATAGGTTCATACACCATTTGTTTCCTTAGAATCCTGGAGTCTATGTACAATATTGGTTTGGAATCAGGGTTTTCTAACTCTTTTTAGGTAGATCCTTCGTATCAACGAACCTGGTTAAAGCACCGGACATTCGCTTTTGATCCTTTCAATCTCGTGAACAACCCCCCGGCTACGAGATGGCAGCGGATAGGACTTCCCTGGCAGTAGTTATGTCAGATCCATGTCAGAGCATTGAGAGAGAGAGAGAGGGAGCGAACTCTCTTCACTCTCGGCCGTCCAGGGCATTTGGACCTGGTAAGTGCATTAGTAAAAGTTTTTAAATATGACGTTAGCCCGAACGGAACTAACTAGCAAGATAAGTAGCATAAGAAAGAATACAGCATTCAAACCAAAAGATACGATTATGAATAGGTCTAGGTGGGTATGTCAACTTCTAGTGGATGAACTCAAGCACAACCCTCCCCACTCACCCGGGCTTGACACCGGCAGTGGCTATAGAACTACAAATGGAGTTAAACTTCCTGTGAACTGACATCTTAACTGTTCTATACAAAGATCCTCCAGATCACAGTTCCGATTGTTTAAAGTGACTTTATTCTGGTAACTAACTTTTTAACAAGATTTGCTCTAACGAGGTGGAGTTGCTGTACCTGCAACGGATTCTCTTCCGCAACAAGGATCGTAAGGAAGAGAAGTGTTGTTCAGCTGAAGTAGCTAATTTGATCTTGACCCAAATTGATGGTTAATGGCTTGTCACACCCTCACTACAAAAAATACTAGGGTCCCGTTTCCCTGGAAAAACGGAGAAAGCCCCCTTTTAATCCAGGTGTCCGAACACTCAGGACCAGTGAATCCGGATGGACAGACGGACTTTACTGTATCAATTAAATACACTCAAGGTGCCTGATCAATGTCAAAACGTGAGGAGACAGAAATTGGTCATCTGATGTTAGTTATATATGCTAGGAATGAATGAGTGACAATGTTGATATACATGACATCTCTTAAACTTGATTGCTCGAAAGTCAGTGAATAAATATCATGATATTTGTACTATGATTACGTATAATTTAATTGTAGGAGTTTTTCTGTACCGAGATTTCGTACGCAAAGTGACGGCGCGTTTTTGGAAGTATCCATTTTTGAAACTGCTTAACATTTTCATTGGATGTTCCATAAATATCAAGAGAAAAGCAGCTTTCCGCTGCTACAAAATACTTCGACACCATATCGCCTTAAACGTGAATCCATATCAATTCCAGATTGTTCGCAGGATACTGGTTATGGTACTCGTTCTTCGACTTTCCTTAGTCCTGGCCGCACCTCAGAGAAAGATATTTTCCCTGAAAGTATAGAAGTTCATGGACGTACCGGCATTAGAAATTCGTGAGTTGCTTTGATTTGCTCGCTCACTGTTCAGTTTACGGGGTAAGCGGCGTGTTGATATATTGTCTGCCCTGATGTCTTTTGAGAAATCGGAATATATACTTCTGAAAGTTCTTCGTTACCTGACTATTTCTGACCGTCTTACAGTACTCAGTGTTTGTAAGTCTTGGTATTCGTTGAAATTGCGCTTTCCACGGCTGTTTACCGCTAGTAGGAAGCATGAGGTGATATTTAAGGTACGTTGCACATGATTTATAAACCTGAATTTAGGAGAATTCCGCCAAGGGTTCACAAAGATCAACAACCAGCCGTAAACCGTTGAGTGCGATCAACTGTCCCAACTCCTGTACAATTAAGAATAGAGTTGATAAGTTTGATACTAAGGTAATGAAGTTTGCAAATTCGCTAAATATGGTGTAAATTTCTGATAAGTCAGTCAATTTAGAAAGTATGTGTTTAGACACCATCAATGGGTTCACTAAACCACGGTCCATCATAGATTTTTATCTTCAATAAGGCTGGCAGAGGGGGTCCCCCCTTTACAACGGTGCATTGTAAATATGTCTTACGAAATTTGCATTATATATTTGGACAATCAGAAGCTCTTGGCAACATTAGGATCCAACATTCTAGTTTAATTGGCAAAAAGCAAAAGTTATACATGTTAACTGTATGTTTCATTTCAAGTCTACCACTATGGGGTAGGTGGTATTAAATAATATAATATGCTTTTAGATAATAATAGTTGTACTGTTATTCAAAGAGGGTTATGTACTAATAAAAATGCAACTCGTGACTTAAATCAATTCCCTCCTGAGTTAGATTCTTGAACTGGATATCTGCATTTACACCCCCCACTTTATGAATGGAAAAATGCCAGTTAAATTAGGTCGTTACCACACCGGGTTGTGTCACAAGCACTACAGACTACTAATTACACAGAATTTATTACTACTTGATCACTAAGCTTTGTAATTTTTACTTTGTACGCTCGTTCTTAGTTTTAAAAATGCTTAGTTGCTACCGAAGTTTAGCGGGTAATGATGTCTATACTCCCATTGTAATTTGAAATATTTGTTTTAGGATAGTAGGGTGATTTTATTTATCAAATGTTTGTTTAGAAAGTTAATTTACTATTCAGACCACATTCATGGGAACCAACGTAGCTAAAATCGGCCAATTTGCCATTTTAGATCATTGACATTGCTACTCACAAAAACCATTTCTAAATGCACGTTGTGACTTTAATTTTTGGTGAGCCTTTTATTTTCTGTTTACGACTTTTTTCATTAAATCTCTTATTATCACAAAGGAGTTTTTGCATCCATGTCCCGTATGCTCTGGAGTGGCGTTCTATAGACCCAACGAATGGCCGAATCGTTTGCACTGTCAGGCTTTGGACTGTGGTATCTCTGTTTGTTATAATTGTCAGCGGGAGCACTCGCCGAGTGATAAATGTCAAATGACACCAAACTCGCCAGTATACAGGTATGGTTCTTTGTATTGTACGTCTGATTTTCTCCAGAAATTATTTCAGTTTGTTTGTATTTCGAGGTCTCAAAATTTATCGTCACTTTGGTACAATATCAAGTGTCTGTGTAGCTATTCTTTAAGTTAGTGTACAGTGGTGCCATGACGATACATTTTGAAAATATTCCTTAAACTAGATAATAATATGAATATGTACGGACAAAGGAGTGTTTATGTTTAAACTCATCGCCACTTAAATCCCAGAAGCAGCTTAACGTAAACTTGGCAATGCTACTGTCATTCCACTAATTAAGCTCCTTACTAACTGACGACACTGCCTCTATAAAACTTGATATAACGTGCATGACTAGATCTGACATAAAATGTTATGTTATTTGTGAACGAAATCTGACTTCGGCATGAAACAGCTATTTTTATAGCCAAAAGTATCACATGGACGACCTGCACGCTCTTTGTCTAACCAGAGCCAACCCACCTATGACTCACCAAGTAGTAAGTACCTCAACCCCCTAACCAACAAATATGGCTCAAGACTAGTTGAAAGAACGTGTGACTGATTTTAATAACAGCAGCTAGTTTAGACACGAGTAGGTTAAATACGCTGCTACCGGTTATTTCATTTAAGACTTGTCCCGAGGACTATAATGTGCAAAATTCCCTTTGCTTGCAAACTCTCATTAACATTGAATAAGTTTCTCAGGTATCAAAACGTAAGATACTTCTATGACGAGGTACATAATTAGTGTTCCCAGAGTCCATTAGCTAATCATAAACTTTTAAACCTGCCATTTGCCATATGAATACTGATTTAACCAGTTAAAATTATTGATTTCGAAATTTAGTTGTTACTCTCACAATGTTGAACTGCCGAAAATTCATATAATACCTTATCTTGTTTAGATTATCTCCCATTCAACCTCGGGCATCCCCAACTCGCAGTCCAAGAGCCCGAGCCCGGTTAATGAAATCTTCTCTTCGTCGCTTGTAATTGCTTGATTTTACTGTACCGTAGTTCTTTCATATGTACATACTTTTTGTTTTAAACTGTTACCCGTAGTTTTTATCGTAATATATACTTGTTTTTGCCTGTTTCGCTAATTGTTGTAAAATGTGAAGCTCACGATAGTATCTATTTACGTATGTGTTTGGAAAGTATGTAGTTAAGTAGTCGTCAAGCAAATAAACTTATCACTTTACATCCTAGTAAATGTTTTGACACCTACGCTATTTATACAACAGCTCGATGACTATATTTAAAAGAAATGTAACCATAGGTATAAGAATATTGTATTTGTATGATACAATGTGCAAAATTGTCAGTAATTATAAGAAGAAGCTGCTTATAAAACAGTTTCAGCTACTCATTTACAGAGCTTATTCCCTTACTAGGATTCGTTTGTTAGATTAGGCTTCCAAAAACTTTGGTTTCTCATCAAATGAACTCGAGGAGTTAGTGATTTTAGAATCAGATGAAATGGGTGAGATGATAGAGTAAGATACATCGGCACTTTGTGTCCACAAAACTCTCCTGGTTAAATTGATAGCTTGATCACGTACTTGTACAGCTGCTGTCGACACTGTGCTGGATATGTGGCTTAGTGTTCGTGAGTTTGTAGGGATCTCTGTGCATTTGTTTTGGAAAGAAACGTCAGTGTGTACATCTTGGTTGCATTGAGTTGGTCTTCGTTTTTGTGGCTCTTTATGACTTAAACTACAAGAGGATTTCAAACGGGGAAAATTAACTTTATTTACTAAACACAAATCCGAACAGACCAGCAAGAAAGCATAGAATAGTGACATGTAAGTGCAATAATCCTGAAAAGAAATCTCTGACAGAAAACACAACCACCGTGTTAAATCACACAAAAATGAATCAAAAACTTGCAAACAAACAATGTATTAAGATTAAGCACTGCATCCATACACATGTAATTTTGAAGCAAACTAAGATTAGCGAATTAAAATAAAGCATTCTGTTGCATATTTACCATTGCTGGTAATCGTATAGATACAAGTGTAATACCTTAACAGTTCTTCATCATTTAGATCCCATGAGACAAGATCGATGCCTACTTCAACTGGTGGACTGTAAATAATAAATCGAATAGAAACCATTGAGAATGTATACGAGTAATTCTTTTCAAAATCGATGTGAATCATACACTTTCTGGACTTACTTTGTAATGAATCGGTGGTTCATATTGAGTTCCCAGAACTTACTTCTGAAGGGGTTGGAATTAGTGTTCCGCTTCACATAACTGTCTTACTAACTGGAAGAGCAATAGTTGCACATTTTACATTCCGAAATCTTCCAAAGTATTGTATTATGCGAAACATGTTGGTTATTTTTTAATTATGAGTTATGGACTAAACACCTAAGTCCTAACCAAGAGATAATCATCACTTGAAAGCGTATCCATTGAAATGTTATTGTTAGCTGAGTTACATCACAAGCTACCGTATAGTAGTTATGGTTTGTGACTGAGTTTATATGTTGCGTTTGATCATCGCATAGCACTTTCTCAGAAAAGTCGCAATTTCCAATAGGGTCGTAGGTGATATCTCCATATATGCGTAGCTCGACATTCTAATCTAAACCACTTGTCAACAAGTATACCATACGTTATGCGTTAAACACAAAAAACACAGTCTAATCTAAACCACTTGTCAACAAGTATACCATACGTTATGCGTTAAACACAAAAAACACAGTCTAATCAAAACCACTTGTCAACAAGTATACCATACGTTATGCGTTAAACACAAAAAACACAGTTGTCATTGTAGTTCCCTTCGATAGTGAGATAAGTCATTCATTTAATGAATTCCAAGAAATAATAGAATCATAACTATATAGAGTAGTAATATTTTGAGTGTTATATGCAAAACTAGGGACTTACGCGTTCATGCGTGCATAATCCAACTGAAGTTTAGCAAATAAGCTCGACTTCAAGAGCTCGTTAATCCGGTTAAAATGTACTGTAGCTTTTGAGATACTTCTAACATTACTAAATACATATATGATGGCAGAAAAAAGAGTTAAATAACAGTAAATTATATCATCTTGAGCGATTTGTAGAAAAATTAAGTTTCTGATATTAACTGTGATATACACTTTTAAAACCCTATTAACATCACACAGATATAATAAAAACTACTTTAGGTATTTAGAGTTGCATTAGACTTTATGTACCGTTCACAGTTGAAATCTAAATAAGGACAAGGGAAACTTGTTTGACATTTGTCTACTTATGATCATTATGGAGTTATCCGACTTGAGTAAAGAGAGCACACAGTACAAACTGATTCATGCTGCATTGACAAACATGTGTAGAATACAAGTACCAATAATGAGTTCCATTATGGCATTTATAGTGTGGTGGGACCAAGAAGTAAGTATTGCTGTCAGGCATCATAGTTTAAGTAAGGAGAGGACGTTAGTCAATGAGGTTTTAAACTATAGTGTAATAAATAATCGGGAAGACTAGTTGTGAACTGTGGTAGATAGATGTATTACCATCTACAGAAGTAAATTGACTAGTTGAGAGGTTTTACTTTCATAGCTACCAATTATTTATCTCCTTTAACCACATTGACATAAGATGTAACGACCATGACCGATGCGTATTTGTATCACTTAATATTTTGTAATTTCTGAGTTTCTCTGGATAATTACGAAGACAATTTGAATATTTGCCACGGACTTTTGGACCATTATTCTAACATTTCGGTTTATAGTTGTTAAAAGTAGGTATTTAAAGATACAAGACTTACTCAAGTGCATAGTCAAGATCATAACAAGAACCGCGTAATTGTGAATCTAATTGTTCGACTTTCAACTACATATAAAGAATATTACAAAAATATAAGGAATTTTCAACTTGGTATTTCAAGATTTCTGGAACTGATTTTCTAATATGTTCTTGAATATGGAAATAAGCCAGTGAAGGTTCATTTGCAAGTGAAATAAGTAGGTCAGAAGTGGTTTCAGTCACTACATTAGCACAGAATTAAGAATTCAAAGTACTTAACTACCTTTCTGACTTAACGATTCATTCATTACATTCGTTTTATTTGACGATTGATCTTTTTCTAAAGATGCCATTTAATTTGAAAATATTGAAAAGTACCTTTCTTGTTCAACAAGAAGTTTCCACTTTTCTCCATCAGTGTTTATGAATAAATAAAATTCACTGGTGACAAAATGTTTTCCATTTTCGCTTGTAAGTGAATGCCACTCGACACATAACGATTTGTTAATATACTGTGAATCTGAAAACAAAACACAAACGACCATGATCTTATGTAAACCCTGGCCATCTCAAGTAAATCCAAACTACAAAATCTGTTGGTATTTGTCAATTTAAGTAATAATAATATTATCTGCTCCAGTCTTGGGCAGAACTAAAAGCTGAAGTGTCTACACTGGCCCTGATAGTATCTCTAAGTCCGTTCAAATGAATATGAGGTAGTTACAAAGTGCCATCTAAAGTCCCAAATGGTTATGTAAGAGAGCTATTAAGCAGTTGATAAATAAGACCAACCGTTAACAGTTACTTTCTTGCAAGTAAGTATATACAAGATTAAGATGTTGCGGGTAGTGTGTCGAGAAGTTCATGTAACAGAACATACAACTATATCACCCCAATAAGTTTCCATTAACCAAATGATTGTAGCCATAAAGAAATTCGTAATTGCAAATCGCTATCATTTGATTGCAATTGTAATAGGTGGCGGGTTAACCTGCAAAATGTCACATGTTAAATTTTTTATGAGTTGAACAATGCGAACGTTTTAAATATATGTTTAGATGCTCTCTAATGCATAGAAACGAAACGATATGAAGCTACTGAACATATACTTTTACTAAAAGTGGAGAATATTTTACCTTAGCCGCTAGGTAAGTTCAATGCTTCAAACGGTTGGAGATATCTTACCTCAAGGTCAGTCTTCGGTGGCAAGGTTAGGTCTACTGAATTATATTAATCTTTGTAGTCTGTAGAGATCCAGTCTCATTCTGAATATATTAACCGAAGGTGCTAATGTTACGTGTTCTCAATTCATCCGAGCCACTGGCAGCAAAAAGTCTGTTGTGAGCGAAACAATCTGAGAAGATGACAGGATGCCAATCACCAACATCCATCGACGTCTTGGACGATGGGCAGAATTCTCCGAAGGGCAGTTCAACTGACCTGCTGCTCCAGCAACATCGGTCAGACTGTCCTGCCCTTCATGGCCGGTGACGACTGATCAACCAAACGACGAGGAAGTCCGCAAGGAACTCCAACTCTTGAAGCGCTACAAATCACCGGGTCCAGAGGACTTACCTCCGGCTCTTTTTAAAGATGGTGATGACTTTCTGGCTAAGGAACTGACTGTGTTGTTTACAGGGTTCTGGGAACTAGAGAGTGTACCAACGTCATGGAATGAGTCGATAGTTGTCCCTATCTTTAAAAATGGTTTACATCGTTGTTGTAACAAGTATCGGGGGACAAGTCTACTTCCGATTGCGTCCAAGCTATTGGCTTCCGTCATACTTCGTAGGTTGTTCAAAACCCAAGAAAGATTGATTCGCGAGAAGCAGGCTGGTTTTCATTCTGGTCGAGGATGTGTTGATCATATCTTCACCCTCCGCCAAATGTTAGAACACTGTCATATTTATCAAAGGCAACAATCGTAGTGTTTCTTGACATCAGGGCTGCCTTCGATTCGTTGGACAAGACTCCTTTTTTATCAAGTTTATAAGTTGTGTTAATTCCAAGGATGCATATAAACCGTGCATAGGAGAAATAACATTTTAGACGACCGTTCATGTTCTGATGCCTCACAAGGCAAAACAGTATATGCGATAGTCTCTATTTAAAGTCTCGCCTCTGCTGAAGAGGTTTCTTGACTTCTTTCCTGCTGATCTTCTTTTTTATTTACCACAGCCTTGTTTGGAACATAATTGTGTCGCATCTGCTGTTTTATAACAAACGAACGAGTCGTATGACAGCACAACCTGCAATTTTCTGTAAGATATTCCCAATTTTTTTGATGTGTGGCAGTGGAAGTGAAGCATTACTAATCGCAGGGCTTGGACAAAGGCAAACCTTCAAATTTTAGGTTGCCGGAAGAAAGCTTCCAAAATGCCAGACCAAAGACAGAGTGTAACCAAAATGTTCGAGCTCAAAGTTATAAGCATATGTGTTCGAAAGTTGGGTAGAACTAATGCATCAAAAACAGTGAAATTAATAGTATTCTATGTAATAGTCTTTAATCAGTTAGGTATTTTCAGTTCTGTGACACTCAAGATGAAGGCACTAGCTACTGAAATTTTGACCATCTTGTTGCTCTATGTATTTTAAATGCATCCTAGTGAAGTGCAAAAACATAACTATTGATGCATCCTCTTTCCATAATATACAACGTAATTATTATGACTCTAATCATTACAGTTTTCTGCAATTTTCCTCCGTTTTCGATCACCTTAAGTTGTTCAACAAACCCGTTGAAAACCTAACGCTCACAAAACCCCTCCAAAACGTTTCCCTCCATGCTGTTCGAAACTCACATAGGTGATAACATGACGATGGTAATAAGAATGATGAATTGTTGCCTGATTCGAAAAATTAACCTATTTGTTAAGGGTTATTTCTTGTCCGATGTTTGAGATCAGTTTTCGGATTAGCCGTAGCGCCGAAGATATAGGCGGTATATCCATCGAATTCCATGCCGCTAAAATGTTATTCACCCTAACAGGTATGTATGTTTCTCATGGTCGCTTTTTGATGGTAATTGTTCGCTCTCATCGGTGCGTGACTGTTTTGATCATGTTTCGTTCCACTTGCCCGTTTGCAACATTCATTTTATGCTCGTCCCGGCTGATTTTACATCACACATGCATCTTCCTCGCAACAGAAAGACAGTGTCATTTGTCATGTCACTACTTTTATAAATAAATCAGATATTTTAACGAATAATGTTGTTTTTTTTTAAATCCTGCGACTATACATGAATATTTGTGTTCTTCATTCTACATGTAGGAATGTGGTACACAGAAAATAAGATGGTGGGACGCGGGTTAAAAAGGTGAGTTTTGTGGTTTGTAGTTGAGTCTTGTAATTTTTAGATACAGTACAATAAGTTCTCAAGCTAAATTTCTACATTATAGGTATTGAACAAGACTTATTTTATACAATCTGAACTACATCGTTCACGATTCATTCATATGGACATATACGTTTGGTTGTGCATAAATATGTATGTGAACCTATGTATGTTTGCCTCAGTCTTACATACGTGGTTATTATGTGTATCATACCATTTTTATATTCTATGTATTGTTCTGCTGGTGGTATCTCAATAATCTTTCAAAGATTCTTATGCACTAGAACACCGTAATAATCCCTGTGGGGCAGATGATGATGTGACTTCGGAGTAAGATCAAACAGATCGGCCATGACGAGGCAATAAATTTACACTAGGTTCACTAGTTTATCGGCTTACACGAACCAGACCTAAATGACCACAATATACCAAGTATGCCCATCCCGTCAAATTAAAAATCAGAAATGAAGTGATTCGAAAATATATTCGGAAAATTATTAATGTATTGCTAAGCGTTAAGTTTAACTTGGATAAAAGTTGTGAATGATGCGTAGAACGGTGTACTCATCTGTGTTCTGTTGCGGGCGTGTGACCGAGTGCCTTATGGCAAGTGCATCCAATAGAACTAATCGGATCAACATAAATGTCGAAGACTTACGGAGCTATTTATTTTCGTCTGCAAGTTTGGGCTAACTACCCCCGCAGTATGAAATTGAGCTTTCGAAAATCTCAATAATACACTTCTGTACTTTCAAAGTGTCGCATAGCAAGACCTCGCGATGACTCTAACAAAAGGAACCTAGACATCTGATGTAGTCTCGTGGGTAATGAAATAGATTACGCAAGATGTAACTCCACTATCACTCTTCCCATTAATAAATACTGTTTTTGTTCAGTGGATTTAAGGGAATATAACAAAAAAATATATCCTTCCGAAACTAAAAACATTATTTTGCTATCTAGTAGTAGTAGCTTGCGAGAGGCAAACTGTCTCACAAAGTTTGGGGTTTGAATTGCACCAAAGCAAGTTATAAATAATCTGTCCTTCAAGTGCTTCTTTAGTCGCGGGCTATTCGACAGTGTTTTCAAATGGTTAGTTCTTCTAGTTTTTCCAAAAGTTACCTAATATCTTGCAGTATAGAAGTGCCCCTAAATGCTCCAAGTTTTTAAATTATTAAGTGGCCACTAAACAACGGTTATTAGATCATATTCATCAATGTAGCAACTTGGGGACACGAATGAGTAGTCACGCGTTTTTTGTTTCGATTGAACTGTTAAAGCTATACATAGGGTACATGGTCTCATCTCACGTAACACGTAAGTCTTACCGCCTCCAGAAAAGTCGAGAGATAACGTGAGCGCCTAGTATGGTCTCATATTTGAAATATCACATGTTAACTGGTTCGTTATTTACTGTTCTTAAATATATAATCTCGGTGATAGTCTTCAAAACAGTGGTGTTAGAAGTTCATTCAAAAGTTCAAAGAGCCTTGTGATGGTTGTTTCGAGTAATTAAATAGCTCGTCAATGTGTTTTCCAACCACCGTGCCAGATTGGGACATCGATCCACCTATTTTGTATTGTCACTGAGATTATAATTTATGGACGACCTTTGAGCGACGCTAGACTAACCTTAAGAGTGTCCACCTACATAATAGGGCTAAATGAGGGCGATAAAGCAGTATGAAGAATAAGGATTATGATTTACAGTTGATGGTTTAGGTTAGGAATTAGATTTAGGGTTTTTATCGCGAACTGACATCAGCTATAGTGCCAAAACTCTATTTAGCCAAATGAGTGAATGAGTTTCGCGCCAAAATCTAAGATATGTTAACGTAAATCCGATTGGTTCGTCCATATATTATAGTCTCGCCGTATTGTCAATAAGAATTTTGGTTCGGTCAGTTCTCGACAAATGACTCGTATTAATATTTGAGATTCAAAGTTTTTCACGTAAGTGGAAGGCGATGGAAGTACGAAAACACTATTTCTCAGTTGTCCATAGTAAATTGTGTATGAATAATAAATCACATTAATAAGGATTTTCAAATGCTATTTAATAATAATTGAGTGTTTGTAACGCACTTAGTAGGTCTCAAACCACTTAGAGACAAACGAAGACTATAAATTCCAATCAGTATCTTATAACGTCAATTTGTGCTTCATGTCATCAGTTTTAGGATAGGGTAAATAAGTTTTGGCATCAGAACTTCAGTTTGACATACCCAAGGTTTTGCTCCTTACCACCAAGTTCAGTATAACTGTTTCTGTCTCATTGTTCAGCTTTTCCCCAATACTGTTGATACCGATGTGTTTGTCATGTATCATACAAAATCTCACTTTTTCAACGTTACATCGATTTAAATACGTTGATATGCACTTGACTAGCGTAAAAATAGTTTGGAAAAAGATAGGAGATTACTAAGCAAACACAACAAAAGTTTAAAACGCTCCTATAAATTAGATTCAGTCAGGTTGGAAGGACCAGAATTCCCATTTATCTGCAAGATTATCATAATCTTTAGTTGAAAGCGTTTGGTAGCATGCCTCAAACCTATTCTAACAGCACCTATGTATTCATTCATTATCTTGTACTGAGTAGTAAACGTTGTACTATCTAATAACCCTCATTTTTATGTTTTACTCAACTCAATTTTGATTTGGGCACCCTGGCAGTATCCCAGCCCTCTCACACATCGAATAATTCATGTGGCGCATATCTGTTTGGTGCCTACTTGTACCGATGTTTGTGTTTAAATAAATAAGTAACTTTTCCACCATATTTAGCATTATTTTCATTGCTTCCTTTTTCTTATCGATTTTCCAAGTTATACCAGTGTGAAAAATAACAACTTGTTAAGATTCCATACCTTCGTCATGTCCCACCTGATTCTTACCACTTGCGCTCATTGATTTTGTTACTGCTTCAGAGTTTTTACTCATCGTTTTATCGTATTTGCAGATGTAACAATCTTTGGTTTTTATCCTTCTTTCGTCCTGCACCCTTACCATCTACCTATTCGTCCTCGCTGTGCTAATATGAGATATAATAAATAAAATAGATATATGTCCGTGCCAATATATCTGTCACCTTTGTTTTACATTCAGCTAAGTTTCTGAATTATCTTGTAAAAATGGGTTGAATAACAGGTCTATAACGAGGATATTCACATAAATAGTTCATGTAGCTATTCCTCGCCTAATAGCATCTATTATTTTATATTTCTATGGGTCCTTACTAACTGTTATTGTTTATTCTTGCAGAGTAAAGTCAATCAAGAGTCATTGGAGGGTTACAATCCTTTTTCAGATCCTACCCCAAGTAAGTGTGATGAGATTATAGTGGTAGACTTTTCTGTTGTTGGGCTTGTTTCAATACATAACTCATGAGTTCGGTTTGTTCTTATTAAGTTTTTCGATGTTACTATTGACACTGGTTAATTCGATTGTTAGGAATTCACTAAAAATCAAAATTCTAAGACTGGCTATGCTAATAACTACTTCGATCGAGTTTTCATATTTCCTAGTATTTCTTTCCGAGCGCATGAAGTTTGGTTTGGTAATAATACTTTATACATCTATTACTCAACGATAATCAATATTATATTCCAGTTATCAGTTCTATCCTACTTATAATAGAATTATGTTGTATAATCCAGGTGGTGGTAATAAACTTGGTTTAAGTGCATTTTTCCTCACATAAATTTGTAAAATCGTGAAGTTAATTAATACTTTCCACTAAAAAATTACCAGCAAACTAATATTTGGTGACGGTAGTTTTAGCTATGGACTGTAAGGTCAGCAGCCTATAGTATATTTAATATATGTAGCGTATTCGCTCTGTAAATATTTGGTTTAAATTGTACTTGAGACACAAGTTACTGTCTGTAATGCTTGTATTCAGTTTGATCATGTTTTACTCCTTGTATTCACCGACTGCCCCGACGAGCGCTGTTTTATGGTATAGCAGTAGGTTGGAAGAAAGCTAGGGGCGGCCAGACCAAAACATGACACAAATCCATGAAGTCATTGACAAGTGGACTGAGACATTGTAGTAGGTGTAGACTACTTGGTTGGGATCCGCGAAACGATAGCAACCGGTGGTTAGAGACCTTAAATTATATGGTTCAAAATCGTTTGTGATGGCGCAGGTGCATCCACTCTTTGTGTTCTCCCAAATTATAATCTTCTGAATTCCTCATGTCCCTTTCTTTTTTTTCTCTTTCCAAATTTATTTCACTGCATTATACTCCTTGAATAACATCTTCAAACCCTAATGTTTCCGATTACTGGTTATACTTTCACTACCTCTACCACAATGGGATTTGAATCGACAATTGTATCTATGTGCTGATGTGGTATGACAACTTGAACTGATGTACGTACGTGCGATATTCTACGTTGCTGCTGACTGACTCCTTATATTCTCATTTATTCTCTTCAATTTATTTTATGAAGCTGTGACCCAGTAGTCAGAGCATTTAGCTTTCAGTCAGAAGATCATTAATTCGAAGGTTATTCCAGAATCTAGTTATTATCCCTAGCCCCGAAACCAAAAAGAATGTATGGTATTAAGTTGAGTGGATGAAGTTGTACTTGACAAGTGATTTACGGATCTAACTTATAAGGGACTTATCTAACTTAATTGATTAGACTAGATGAAAATCCTTATTACTTGGGGAAATAAACTGTTGTTAGCGAGATAAAGATTGGAATAAAGCATGTTCTATGAAGAATTGTGTTGGGTCACATTGATTGGGCATTTTGCAGCTAATCAGCGCCAGCAGATACTTGCAGAAGACTTTAATATCTTGTGTAAGATAATAAATATACTAACGTTCTCCTTATTGCGATCCCTACTTCCATTCAGCCTTTGTTTACTTGGAATATAATTGCGTTTCTGTCCAACTTTTTTCTGATTTGGTGACTTGTCAAGTGAAATAGTGTTCAAAGAATACTAAGCAATAAGAGTAGCTGGGTTGTAATAATAAGGGTCATAACAGCTGTATATAGTAACTAAATGTAACTTCACTATAACTTGGTTCTTATTTTATTAGGTAATTTATTTACTAGTTTTACTTAATTTTCACTAACTCGACATCTGGACTTAAATTTTTAGTTTCATGAAAATTTTTAATGACCACCATTTAGTTCGATAAATAGCAACTAGTCGTTAGTTATTCATGAATAGTGTAGTACTCCAAGTACCCTGGTACGGCTGAGAGTGGGGAGAGTCCGCTCTCCCTCTCGAAATGCTCTTACATGGCCACGCGTATATAACCTGTCAGGAAAGTCCTACTCACTGCCTTCTCGCATCACAAGTGTTGTTTACGAAATTGAGATGACGAAAAGCGAACGTCCGGTGCTTTAACCTGGTTGGTGGACATGGAGAGTCCACCCAGGGGAGTTGAAAAACCCTGATTCCAAACCAACGGGGCATATGGGCTCCAGTATCCTGAAGGGACAAATGGCGTATGGACCAATCGTTGGTCACCAGCTACCATGGGACTACATCTTCCTACGTTGCTCTACTGTCTTGTGGATCAGACCTTCAGGTTGAAGGCTCCGGGTGTGACCCCTTAAGAAAACCACCTGCTTCGGTTTGGGCACCCGGGCAATATCACAGCCCTCACACATATCAAATGAGATCTTTCTGGCGCATATGCATTTAGTGCCTCCTTGTACCAATATTTATGTGTTAAAATAAATAAATGAAATAACCTAACATAAATGAACATAAGTTAAGTTGCTACACTTTTTATCACCGTACAAGAAGAATATTGACGCGATTAAATTTAAAGAAATTAAAACATCAATCAAACTTATAAACTAGTATGTTCAGGATGTAGACAAAGATAAAAACATATATGCCACCAAAATCTATTTTAACTCATGTTTTTACTTAAGGTTCTGGTGCGCTTATTGAAGTTGGAGAAGCGGAGTTTGAATATCCACTCCAACGGTTCGCGTTCGATTGCTCTAATCACTATTATTGATGAGTATAGTACGATTAGGAAGGATAACAACTTGAAGTACTCCATTACTTTAATGAGTTGGATAAATTGTTTATGTTCATTCTTGTTCTTATCTTATTACTTATGCCCATCCACAACTACCTTGACGCGTGGTGATGGCTGTCGTATGAAGTAGGTTAGAAGAAAATTAAGTATGGGGAAACTAAGATATCGCATCAGTCCTTTAAGACAGTGACTGTTGGACTGAGCCATGTAAGTAGGCGCAGACTACCTGGTTGGCGTCAAAGTGATGATTGTAACGAATGGTTAGCGATATTAAGTGACGTGTCTGAAAATCATCCCCAATGGTCCAAATGTATTCTCTTTGTCGCCCTTTAGATCATGAGTTTCTAGGTTCCTCATAAATTTTTATTTCACTAATTCTTATTTCAAAATATATCTCTGATCCATAATCTTTCATTCACATTAATAATGCTACTCTGGAATTCGCTCTGACAATTTTGTCTCGCTGTGCTGATAGGGTGCCGCAATTTGAACCGATGTACACATGTTCCGGGTTTAGGTTGCTTTCGATGTTCTGAGCTCACTTTGACTGTTAAAATAATGAATAAAATGCTGGTCGATTAATGATGCAAATTATGCCATGCAGTCCACCAGTAGCTGTTTTCTAGACTCAATTTAATGATTTGTCACATTCACTAATAGTGATTAAATGAAGAACAACGATTGAAAACTGGATAATTAATCAAACAACCCTAATAATCTGTTTTGTTATTGAAGCGAAGCACTTCTGCTTTATCTGTGACTTATTAATTAATATTAAGCATCCAACGAAATTTGTTACTTGATCTGTCGACCAGTTTTCTGTTAGTCCTAATAGTTCTGTTTCCTTTCCTTCATTTTTTTTGTTTCTTTCAAAGAATATGAATCTTTAACACCTGAAACTAACGAATCATCTTCAGATAATCGAAATAAAAATTATGTTTTCGATATTCCCCCACCACCGATACCACCTACGGAAATGTATTCACCATATTCAAAAGCTACAGCTGGTGGTGGTAATGAAAGCGTCTTAGCCTTGGAGCGTAGACAAGCTGAACTTGAAGCTCGTGCAGCCGAATTAGATCGTCGAGAAAAAGAACAACAAGCTCGTGTGAATGCAATTCATTCAGGTCCAAGTGAGTTTTGTTATATATATATCTTTTGTTTTCATTTCAATTAATAAACATAAAACCTGATACAGTAGGTGTTATGACTTGAGATCGCTAATCGATATCACGTGTTAAAATCACCAATCAGAATTCTGACTACAATTTTTTCTATCTCGTGTCAACTATTCTGTTTATAACTCAACGTCCTAGAGTTGACTGATTACACTCTTGACCTTCACAGTTAACCTTGAGTCGACGTGAACTGATTTCATATTGGTTCATTATTCTCAAACCTTTTTCTATTTCCTACCTCAAGTCTATAAGAGAATTTATACATCAGTCTCTATTATGTTACACTTCAAGTAAGTATGGGTTTGTATGCAAATATACTGGACCATATCGCATCAACAAACCAAAAGTGTTCATGAATAGGGTAAACTGTATGTAGTAGACTGGCAACAAATTGGTAACATTAAGTCGTATAACAATAGTTAATGGCTTAACTGAAAGTTTATACATTGACCTCAATTATTATGCCACATCAGCACAACTAGACAAAATTATCTAGACACATCGCAAAGTATTGGAAGTAATAAGAGTATCGGTGATAGTAAACTACATCAGACGTATATACAATATGATTCGAGAAGAAAAAAACAAGTTTACTCAATAAAAACTATGAGTATTTTAGGAAGAGAAATGAATGTATCTGTGCTGTTACAAATGATTTTCAATTGTCATTCAGTGTATTCAGCAGTTGCTTATAATAATCACACAGACTCCAATCAAGTAGTCTGTACCTACACCTACATGACTCAGTTCAACAAGTTAGTAACTTTCATTAAAATTATGAACCGATCAATATCAGACCACTCCTGCAAACCTGGAAGCACTGGACGGCTGTTTCGTCCTAGTGTGAGGCTCCTCAGCGGTGCTCATCCACGATTGGTTGATGTTAGACATTAACTCCGTGGGATCCCGACTCTGGTCTAGAGGTCGAGTGTTCTTGCGAGACCAGAGTTCCTGAGTTAGAGTCCTGCGTATAGGATCTCGGATGCTCACTGCTGAGGAGTTTTGCACTGGGACAAAACGACCGTCTAGTGCTTCCAAGTTTTCAATGGTGATCTAGTTTAGATCAACTCGTGATTTCAATGAAGCTCAACAATCTCCACAACTTCATACTAAAAGCTAGCAACTTCATAGACTGATGCCACATTTTGGCTTCGCCCTTTTAACC
Source organism: Schistosoma intercalatum (assembly GCA_944470365.2). Taxonomy (NCBI): domain Eukaryota; kingdom Metazoa; phylum Platyhelminthes; class Trematoda; order Strigeidida; family Schistosomatidae; genus Schistosoma; species Schistosoma intercalatum. Next base: position 3,510,471 of record OX103730.1, on the reverse strand, counting down.
TTCTTTCAACCTGCTGCAACTCCTGTTAATCCACTTCGACGTAAAGTTTAGTTCTGCCAAGTATTAAATTCCACTTGCCTGTATATATTCATATTTAATTTATTTCTTTTATTATGGATTCATGAAACTTTGAAATTCGTTACAAAGTATGTTGTACAGTTTAACGATTTTTCACTATAATGACTCCAAAGCAGGGCGCAATAATTCTTCCTCTCCTCTTTCTAATCTGTTGTGCGTTCTCACTCCATATTTATTTGGACCTTTCATAAACACAAACAATACAATTTAAACGGTTTTTGAAATATTTTCTTACTTGCTTATGCCTGTTACCCCTTATGGATTAGCATAGGCCGCCCACCAGGATTCTCTGTAGAAAATAACCTTGCTAAAAAAAAGCACTAAACAGAAATATCTCTTTACTAAAAGTTAATTACACACGTTTATATGTGTATATAATACCTACACGTTTTTAAATCGTTTATCACAAATGAAACAATTGATGAGAAGAGTTGTTTGATATTATCACATGTGATTTATGTAAGTAATGTATAACATAGATGTAATTCAATCTGTATTAATGCATAGTGTGATTATAAATACAAGTTAGAAATTGTTAAATCCACTTTGAATAAACATTATATCAGCTAATGTTATCCTAATTATAGTGATTTATAAGATAACTTTACAAATGATTAATTACCAAGTACTTAACAAAGTTATGTTTCTCTACTCTTTCTTAGTTCTGATCGAATGTTATCGATCAAGTTACAATGTGGTCGTTAATCTAAGCAATTCAACATCCTTTGCACCATGTCGACTTGCTAGGTGGTTTAAAAGTAGTCGAAAAGAAACTCTCATTGACCTGCGTTTCGTGTTATTTGCCACTCATCATCAAGGCGTAGCTGTATTCTTAATCGAAGTGATACTTCCTGTGGGATTCGAACTTATATCTTTCATAAGAACTTTTCTTTAGGTTCGAACGAATAGTTTCACGGTAGTTGGGGTCCGAGTTCGTGTAAGACATTAAGAAAATTATGTACGTAATGAATCTCAGAAATTAAACTTTAATGAAATCTAACATTTCGCTTGACAATTTGGCTCAAGCATTTTCAGGGAAATTTAATCAAACACTAAAATCATCGAATATAAATGATTATATGGTTCTCCGGTTAACTGTGTGTACTAAACCAGTCATCCGATCATGTTAACAATGCTGAAAATAAGAATTTACTATAGTGAGTATGAAAAATGTGGTATGAAAAGGGGAGAAAATTGTGTTAAGATAACAGTTGTACGTATGTATGTGTGTGTAGATCTGATGCGAAAAAATCCATTGACTAACATCATCGCTGACTAGGGATTATTGACTAAATTAGGCAATTTGATAAATTAAATAAATCAAACATGTCACAGCATGAATAAAGACAAGTAAACAAAAATAATTGTTTCTGAGATCGTGAAGAAGATTCGTAGCTCAGATGGATGATTTTGATGAAGTATTGTTCTCTGAGCTGGATGGTTTGGTAGTGGAGCTTTTATCGTTCTTCTGAACGACATCATCAGCACAAACTTCAGGTAGAAGTGCAGTGTTCGAATTTCTCCACATATGGTTCACAGCTTGTCCTGTACACCTCGATGTTGATTGGTTCTTGTTAACATTAAACCTGTCATTGTTTACTTCTTTGTTTTGGTTGTATCTCCCGTTGGTTTGATTTTTGTTCCTATGTTTGCGCATAATTTTCCTGGTTGGTTGATAAATTGGATCGATCTCAATGTGCTTGTTTATTGCTGATTGATCTGAGTACCAAGCTTCTAGAAATTCTCTGATGTTTTCGGAATCGCCTCTATCCAAAATCCCCACATTTTTCCAGTCGAATGTGTGTCCAGTTGTCCACGTGCATTGATATAAGTGAGCACATGTCATGGCGTCTGACTGCTAATTGATGTTCATGCAGGCGAACATGAAGAGGGCGTCCGCTTTGTCCGATGTAGTGTTTTTTCGCAGTTGGCACAATTTATTTTGTAGATGATGTTTGGTTTGTCTTCTTTTGTCATTTCATCTTTTGGTTTGCATAGGATTGATTGTAGGGATTTTGTTGGTTTGTGTGCAATACCTATTCTATTCCCATCGGTGTCCCTTTTGTTTGTTCGTAGATTTTGTTGTTGAATTGAAAATATGTTGTTAAGCATAGATCGATGAGTTCTGGTAAACTTTGACTTTGAAGTTTCGTGTATTTTGCGAGATGTGCGTCGTTGGTGAGAAGCAGGGATAGAGTTTCCTTTGCTAAGTTTAGTTCATTTGAAGTGAATAGCGCTGTTACATCGAAAGATATCATCAGCTCGTCTCACTACTTCATCAATTGATTTTTCATCCTTACCTAGTACCCGTTTCCTAACAACTGCATTACTTACTCGGTAGTCCGAGGATATACGAGCAATGCTTCGAAGACACCCCTACTCATTACCATAAGATGAATCGCGTCTTTAATTGCCTATATTTTGGTAGCAATAATAATTTGTTTAGTGCAGTATGAAATTCTCAGTACACATCATCAATAAAAATTGCATATAAAGAATGTTTGGTATGTAGTATTGTTTTGATGTGATCTCGTATTTTCTACTTAGTAATGATATAATAATCATGACTAGTCTTTATCCTCTTCACATAGACCATACTCACATGTACACACTGACACATGTGTATATATACTTCTACACAGTAAATGTTTCTTATTCTATCTAATTAAGTTGTTGTTTGTATCTTCCAACCACTCTGTAGTGTTTTTTTCATCATGTGAAATGAGAATTTCACTTTCCAGTATTACCTTGTTACTCCAGGCTCCATGTTCTGCTCGTGTACAACGGTTTAGGTGTATGTATGTATGTATGTATGTATGTATATGTAATTGTCTGTATCCATATGCTGTTCCCCCATAAAATGACTCACAAACTTTTCTGTCTAACATAAAAATTCACATACTCAGTATTATTTTATTTACAATTTACAAATTTACTTTTACTTACTATTTTGCCTTTATTTAATCGATTGTAGGTTGAGTTTTCAAATAAATTTGATATATACCTAAATATCTAATAGTCTATAACGAAGTATCATACAACTGAATTATCTTTATTAAACGACCGTTGAAAACTAGGAGGCACTAGATAGCTATTTCTTCATTGATAAGTCCCCAACTGGGATCAAATCCAAAGTCGTTAGACATTGTAGCGACCACCTAGCCTCCTGATTACTAAGTTGTCACCTTATGGCTTAACATTGGTAACTTCGGTCAAGTGATGATATTGCGTGACTATCCTCCATTGCCTCACTCCCCCCGACTTAGCTGAAACTTCATTGATCATGACTTCTCACTAGAACCCAGATGTTTACTTCTCGAATTTAGTCACTAGTAAGCACATGATGCGTGTAATTATAAGGTATCGTGAAGATTGTTGAGTTTGATTTGCGTTTTTAACACTGTCCTACTTCAAATTCGAATATGACTTCGATTGGCTTAATCAGTTATTTTCGATGGGTTGAAATGAATTTTGTAGTGAAGGTATTAACTTTCAGCCTAGATTACACCAGTTGATTTTGATGTGGAGAACTAGGGATGATTATGTTAATGAAATTAGTCTATCCCTTAAGTTATAAACTATAATTTATTGCCTAAAACATATCAGCAGTTATGTTATCACATTTGTTCCTCGTTGTGTTTTGTTTGTGCGATTTTGTTAACAACTTTGATCTCAACACTTTTCAATAGGTTGTATCATCTATGTATAGTATCAGTTGATGAACTATATTTTTTTCTACTAGTTTTAGAAGAGAGATAAATTATGATTTGAGGTGGATACGTGTTTTGTCCTGTTTAAAACTTGTCGATTGAATGTGCATACATTTCAATGTTGATATTCACACTGAAACTCGAACCGGATACTATTGTTTTGCTTCAAACATCAACACATTATCTGTTGAGCTAATGAATCCAACTGAAGAGTTCAAGACAGGACGAAACGTGCACGTTAAACTCCACTTCTAACTACAATCCATCTGTTCCATATATATGATATGATATGATATAATAGCTCTATTAAGATAATTCGCACAAAATGCACATATTTCAAGTAAGACTAATCGAATTTCAGTAAAAAGTCGAAACGTTTACAAATAATGATATCCAAGTTTTCCATGGTGGTCTAGCTTCAATTGAATCATGATTGCGACTATTAAAATTACTATAATATTCAAAAAACCCCTTCTGATACTAATCAACATATGCTCACTAGTGACTGACTTCAAGAAGTATTTCCTAGAGTTCTAGTAAGAAACAGTGACCAGTGGAGTTCAACCTGGTCTTTTGTGAGATAGTAACACTGAGAACAATGGTGGATGTGTTGAAGTTAGACATTAACAGCATTGGATGCCGGTTCAGTCGTCTAGAGGTTATACGTTTACGTACGGGACCGATAGGTCCTGTGTTCGAATCTCGCGAGAAAGGATCATGGATGCACATCGCTGAGGAGTTCCATACTAGTAGAACGAAACGGCCACCCAGTGCTTCTAAGTTTTCCATAGTGGTCTAGCTTCAATTGACTCATAATCTTAACTATTAAAATTACTATACTATCCACAAAACAACCCCTTCTGATTGATTTTCTCTCTTTAGTTGTCTCCAGTTTAATTCATTCATTTCATTTCAGAATCATAATAATAATAATAACTTCATAGTCTATCATCTTTGTTTTACATGTTTTAAAAGGTACATTCCATTTTCATAAGTTTTGCTTGTTTGTTTTTCATTTTCCAAAATGTTTTTACCAAAAAAAAATGCACACAATTAAAATAGTTTGAATCATATACTTTTATATATATATGTAATATCTTTATGCTTACGTCATTACCCTTGTCTCTTTTCTCCTTCTCCACCCCCCCCTCCACCATCACAACTCTAGTCAATCATTTTAATAATCACTTAAATGGATACTTTATACATTAAAAGTGTGCTTCACCATTCATATAGCAACTCATTTTATATTCTGTAATTAGATAGTTATTTATAATTTAAATTTGGTTTCTTCTTGTTTTTGTTTTTTTGAATAAACTATGGAGAGAACAACAACACCAAGAAGAAAGTTACATGTATTTCATTGAAAACATTACAAATACATTTTGTAGTTAAAAATATACATTTTGTCTGTTATTCAAAGATTAATCTGTTAAACTATGAATAGTGATTGATTCTGTGATATTGGAATTTTTCAGCTTAAAGATGTACTATCATTATTTCTGTAGTCAATGGAAAGTCGGAGACATTTGTAGGCTAATGGGTTGTTTTTTTTTCAATCGTAAATACCTTTGTTCACATTTTGTGAAATGATCGAATAAGTAGTCATGTTGAGGTGATTGATAAGGATGACAGTTCAGTTGGTGAAGTAGTGAATCTTCACTCGATACGTTTAGAAGTAGGTTGGAAGGAAGATAGAAGTGTCCGAATCAAAACGTGACATCAGTTCATGAAGTTGTTGACTGTTGGTCTGTGACATATTCGTAGATGTAAACTGTCTGGTTGGGATCGAAGTGATAATTGCGATCAGGGGTTGGAGAAGTGTGACATGGCTCAGAATCGATCACACGGAAGCACATAAATTTCTTCCCTATCTTCTGGTTTTTGCGCACCAATGTTTATTCATGAATACCTTTTCATTCTATCTTTTTCAATCCGTATCCCCAAGGTTTAGTCTTTCTTTTTACCATCGCTACTACATTAATTTTTTCTCTTGCTATTTTTGTCTCGTCATCTTAATATGGTCTGGCAACTTAGGCCAGGCTCTGTGTTAGTAATATCTGTCTGTCTGTCCGTCCGTCCATCCTCAGTCAACGTGACAGTTATGATTAAGAGGACGCCTATGAACACTTGCGCGCAATGCTTAATTCATTGTTCACAACTAAACCTTCTACACAACCCCAAGATGTGACGTCAGTTCATAGAATACTGATCTAAACCATTTCGGTAGGTTCAAACTTCCTGGATATGAGGCCCACCTAACAAAATTTTTAATCTCTTTAACTTGAAACTTTGACTGATAAAGCGCGAAATTTGTTATCATGGCACAGTTGCATTCATTCTACTTAGCTTTCTACAAACTTTTAGTCAACTTTTCATCATGTGAACTGTCAAATTCTCATGCTTAAATTCCCATTGTAAATGAAATTAATCTCTCTTCTCATTTTGTTAATTCCCTGAGAAGTCCCACAATAGGACGAAACGTCCGTTCAGTGCTTCCAGGTTTTCTATGATGGTCTAGCCTCAATTGACTCATGGTCTAAACTATTGAAATTCCCTATCTGTTCATATTAGTATAAGATACATATTCTGTCAACCGGTCATAATCAACACAGAGTTTAAATTGCAGTACCTACACTAACGCAATAATATGAAAGCAAAGTACTGCCATAATTAAGCAGTCAAAATAATTATAATATCAATGGTAGTGAGAAAGAATAAGTATTGAGAATATGGTTCAAGAAGAAAGGATAAAAAAGGTATACATGAACGGACACTGGTAATCAGATATCGATAAAAAGTGAATTGATCTAATCTACTGTGACCTATTTTGAGGCATATAGATCATTGATCACAGTTATTGTGGGAATGCTGACCAGAAAGTCTGCACTTACTGACATAGCTTAGACTAATATGTACCTCATATCGATATAGGTATCAAGACATACGTAACACCATTCCCTAATCTCCTTAGTTGGTAAAGATTCACAACTTCGTCGTTCGATTTCCTATATTTGCTTAATATACTTTCCTTAGGCTCAACAGTACATTCATGCTAGTATTTAAAATTGATTATGACTGGTTACTATTTTTTTCTAAATATAAACTTGTATATTTACCACTGCCCACAATAATCATATGTAATAGTTGTCTTGTTAAAAAAAGATTCTTTTTATTTTGTAGGTCCACATAATTGGCCACCATTCCCTCCATTCTGTCCATGCAAACCATGTGTTCGACAAGATTTTGAAAATGATATTCCATTCGATTGTCGATGGATGGCGAAAATGGGTTATGGTATTTGGTTGGGCTATGCTATCTTGTTAATATTCAATATGTTTGGAGCACTAGGCTATTTTATTGTTGGTAACGGTGCAGCTGAAGGACCATTGTTTGGTGCATCAATTTTATTAGTGCTTGTTATGCCACCTATAAGCTTTTTCGGATGGCATCGACCTTTGTATAAAGCATTAAGGTAAATGTTTGTTCTTTTTTCAAAAAAAATTTCTCAATATCAGTGTAGAGGAGATTTTTAGAGATCGCAGAACTTTTCGTAGTTCAAACTACTAACTGATGTTAGTTAGACAGCCAATCAAAGCTCTATTCAGCTCAGCGAACAGAACCCCACTTAAAACTATGTATCAGTTCATTGTCAAATTTGAACTGCTTTCTAGTAGATTCATTTAAAATTGTATCAACAGATATTAAACCTTATCAGTTTAGAAATTAGGATTTATACATACATGCATAATATCATATGACTGAATCGCCAATTAGAACACGACTTATATGGCCTTGGCACTGTGCCAAACTAATGACACATTCAGTACTAGCAGCCTCGAGTCAACTTTGAGTCCTTATTGGTCCTCTGTACAGTAGCTTCTCACCTTGTTCTAGCTGTTCAGTTCAGAATACGATATCAACTTTCACTGTATGAATCACATATTTCAGACATACGTAGTTTTATATAGAAACACATCAGACCGCATCATATCATAAAATAAAAATTAATAATTACACAAGATCAAGCCAAAGTGGTTGTGAGTATGGGATAGTGTAACTAATAAACTGGGAATAAACAAAGAATGGTAAATCGTATTGCAGTAGCCAATAAGTCAAATTAAAGCTCATGGTAAAAGGAATACGAATATATATGGTCTAGTTAATTAATATTCATACCAATAAGAAGAAATATGTAATAACAGTTTACAAATAATTCCCGCAAGTTACCATTCACATTTATTCTTCATTCGGACATAACAAAATCTATTTACTTTCTAATTTATTCATTAAGAATATTACCAGGTAATTTATGGTAATGAAGTAAACAAATTCGAATCCAACTGAGCGTTCTTCAGTTTCAATTAACAATCATGTATTTCAAGACTTAGTAAATTAGTATGTTTGAATTAAGTAAATAACTTTATATTTCCCCAACACGTTATTTATTTTTATTATTTAAACACATTGGTACATAGAGGCACTGAACAGGTATATGCCACATAAATCATTCGACTTATGTGAGGGTTGGGATACTGCCCGGGTGACTAAACCGAAGCAGGTGGTTTTATTAGGGGGTAACAGCCGGAGCCTTCAACCCACAGGTCTAGTCCACAAGACAGTGGAGCAACCTAAGAAGATGCAGTCTCATGGTAACCGGTGACCAACATTAGGTTCATACGTCATTTTTTCCTTCAGGATGCTGGAGCCCATGTATGTACACCATTGGCTTGGAATCAGCGGCTTCCAACTCCCCTAGGTGGATCCTCCATATCTTCCAACCTGGTTAAAGCTTCGCTTTTTGTCCTCTCAATTTCATAAACAACACCCCTGCCGCGAAAAGATCGAGTAGGACTTCCCTGGCAGTGGTTGTGCACACGTGGCTATGTGAGAACATTTCAAAAGCGAGAGCTGACTCCCCACTCTCGACCGTACCAGGGTATTTGGGGGCTAACACGTAGTTCTTCTAATATATCTAGATTCCAGCTAATAAATCTGTCAGTTCTTAATGGCCATGTATCTGACACCAGTTAGATCATACGATGATTGTCTTCGAAATATACATACCTCGAACCCTCGTATATTTCTATCGTCTCAATTCGCGCTATAGAAATAATGGAACTAAATACGCCAAATATGAGAACGGATTTTGAATATGTATATTTCTCACTTTCATTGATCCAAACAGACGATTCGAGAAACAAAATGAAATGACATGCAACGAAGAGCCAACTCGAGTTGATCAAACGTAACTCAATATTTATATCCAAACAAAAATAAAGTACAGACACGTAATGAATAGGGTGAGCAATTACCACAAATACGATCAAATAAAAAAGGGTCAGGGTTAATAAACGAACAATTGACAAGGTCATAGTGTGGCTTGAGAAGAATGAACAAATGAGTCTGTCCAGAAGCTAGAATGACCTATGTGGTCTTGACATAATATCATCCTGCACAAGCCCCAAAATGTCCTGGTACGACCGAGGGTGGGGGAAAGTCAAAATCTCGAAACGCTCTCACATGGTTACGCGTATACAATCACTGCCTTCTCGAGCTCGGGGTGTTCTTTACGAAATTTGGAGGACGAAAAGCGCTTTAACCGGGTTAGCGGGCACGAAGGTTCCATCTAGGGGAGTTGGAAAAACCTGATTACAAACCACTGGTGCACATGGGCTCCAGTATCCTGAGGGAACAAATGGCGTATGAACCAATTGTTGGTCACCGGTTACCATGGGACTACATCTCCTTACGTTGTTCCATTGCTTTATGAATCAGAACTTTTGGTCAGAGGCTCCGGGTCTGAACCTTTAAGACAACCACCTGCTTCGGTCTGAGAACTCGGGCAGTATCACAGCCCACATACAAACCGAGTGACTTGTGTAGCGCATATGTATTCGGTACCCCTTTGTATCAATATTTGTGTTCAAATATATAAATAAATAAACCTATTCGACGTACTTCTGTCATTATAATATCTCAAGTTATAACTCATTGCTGAGTACATACAAATTTGTAGTTAGTGTAATATATCACTATAAGTTGAACAAGTTTTCTTTTCACTTCCATGTAAATCTAATCATCTTTTGATATATCTTTCTCTCTTATTTCCATTTTGTTTACCTTAATAGATCAGATAGTTCAGCGAATTATTTATTATTTTTCCTTTTCTTTTCTGGACAAACCGTTATTATTTTAATACAATGCCTTGGAATTGATTATCTTGGATCATGGTAAGCTTGAATACATGTTTTTAAAAAAAAGTAAAATATTAGTGTCAATACGTACCTATTCTGTTTAGAATCATCTCATAGACTTGCTGTAAACACCCTTTTCCTTATTAAACATGAAGAGTACGTTGCTCAGAATCATGGTAATTAAAACTGCACTTTGTACTTATTCAATACATTATTGATCCAACTGATATAATTGTTATTGCTAGATAAATCAATTTATATACTTCTACTTCTTTCTCCTCATAGTTTTCCTCTCCTTCTTTTCTTCTTCTTCCTCCTCCTCCTCCCATCCTTCTTCCTTTCATCTCTTTCGCCTTCTCCTGTTGCTTAATTAGTCCAATCGATTTGATAAGATGAAGCCTACAATTTATAAAATACCTTCTAACTTTATTCTTTCACCTTTATTGATCATAATAGTTTTACATTTCTTTTATTAGTGACTTGTTGTTGTTTTTTGTTGCTGTTGGGACCTTTTTAGACAGTTTTTTTTGTTGTGGAATTTTTTATGTTATATTTATATGAGTTACCGTAAATCGATATCGTGTGAAACGAACAATCAACTGTGTGTGATCAATGAAAATTCAGTAAACAGTCCTAGTTATTATTTTTACCAAGTGACAATGTGTTTATTTTCTACCCTTTCTCTCTCTCTCTCTCTTAGAGTATTAGAAACTGTTTTTGTAAGTTTAAGTAGACTAGACTAGATTAATAGTACCATAACAACGTTGGTATTACGTAACTTTGAAGTTATTATCGGTTGTGTTGAACTTGTTACCCTAAACAAGGTTGTAAATATCACACCTCTATACCTAACTGTCACATTTTCAATGAATCATACACATCTTAGTCAGTGTACGAAACATATGTTCATTATAACTCGTTTAATTAGTTAATAGAATTGGAAATTCTGTACACTTATCATATGTTTATCACTTTTATGGGATTACTACTTTAGTGAACGAAGATTCATATGGGGAAGACCAATTTATTGTTTAATGCAAAATCAAAGATTGTTTGAGTAAAATATGAAATCCACACATTCAATGCATCATTGACATATCTTCCAATGTAGGAGGAATAATTGGAATTGAAGAGGGACGTCGATTACTCACCTTGGAAGTCTGATCAGCCCAAATGGGTTGGTGTCCGACGAAATCTCAGCACGGATTCGAAAAGCTCGTTTGGCTTTTGCCAACTTACGTCACCTATAGCGAATGAGAGATATCCGTCTATCAATAAAAGGACCGAGTATACTGCGCGGCAGTTCCTTCTATTCTACTTTACCGCTGCGAAATGTGGCCATTAAGAGTAGAACATACTCGTAAGCTACTAGTATTTGACCACAGATGCCTTAGAAATATTGCCTGCATCTGCTGGGATCACCGGATAAGTAATGGTGAGGTTAGACGCAGGGTGTTAGGGAATGATGGTGAATCAGTTGATGAGGTTGTTAATCTTCATCGACTGAGATGGTTGGGCCACGTGTTACGTATGCCTGAACACCATTTACCATGACGCGCAATGCTGACAAGTGTTGGAGATGGTTGGGAGAAAGTTAGAGACGGCCAAACGAAGACGTGGCATCAGTCATTGAAGTCACTAACTTCTGATCTTAGCAATGTTGGCAGACACAGACTACTTGTTTGGTGTCCGTGTGACTATCGTAACCAATGGTTGGAGACTGTGTGTGACGTGGTTCCGAATCGATTACAATGGTGTAAGTGTATACACTATTTGTCTTCCCTCTAAACCATGAGATTAGAATTACTTTCTATCTTTATTTCTACGAACTGATTCGTTCTTCTTGTGTTTTATCTTTTTCTTGAATTTGATCTTCTCAATCTTCTGCCTTGTATTCCACTTCTGTTTGATATTACATACTACTTATATCTGTCAACATAAGTAGCATACACCACACCACTAATTGTTAATCGATATGTAAAGTAAGGTTTGTGTATTTCTCTTTGATTTTGATGGGAAACGAAAAATTTTTATAGCATTAACTATTGTTGATCAAAATGAAGGCTATCAATTTTACATTGTAGTTTTGTGCAACTGTGTGAGAAAGTTCAAGTTTTTGGTTAGTTCCGATAATCTTTTCTTTTCTCTCTCTCTCTGTATCTTAACTGATTCATTCGTCATGATAAACAGTACATAACGTTCATCGGTAGTGTATAAAATGCATTAATCAATCAGACTCAATACATAGGATGTTGCATAGTCAGTCACATGATGAATGTATATAGTATTATGTAGATCGAGTGAAATAACTTGAGGAAACTTGAGAACTAGATTCAATTAATTCAGAACTCAAATAGTACTACTAATCAATACAAATACATATTCCCTCGACCGTTGTTGCTACGTTGACGTGGTGGTCGGGCTTGCCTATCGTGATGGAGCAACTGAGCTATACTGACTGGAACAACTGTTCCCCAAGGTCCTACCACGTCAGAAAGGTCGGTTGAAGAGCGGTAAGACTAAATGCAACAAACCCAAGGTCTGAAGGCGAAGTCGTACTGCTGACTGTACAGAGGTGTGACAGCAGTAAGGTATTTCCTTCAGACAACCAGCATGACAGCGATGCTGCCTTCCCACAAGGAGGGGTGGGGTTAGAAAAGGTCGACCCTAAAAATGCACACCTCGCCTTATCCCACGGATATCCGTCTCCGGCGGTAAGGTCCCAAAAAGTACGGAGCTAACAGGAAAATTACCCATAAAAAGGTCGTGTGTGACCGACCTAAAGCAGTTGTCCCTTGGGCACTGCGGTCACGCCCACAGGTCACTAAGACCAGCTCTAATCCAATTTTCTTCAGGTACCTCCAGAACAACCCTTCCACGGTGTGGGCAACCGGGAAGTGATAACCGCTCTCATACCTCTAACAGCACTCAAGACCACTGTATTCATAATCAACCTCCGTCTTCACTTTCTATTATTCCTCCTACATCGACTTTCACCTCTAAACTTCCTTTTTTCGGCTTCCTTCTCAAATGAATATATATTCCGATTAAAATTCATAACAACAACAACAATAGAAAACAAGTTATTAAAACGTCTTGAGAAAAAAATAACTGGACCGGTTTAAATACGGGTACAAATAGTATAATAAATTAATTTTTATAAAATCTATATTTGTGACACTTCCATTTATGAAATTCTTTAAATCACTATAAGTAAACGATAATTAAAACAAAATATAGTTGCACACAAAAATCGTTAACCAAATAGGTAAAAGCCATAAACAGTTTGAACAAGAATTATCCAACATTTTTAAAGATTATACCGTCACTTGAATAGGTCAATGCTGTTCCATAAAAGAATATTGATTTTCATTTCAATCATTTACTGCTATTCATACCTGTCATTAATGTTAACACTACTGTAGTGTTCCGCACGCAAGACTGATAGGTCCTAAGTTCGAATCTCGCTTAGCGGGGTCGTGGACACATACTGCTGAGGAGTTCCATACTAGGACGAAATGACAATCCAGGTTTCCCATGCTGGTCTAGCTTCGGCTGACTCATGAATTCAAATATTAAAATTGCCTAAATCTCCACAAACCGCCCCTATGATAAAATGAAATCTACCGTGAAAATTAGCCTCTTGCACGCGGTACGAGAGAAAAAAAAGGCTTGATACCTCATACACGTTGAACATTAGAAAAAAAACGGATACGTCGCAAATTCATGAACATGTATCCTAAATTATAGAGTATAAAGACGAAATTCAATCAACCCCTAAAATTTTTCCAGCCACTTTCTAGATGAATAATTTATGGAAAAGATAACAATAGTGTAAATAGGTTTTAAATAATTAGTGAATCTTTTTTTAAAGTCATCTATAGGTTACTCTGTTTGCTAATCGAAAAAATAAAACAACATACAGATTTCACAGATTGAAATCATGAGTCAATTGAAGCTAAATCACCATGGAAAACCTGGAAGCACTGGACGGCTGTTTCGTCTCAGTATGGGACTCCTCAGCAGTGCACATCCATGGTCCCGCGCTCCGGGAAATTCGAACACAGGACCTATTAGTCTCGCGCCAGGCGCTTAACCAACTAGACCACCACTGATTCATGATTTCAACCTGTAAAATTTCTAAAATCTCTACAAACTCCTTCTGATAACATATAGATTTATCCAAACGGATATAGATTATCTATGTTCTCTAACATTCACAAAGATCAATAAAAGAGATTTTTAATTCTCCCCATTGTTTTTTGTTAGAATTAGGATTTTTAATCATGAACTCATATTAACCTTAATGTCAAGTGATGTGTAACTATATGAATAAATGGATATTGCGCAAAAATGTTCCAACAGTCGTTATCTAATTAGTTGATTCGTAGACTTTATTCTTACCGGGTTAAGGTTTTATTTCAAGATTAAGTGCTATGATTTAGTGATAGTGTCGATTATCTTCAAAGATAGAATTAAGCTTTTGATACGTTTAACACCATGATTTCACTCTATATTGTTGAAAGTAACTTTTTTGTATGTTGGTTATTTTAAACTTTCAGAGCACTATACAAAGCTATTTCCACAACTCGTCGTAATACATAATATTTGAATTTCACCCAAAAACCTAAAAGGTTGCATTCTCGATTCTCATCTCTAAACTATGTTTGTACCACTTTTAAACAACTCAAAATATGGAAGAAAACAAGTATCAGTATATTGCCAACAGTAACTTATATAGTTAGAAATAGGATGGTTGTACCGTAATGACAGGTTGTGATGATAAGACAAGTGACAATGAAATAGCAATTAGGGTTTTTAGATCAGCAATATATATATATATATATATATATATATATATATATATATATATATATCAAGGATTTACTCAATGCTATGCAGATGAAAAGATTGCTTTTTGCAAGTTTTTGTTCACCGTGAAGATGACTCGAATAATGTTTTCCTGGATGTACTTTAAACATTTTTTTACCTTCTGTATACTACACCACTACGATAAGACTGGACTGAATGGTCAATTTAATAATACTTCTAGATTGAAAACGCGAACGATCCGTTATGCATAGACAAGACCACGTTATATCAGATATCTGATTCATGACCAAGATAGAAATACAAAGTAACTCCGGACAATACTTTACTCCATACCATTACAAGCAGTCAGTCTCAATGAGTTTGGAGCAGTAAATCAATCACTTATTGAATAGTCAATAAGCTGTGTGACTGTTTTTCCACATCCCTTGACCAGTCACATTTACTTTCACTAATACACATCAAATAACCAGGGTCTTATGATTGTTTTTTTTTAGTACATATCTACTTCTGCTTCTTTTTATCCATCCAACCCACCTGTGCAGTAGGACATACATCAAACAACTCATATACCCTAGCTCCAAAGCAATACGTTAAATCATAATAAATCTACATTAAATTAGTTAGATTCAAGGACTTGTCTTATGGGTTTAACATATTTTTTATTATGCATTAGTATCTCAGTAGTTAAGGTGTTCAACATCCAAGTTCGAGTCTTGTTTTATTGACTTCTCAGTTTATGTAACTAAAATAATAATATCACCCCTTAGCCTTCAAACATTGAAAGTATAACTCTCATAGTCAAATATACAAATGTTTACCTAGTAAATAAGTTAAACCAAATAAAAATATTGATTATATCACTGCAAAAATAGTAGTTCAGTGGAATTTACGAACGAACCAATCATCTATAAGATAACAGGTTTTGGATTTTGGCACAAAATTCACTCATCCATTTGATTAAATAGAGTATTGATATTATAGTTGATGTTAATTCGTGATGAAACCATTAAATCTAATTCCTCACACACTGGTTTATAAACCCTCATTTAGTCTTGGTTATTATTAGGTGAACATTTTCAAAGTCAATTTCGCATCTCCCAAAAGATCGCCCATAAGTTACAGTCCCACTGAACTTCTCTAAATAAACATAATTTATCTCATTGTATGAATACAATTGAAATATTAAAACAAACAAACATAATTTTCTTTTTCTCTTTTATAAAATCTTTCTATAAAACAATTTGAATGTGTTATACAGTGGTTGGATTAATGGTATAAAAACTATGACTCGTAATGATGGTGTTGGTGTTCTAATGTTATTGATTGCTACAATATTCAGTATACTGGCAGGATTTTGTAGTTTCCTGTTATTTAAGGTAAATTTTAATCATGGTTTTTCTCTTCTTTTTTTCACTGTTGTTGTTGTTCAAACTGAAATCTTTTCAACTTATGTTTGTTGTTTGTATATTCATGTGTATTCGATAAATATGTATGCTAAAGTAGAGTTATGGTGAAAAGCCATGACCGATGAAGTTCAACTGTGTCGAATATTGAAACAGTAATTCATTGTAGGCAATAGATGAGGATCATGCGGTGTTGTGATTTAATCGAAGTGAGACATTAGTACTGTTGGATAAGGTCTCAGTTATCTGGAGGTTCAGCGTTCGTTTGTGAGACCAAAGTTCCCGAGTTCGGTTGTGTGATACGAGGTTGTGGATGCGTGCTGCCCCTAAGAAGTTTTATACTAGGATGAGACAGTCGTTCAGTAGTTCAAGATTTTAAATGTTGGTCTATTTAAGACTATTTGTAGTTTAAACTATAAAAATTCGTCAATAGTTCGTGTTATACGTAGAAGCGAATATACATTTGAAGATTTGTTGAGCATTTCATATTTATTGTCGACTAAACTGCTTTTTCAATGTTTACAGATAGTGATCTTATTGATAATGGTAAATTGACTAAAGCTGAGAAAATGGGTGTACGAAAGCTGGGGGTTTCAAGTATGATCTACTGTGAGATTATAGGTGTACTATATTGATGAATTTCAAACTAGGATAGAATTCAAAAGTTTGTTTCAAAGGTGGTGCATGAATGGTTTCAAATTATATCTTCCACTGTTAGCTATATATTTTGAATTCTTGTTATTACTAGTTCTTAGTATAGTTGGTATGTTGTTGGCAGTGTCTAATGAAAGACTGGCATTTCATTCTATTTGGGAGTTGTCAGTAGATGTAACTGTATGCCAGTGTTGATGCTTACACTGACAGTATATTGAGACACTGGATTCATAGTAGAAATACGGCAAGAGAGATTGGTCAGTTACAGTTATGAATATGATAAAGAAGTGATTACAAGTGAGGATGTCATGGCGTTTGCACGTTAATTAATGCTGATGCAAGTGAAGACGAAGGGGGGCATGTCTATTCGATAAATACATGTACTGAGATATTTAGTTTGTTAGTGGAAGTTGAAAACAAAAAAAAAACTTTCTGGAATTACATGAAATATTAAGGACTGTTTTCTAAAGATAACACACTGAATAGAACAATGTTCTTGTTAGTCACTTAATTATTTTAATGATAATCGTTAGGTGAGATCTATCGTCTTATGTGTAGCTTCTTGTGTATTTTGATTTTGACATTCACTGTCGAGATTACTTCTCATTGGAAAACTATGTGTTCGCAAGATCATAGCGTAACATTTGAGGTTAAGAATAAATTGAAAGAAGGTGGTTAAAGAAGTTGATTTTTGAGGACTCTCAAGGATGTTTTTAATATTGAAGACGTTGATGAACATGTGTACTATCGAGTGTACACAAGTAAGACAACAGTAAGGTATTTTTCTCAGACAACCAACTCTTGTAGCTATACTGGCTTACAACGGTGGGATAAAGTTAGAAAAGTTTAGTTCAAAAAGAACCATAGCTTACCTTCTGGTAATAACATTCTTAAAGTGCGAAGCTGACAACACATCTAGTTTTGTTTACAAAAAGACCGTGTGATCTTTTAGGTTCTTTGGTCTCAGGTCTTCATGACCACTTCTAAACCAGTTTCTTTTTCAGCTCATTCAGTATGAGATATCTTCTCACTATTTATTACATTACATTAATTCGTTGATCAGATGTTTGGATATGTCACACTCCAAGTGTACCATCCGGGTGCCTAAACTGAAGTTGACAAGGCGGAGTTCGATTCAGGGATATAATGGCTGGGAGTCGAATTCCTTAATTAATAGGCCACTACTTTACTATGTTAGTTATCAAAAATTAACAATAACAACCTTTATCATCTCTAACAATACTTGTAGATCCAACCTGGGAATTTCCACATACAATAGTTTCAACATAAATTTATATTAGTAGGGTTTTTTGTCGATATAGTAATTTGAATAGTTGAGATCATGAATCAATTGAATGTAGATGGGACTGCTTAGGAGTCCTATACTAGGATGAAACAGCCATTTAGTGCTTCCAGGTTTTCCATAATGGTCTAGTTTCAATTGATTCATACATTAAAAATCAAACCCACTTATTTCACTATACTATTTTATGTTGTTTTTATTTCCGTAGGTTCATAGATATTATCGATCATCTGGAGCAAGTTTACATAAAGCTAAACTAGAAATGGCCAATGCAGGAGTATTTGAACGTTCCGGAGGATTCGGTGCAATGCCATAATTGAAGAGAGAAAGAAGACAATAATAAAATAGTGAACAGGCAATTTTTATATTAATCAGTATACTTGTAACACAGTTTAATCAATATGGATACAGTTTTTTTTTTATAAAAAAAAGAAAAGAAAAAAGTAACCGGACATATTCTGTCCTCACATATCCACCCTTAAAACCTCCAGTGATATCTTTTTTTTTCTCTCTCTCTTCTGTTCTCTTGTCTCTATGCACAATGTTTGTTGTTGTTTTCCCCTGTTTGTTCGTT
This sequence comes from Schistosoma intercalatum, assembly GCA_944470365.2. Taxonomy (NCBI): domain Eukaryota; kingdom Metazoa; phylum Platyhelminthes; class Trematoda; order Strigeidida; family Schistosomatidae; genus Schistosoma; species Schistosoma intercalatum. The sequence continues at coordinate 3,491,719 of OX103730.1, read as the reverse complement.
TTTTAACTTTTAATTGTGATTGTTTTTGTTAAGTTTTACATGTAAAGAATAAATAACCAAATTAAACTAACTAACTAACCAACTAACATGTAACTAACTAATGGCTGCGAGATTGTTTTGTTTTCTTTTTTATTTTATTCAAAAATTCATCTATTTCCAATGATAAATGCTCATATATATATCCATGCAAACAAACACCCCACGCCCACCCCCACACACACATATGCTCATGCACAGTTTAATAATAACATGACGAGTACTTTTCTGTTTTACGTTTTTTTATTTATTGATATATTGAAAATAAAGAAAGAGCCAATCATCTCTTCTTCTTTTTCTATTTTTAACTCATGGGTGTATGGGTGGTAGTCTTCTTCTGTATACTCATAGTTGTTGTGGTCTTGTTCATTATGAACACCGACTTTGTTTACCTTCACCATGATTACTACTACTACTACGACTACTACCACTTTTCTCTGTTTCCATCTGTCCGTTATATATATGAGTGCTTTTCATATGATTTAGCTTTGGTTAGTGTGTTTGTTGGTTAAATCAAATGGATTGTATGGTATTTTTCACACACACACATACAAACGAAAAAAAACTTGTTTCATCATGTGTTTTTTGTTCTTTTCTTAACCCGTTTTCTTCTTGTTCTTCTTTTTATTATCATCATTATCGTTATGTATTAACTTGACAGAATTAAAACTAAATGAAAATCATTCATAAGATTTGTTTCTACTATAATGTTTGTTTTATTACTTACTTCAATACATTGTATTATGAACTTTGTTTCATTGTGTTATCATCTTGATTAAACAATGGTACCTTTTTTTGAGGGGGGGAGCGGAGTTTCCAGTAGTAGTTAACCTATGGTAAATTGTATTTATAATAAACAATTGAGATTTTTTCTTCTTTATTATGATCCAACGAATGAGAAGTTGAATATATCAGACTTCTGATACACAACAACAATAGTAATAACACTTCAAAGTTAATAATAATCTATACACTCTAATATAAGATAGAAACGACATGACTATCACGATAGGTTTATATTCCAAACTAAAGTTGATAATTGAAAAGGAACAACATGTTAATAACCTTGAAGCATATGAAGTTAGTAAACTTTTTTAAAAACTGACGACCAATTAGATGGCCGAAAAAATCATTACAAGTACGAGTTAATGGAACGTCATTGTTATAACTTGTGACCGCTGATTATGGAGCAGTGACTTATCGATCGGATCAATGACGCGTAAACCCATATGAGCAGCCTAGAGTTCTGATTGACTCTGCTTTTCGCCTAGCCCAGCCAGATAAGTCCAGAACGCAAGTCCCAGCCTCTGAGATATGAATCGTTATATTTCAAACATACTCGGTTTATATATCAACCAGACAGACCACAACGTACCATAAAATAGAAAATAACGTTTGTACAACAGGAAAATGACACGTGAAATAAATATTGACTAATAGGGAAACGACACATGAAATAAAAACTGAACAACAGGAGAATAATACCATTTCAGGTCCAAGGATAGCATTGGACCTAACAGGATAATTTTTGGGATATTTCTCTGAATATCCCCATAGTCATACAGTTGACCTCATTAGCACTGTTTAAACTAGAATACGACATTATGGAATCATGGCCTATTGATCTGAGATGTATGGACAGATGCAGACCATGTGATGATATTTGAGATTGATATGATAACTGAAGTCAATAATTGAAATGAATGTAATACTATTTTTGTTCAGTATAAGCATCATCAGAACACATTACGCCGAGAAATGGAGACAGACATGAGAAGAATGAACAACAATTGGATAGAACTAAGAAGGAAGGCTCAGGATAGAGTGGGTTGGAGAATGCTAGTTGACCGCCTTGTAGTAGGCCCATTGGGAGTAACAGGCATAAGTAAGCATCATCAATTGCTACCCCACTAAATGCTGAAAATTCAAATTTCAATTAAAGTCATTAGGTTTGTTGACAGTCATATAAAATTGTGACATGTGAGTGAAGAAATAAAGGGACTAGTCTTGTATGTGTTACTTTTTAACGGAAGTATTCACTTATTTAAAACATAGTTCCATAGATCCGGATCGCTTAATAAATTTAGATAAACGGAGAAGAACAAGATTTGTAAAATAGCATGAATTCATAGTTTCGCACCAGATACAAACGGTTCCGAAGTTACATTGGTACTTACTTAATTACGCCTGTTACCACTTTTGGAGAGTCATAGATCGCTCACCTGAATTCTCTATCCTGAACAATCCTTTTCATGTCTGCTTTCAATTCTCGACACAGTATGTTCTTCGGCCTTCCTCTCTTTTGTTTCCCTTCAGGATTCCAAGTTACGGCTTGCCTCGTGATGCAATTTGATGATTTCCATAATGTATGTCCTATCCACTTCCAGCATCTTACCATAGTTTCCTCTTCAACTGAAAGTTGGTTTATCCTCTCCCATAGTAGGCTATTGCTGATGGTATCCGGACATTCAGTATCATGCGTAGACAATTATTTATAAATACTTGTACCTTTTTGATGATGATTGTAGTAGTTCTCCAAGTTTCAGCTCCGTACAATAGAACTACCTTGACGGTCATATTGGAGATTCTCACTTCAATATTGGTTGACAAACAGTTGTTTTGAGTCCCATATATTCTTCAATTGTAGAAGTGCTGCCCTTACTTTGCCAACCCTCACTTTTACATCTGCAAGTTACATTAGTAATATTATTATAAAAAGTCTTAATTACACACCATAATCAATGAGGTTTAGTTTGCAATCAGAAGAGGGAACAACATGGCTAACATAATAGGTAAGATTGATCAGTGTATGTGTATGTTGAAGATAAAATCATTAAAAAAAATGATAACCGGGGGGGGGGGCGGTGAAATTGTAAATGATAATCAAGAGACAATCAATAGAAATAACTTAGCAATAATCAAGGCACCTAATTGGCATCATACTCATCAAGTTAACGTCGTAAATGAATGTCAATGAAATTTGATTAATAAAATCGATAAATAGATCATTTCATTTACAAACGTTAAAATCATACAAACTATCTAACTGTGGTAACAAGAAGTTTATGACATCACTATTCTGCATACAAAAGTAAGTGTTGAAAGCGATCGATGGTAATGACCTCTGCAGATCGGAGTAGGAGTGGTGTTCTCTTTATATATAACATTTATGTTGTCAACTAGGTGTCATGATTATCGTTCATCTGTTCACAATTTGTTTTTATTTATGTTATGTTTATTATCATTTATAACTTTAACCCCTTCATTGAATAACTTCATCTTCAACATAAAGAAAACGTATCAGTCTTAGTTATTATGTTGTTTCGTCTTTTGATTTCAAACCGAACTTCATTGGTTGAGGTATGTTATGAAAATTTTTTACATTTTGATATTACTAATGTAGATTGACGTTGTTTACAGTTGGTGAAAATCCTCGAAATATAATGAATTTACGTTATACTGTAAGTCTTGCTTTTTTCGCTCTGGTACAGCCGAGAGTGGGGAGAGTCAGCTCTCCCTTTCCAAATACTCTCACATGGTCACGTGCATAAAACCACTGACGGAGAAATCCTACTCACTGCCTTCTCATGGCGCGGGTGTTGTTTACAAAATTGAGAGGACGAAAAGCGAATGTCCGATGGGGCTTAAACGGGGCTGATGAATACGGAAGATTGATCTTGGGCAGTTGGAAAACCCTGATTCCGAACCAATGGTGTACATGGGCTCTAAGATCCCGAAGGAACAAATGGCGTATGAACCTACTGTTGATCACTGGATATCATAGGACTGCACTCCTTACGTTGCTTCACTGCTTTGCGGACCAGACCTCTTGGTCAAAGACTCCGGGTGTGCCCCCCCCAAGAAAACCACGTGCTTCAGTTTGGGCACCTGGGCAGTATCCTAGCCTTCACACAAATCGAATGATTTATGTGGCGCATACCTATTTGGTACGTCCTTGTATCAATGTTTATGTGTTTAAATAAATAAATTAATTAGTTAAGAAATGACTTTTTAGTGAAATTTGTTTCCTTCATCAGTTTTGAACAAAATTAAGGGAAGCAATGCTTGCAAAGTATCGATAGATCTATACTTCCTGTATTTCGTTTGTTTTCTTCTTACAGCTAACATGTTTAGCTAATTTTAAAAAGGTTATATTGGCGGAATTCTAATCAGTGAAGAATAAATTATTTGGCAGGTACGTTTTTGCAATTAGGACTTCCCAACTGGACATACATTCATCACAGTGTTGGTGTTAATGCTGAAACTCAAATCCAGTATTATTTGCTTCCAACGCGGTACTCATTTAGCTACTGATTCCAGATAGCCACTGACTTGTACAAAAGTCATTTACATGATTTCAAACACTATCAATGTATCAGATGGGGTTTTTGTGGATATTATAGTAATTTCAATAGTTAGGATTATGAGTCAATTGAAGCTAGATCACCATGGAAAATCTGGAAGCACTGGACTGCCGTTTCGTCCTATCGTGGGACTCCTCAGCAGTGCGCATCCACGACTCCGCCCCGCGAGATTCGAACACAGGACCTATCAGTCTCGTGCCAACCGCTTATCCACTAGATCATTGAGACGGCACCCAAAGGTGTTAGTGAATAACTTCAAATAATCCACGAAATTGAGCTTCGAGCTTTCTCATGGTGGTCTAGCTTCAATTCACTCATGATCTCAACTATTGAAATATCAATGTATATTTCGTGTGTACCCATAGAAAAATAACTGACACAACACAAAATGGTTTTTTAGTATACAGTACTGAAAAACGATACCATACATATGAATGTGTATCTCATCCAGTAATACAATGGATAATATGAACAGGTAATGTATTTTCAGAAACGAAACAATGAAAACAAGTGGATGAAAATGTTAGTTCCGAATTAATCTACTTTAAGTAGTATAAAAAAATTAGTGCAATTTCTTTACTAGCCTACGTTAGATAGTTGAGTCTGATAGGAATGATCAGGTACTTCAACATTCACAAAACTGCATCAATAATTGAACATGAAATCGAATCCAGGACGTTGAGTGCCTTTGATCCGTATATTCGACTTGTATAGTCTCATCGACGAGCTAATATTTTTATCCTGAAATAGTTGACTACACACAGAACAACTTCACTTTGGGACTTCTGGAAATCTATCGTGAAGTTTATGAATACAATCTATTCTCAAGTCACCTCCATTATACCACGACTGAATTAACTACTGGTACTGTTTTCCACGATCATCCTGCCATCTTATTAGTTAGGCTGGTAGAGTGTGTTGTCGTGCAAAGTGCATAATCGAACTCCTCTGCGAACCAGTTATTTTAATTAGCTGTCTAAAATATTCAACGATGTTATTAACTGAGACATAACAGATTTAAACTATCTTCAAGATGGCTACAATTCTGCATAATTTGTCTATCAAGTACAGATTTAGACATACTAAACTTTAAGACACTGTAATTGATATTATTCGGCTCCTTAACCTGATGTAGGTGAAGAGAGATTCAAATAGATGACTTTCGGTTGAGAGACGAGTAATTTAAACATTTTCGTTAGGAATGAAATAACCTGAAACAGCGATTTATTGCGTTCTCAGTAGAGGTCTAACACTAACTAGCTCATGATTCATTGAAGGAATATATATTCGACGAGTTGACAATAAACAATATTAATCATGAGTGTTCACATTTCTAGTCTACATTACTAGAAATATGCTTCTAAGTTGGTAGACTCTCCTATATTGATTGACTCACTAAACCAGAATGCTTTGAATGATATGGATGAAATTGATGACAACATATAGCTTCCTCAAGAATGTGCACACACGCTTCACGATTTTCGACAGATGTTTCACACTTGAGACATCCCTTTTCAAAGACTAGCTCGCACTAACATCTATTTTCAAAATACATTGAGAGAAATCAATCTAGTGTGTACTTTACTTATGTGAGATATATTAACGTATGCTTGGATTTGTTACTGACAAAGTCCCATAATCAACACCGAAGGTCTAGTTAATATATTACTAAATATCACTGTGTACGAACGCTTAAGGAGCATAAGATAAAGAAATCCTAAAGAAATTTGATTATACATTGTCCACATTATTGATAGTTTTTTGTGGGACTCGAGTACAGTTAAGTAGGTAAAGCGCAAAACAAAAAACAGACATTGCTATGTTTGAAGAGACTGTGATATCACCTAAAAAACGGCGAAGGAACGAAGGTCTGCATCATAATAACAAGATAAGCTAAATTATTCCTATGTACCCTAGCCGTGGTAACTAGAGGGAGAAAACCGGATTCGGAAAAGAAAAAAGTATATTCCACAAGCAGCCAGAAGTATGAACAAAACAAGCACACAACTTAAGCGTATATATATAGTATAAAGAGGTCTTTGGAAAACGTCACAAAATAGCGTATTAAAAGAGGCAACGAACCAAGTGACATTTATTGTCCTTTTGGCACGAAAACGAGGAATTCAAACCTCCAAAATTATAAAAACAAGATGTTTACCAAGCGATTTATGGGGATCTAGCATCACTAACAGGCATAGCAGAAAAGCAAAATTATATACTCACTTTTTGATACTGAATGATAGAGTTACACTTGGAGCAGTCTCAGATCAACACAAAACATCGGTATAATAGGTTTAATAGACATGTAGGATACTCATACTTTAAGATGGCGTGAATCAATACTAATCAATCACTCATTAGGACCTGAAAACATTTCCAGAACTAATATACACTTTTATGATAACCTTAATAGATCGAACTCACATATGTTATAAACTATCCAGTGAACTATTCAGTATGAACATTTCTAATTGTTTTATTCAACATGACTTATCTTTCAGAGTTATACTTATTAGAAATTCTAGATAAGTGATAGTGTAATAAAGGAGAACACAAATGAGGACAATTGAATGTATTTGAACACAAAATTACAGAACATCTTAGTCAAATCTGAGAACCATACAGTAAATACTTCATTTGCAAAATGTTAATCAATCGTCTCAGAATTCATTGTTCTTTCGTTTCCACACCAGTCATGCTTTGTTTCTGTTCTTTTTTTACTTTGATCTTCTTAACTTTCTGCTACTAGACATTTTACATTCGATACATACTACATATATCTGTTGACATCAGTAGCATAAACCACAATAGTCAGTCAGCAACAACGTAGAACTTTGTATGCACATACATCAGTTCGAGTTGCCATACCACATTAACACAGAGATACCATTGTCTATTTAAATCCCATAGTGATAGAAGTAGTAAAAGTAAAAGAATTCAGAAGATTAGAATTCGGGAAAATACAAAGAGTGGGTGCACCTGCATTATTGCAAACGATTTTGAGCCACATCATTCAAGGTCTATAACCATCAGTCGCTATCGTCTTTTGGATCCCAACCAGATAGTAATTCTTCACAGAGTGTATATATATATCAACAAATAATTCATGGAAAATATATTGTATTCTAATTTCAAATATAAAATCATACAGAATTTGGATTTTTTAAAGGATGAATCTTTCGAAGAAGAAGAAGAAGAAGAAGAAGAGAACGGATATGGATCTTAATGAATTCAATAATTGATCAATGCAGGATGATCTGGTAAATGTGTGCGTATCATACTTTTAACTAAATTGAAATATGGTGAATCTTTTGTTTTAATTAGTTCAAATAACAATGATTCCGTTGTTGATAGTATTATACCAGTAGAATTTAAACGCTATTAAATAAAGAAACAGATTGAGAATAGAATAATTTTATTACAACAGCTGAAAGGGATTGGTAATGATTGATTTAATTTGTAAGTTTGTATTTAATACACACTGATCCCAATTGAAGTACTTTAAAAAACAAACAAGAGAGTAATGGATAGCTACTTTATTCCGGATATAATTGACCTCCATGTTGGGAGCGAAATTGTTATTACCAATAGCATTAAATGATCATCGGACTATATCGCTAATTGATGCTGAAACTGTATCACTTAAATGCTAGCTATCCCAGTGGTTCGTTACAAGTACCGAAAGTTTCGTGTCATATCCCTGTTGAAGTTGTAGGCATGGATTGCTGAGAAGTCCTATACTAAAATGAAATACCTGCGCAGCCTTCCCTAGTTTTCGAAGGTACTCCAACTGAGATCGATATGTGATGAAAACAACGTATAATTCTAGTCCATTTTGAACAGCCTCATACATCCGCAAATATGTATATATTTACAACCTAAACAATCACGATCATATACTATTCAGATTCTGTAACTCAGTCACATTAACTTAACGAACTAGTTGATGATTAACCAAAAGGTCAATACATTTTTAATTTAGGCCACAAGTTTGGTTTTTAATCAAATTAGTTAATCAACCCTATTTATTTTTATTTAAACACAAACATTCGTACAAAGAGGCACCAAATACATATGCGCCACACAAGTCACTTGGTTTGTGTGAGAGCTGGGATACTGTCCGGGTGCCCAAATCGAGGCAGGTGGTTTTATTAGGGGGCCACATCCGAAACCTTTAACCTAAAGGTCTAGTCCACAAGGCAGTGGAGAAACGTCAGGAGATGCAGTCCCATGGTAACCAGTGACCAACGATTGGTCCATACGCCATTTGTTCCTTCAGGATCCTGAAGCCCATGTATACCGTTGGTTTAGGATTAGGACTTTCCAATTGCTTTAGATGGATCCTCCGTATCTACTAACCCGGTTAAAGCGCCAGATATTCGCTTTTCGTCCTCTCAATTTCGTAAACAACACCCTCATCATGAGAAGGCAGTGAGTAGGACTTCCCTGGCAGTGGTTGTATCCACATAGCTACTTGAGAGCATTTGGAGAGGGAGAGCTGACTCTCCTCACTCTCGGCCGTGCCAGAACAAACTGTTCGCCAAAAACATTGAATATAAAATTCAATTATTTTCTACAATTTAGCCCCTCAAACCATAACATAACAATAATACGATATAAGTTTTATAATCGGTATTAAACCAATGCCACACAAATAATAATAACTCACTATAGGGTATAGTGTAGATTATTTAATTTAAAGCTTCAAATCACAAAACAACTTTGGTTAGACAACCAATTAAAATTAGGAAACACTAGACAAGTGTCTCGTCCTAGTATGGAACGACCCTGCCACGGATGGTACCCAAGATTTTCAAGCATTCTGTTGAGAGCTTAAACTTCCAACCACTGAATTACCATTTATATTTTTTTGGTACATAAGTTATCTGCAAGTTAGTTTTGCCAGTAATACAAACTTGATGTTAATGAGAAACAGTTTTAGTTTAGGAAGGACAGGAAGTTTGGTGACCTGTGTTAGTTCTAGCGGAGGATTTCTCAGTTGATTCGACTCTCTTTTGAATGCGTCGAAATATAGAGCTCCAACCACATATTCACGTAAGTAATTTCACACGTTGATGATTCAATGAGAAAATATATATTTAGCTAATATGTAAATGATTTTAGGCTTGTCCTCGTAAATGCTCCGTTTTTATTTTGAAAGAATAAAAATGAATACTATACACTAGCATGTTATTCTCATACTATATAATAACTCACTTGTAGAGCAATTCTCATATCAACAGCACTTCGAGAACTGCATGCATCGGCTACGATAACAACCTTATAATTTTCAGACAATAAGTGTAGAGCAGTTTGAAGAATACATATATGTGCCTGAGAGAAATAAGAAAAACGTTTGTAGAGTGATGGATATATGAGGAAAAAAATAAAACAGACTGTTAAAATCTGACAATTAATGCAACTTGGTGACCACTTAAAAGTTTATTTAATTAGCTTGAAGTTATACATCTTTTTGTATAACAGCTAATGATAATAATTCAGCTATCGGAGTTGAATTACACGAGAAATTTTAATTAGTAATCTTATGAATGAAAGTCGACTAATTGACAGATCTAATGCACTAGAGAGTTGAGCAACGTTATGAGATGCGGTCACATGGTAGTCAGTGATCAACAATAGGTTCATACGCTATTTGTTTCTTTGGGATCCTGGAGCCCATGTGAACCACTGGTCTAGAACCAGGGTTTCCGAACTCCCCTCGGTAGATCCTCTTTATCCACCAACCCGGTTTAAGCATTAGACGTTCGCCTCTCGACCCATAAATTACGTAAACAACAACCTTGGGCGAGAAGGTAGTAAACAGGACTTCTCTGGTACTGCGTATACGAGAACATCTAAAAAGTGAGAGCGAACTCTTCCCACCCTCAGCCACAGCAGGACATTTGAGGGCTAATCACGATGAAATTGAATTAATCGATTTACTAGATCTTTGAGTAGGAACGACACTTTAAATGTGATGGCTAACGATACAACCGGAATGCCTCACTTAACACTGGTATAAGTATACATTTAACTGAATATTAATAATATTAATTCATGGAACAAACATGTAACACTTACTTCAAGTCCAAATAAAACAATGAAACGATCACGAAACTCAGCTAGTTTCTCAGCGATTAATCCGTGATACATAGAAAAAGAAGTTTTATCAACCACACATAATGCATGTGATATATCGAGAGAATCTGACGTCTTACCTAGACCTTTAGAATACTAGTAGTGAATAAGACAAAAAAGGCAACATGAATATGACTGACAATAAAAAATCACCAAACCTGTTCAGTAACTAACAATGGGATACCCAATGCTTTGCCTAATTGTAACTATAATTGGACATATTATTATTTATAATTATAAAAATTAACTTACAATGTGAGATATACGTAAATGAACATTGTCCGAGTCGATAACAGTGTTTAATAAGCTTTTCTGTACATCACACATGAGAAATACTGTACAGTTTGGATCTAATGTCAGCATAGATTTCGACATATTCACAGTTAAATCATCCAACAAGTTATATGAGGAACCTTATCGGAAAGAAAATCAACTAAATTAAGATAAAACACTGGAATATAGAATGGTAGATCAATGTTTAAATAGTTCAAAAAGTTTTCACTCAATCTGTACAGATTTGAATAAATATCAGAAATCAATCACTCGTAGATAATGTGAAAATCTTGGACAAATATGCTTTGGCTTAAACTGTTACGTCATAAGTCACCAAATCAAGTAATGAAACTTATATTGAGACAATGGAAGACTAGTGAAAATAACAACTATTGAAGCAACAGTTAAGCCTAACAAAATATGTTTAAAGTTATTTGAATTGTAGCTAACAGTGAAATACCAAATGAGTGACTTCTATTACGTAGGACTGGTTAATTGGTGAAGTACCTTTACCCAAGTTAATGTTCACAATAGGATCTATCGCTTCAAACATCAATTTATTATTCACTGAGCACAAAAAGCCACTAATTTGATCAATGGATATGAATAATTGTAATTTTTAAAATCAACGACAGGAGTATACAATCTTTACAAATAATCAGCATGTGTAATTGATTATTATGCGATCAGTCATAAAGGTGAGTGATCTTGTGATCAGAACTGTCACAAATGTTATTAACAAAACGAACAATCTACAGTAAGCAAATCAAAGATTATTAAACATAATTTTGGTCCAAAAAGAAATAGAACATGACTCGAGAAGATCAAGGCATGAAATAATATTACAGTTAAAATACAGATAGACATCCACATAGAAAATTAAACTACATGAACAAACTGTAAATTCCCTAGACAATTATAGATTAACTTTTGCAAAATCATAATCGTTTATCAACCCGCTAGTAAAATCTTTGTCAAAGCAACCATCGGAAATTCATAACCCCTGGCATTCTATCATCCAGATATTCAAAAACCCTGAACAGACATAATCAGACTATTCGAAGTAACAATATATTTTGAGTATAATAGATAAGAATGTTAAAAATTAGTCTCCATTATTTCACTAAACTACCTTCATCATCACTTATATCTAAGTGATATTTACAACTTACTAACCTATTTAGCACGTGGTTAATTTCGAAATAACCTAGATATCTAACCGTCTATTTGAATAAATGTTAATTAAATTATTTGTATTTTTTAGAAGAGAGTGTAAAGTGACTTGCGAGATAATACGTTAATCAGAACAGAACTTCATATACAGTTATATATAGTGTAATGTTTGTATAAACAAGTCGTTTAATACGTTCGGGAATATCCTGACGACGGAGCATATCTGAACCAAAGATGTATGCTTACGATAGTTTGACTGTGGATGTCAACGAAAACCTCATAATACATTTTCAGCTATTATTGCAGGGAAAGGACTTCTAGATAATATGGCAACTACTGAGGTGGTCTAGCCTTTCAGTGTTATAAATGCGAACGACACAAAACAGTACAAATATGTACCTTCGTTAATTATTCGAGATGAACATTGACGCAAACAGTGCTGACTGTTGTCAAGCGGATAATGAAAGCACAATTCAAGCATATAGCTGGTTTAAATGAAGTAACGGATGTTTCGGCAGTACAATAGTATTATTATCGCCGAAAGATGTTCTAACATTATACTGAACTTAAACGTCGTTTGAAGTTGTGAAGAGGGTTAAGTTAGGCAGCAAATTTGATACTTACTATCAGGTAGTATGTCCAACCAAGGATGCTGATCTACGCTGATGACAGAACTTACAAGTACCTAAGAAGATTAGGTTATCATTGTCGCTGAAGAGCACAAGCAACAGGGTGCAGATACCACTGCAAGAATTCATGAAAATAACTTTGGGTCTGTGGTGGCACCCGAAAGTTTCTTTGACTACATAAAGTTTCCAGAAGTCAAATGTTGTGGAGTTACATGCACCACTTTTTTTAGGTTCCTATAAAAACGCTTTCCGCCCTACTTTACTATTTTCCTCATATTTCCGAGTGACGGATTTATATCCAGTATTATTTCAGAACATATCCCTAGAAAATAATGATACTCCTGAAACACCTGTTAAGTCACCTAAAGCAGTTCTATACTCAAATGGTGCTACCACTATTCGCTTGACGAATAAATCCATCTTCACACCTACTTTAATGTTAGCACTCATACGCGCTGCGTTGAAACAAATGAAACATACAGGAGTAGATATGCATTAATGGAAGACGTTCTTAATATCATCTAGTTTGATAACCGTAGACGTTAGTCGCAACGAAGACGTATGACTGACACCTTAGTACTTTGTTGATTTCAATCAAACTTTTGTAATTAGGCATCTTTCGCGCATGAAACACTTGATTATCATAAACCGGGGGGGGAATTCTACACTTTTTAAAAGTCGTTTTATCTGATAAAGACTTTATTAGACGTCAAATAATCGACGTAAATGTAGGTTTTAAGTTAGGAAAAATTTGCAAGGACTCATTAAAGCGAAAAATCCCATTATATACATTGTAGGTGGAAAACGAAACATTGATATGCTATGTCATCTATTGAGTTTAAGTTCGCCTGTATTTTCCCATTCTGTTCGCATAGATATGTAAAGAAACGTTGGAGATAGCTAAATGTCTTCGTACGGCTAGTCTCTTAGCCCATAGAAGCCTCCACGTTGTCCTTCCAGTTCACGTACCCCAGGTTCGAATTCACGACATGACCTTGAGGCTGCAGTTTGAGTTAGCATTAGCTCACCTTATACTAAGGTTAGACGGCACCAGTTTTCCATGAACGAACACTGAAAAACGTTCTAAAATTAGTTTTCTTCATATTATGTTTGGTGAACTGATGGTTCAGAAATACAATCTTTCCAAAGACGAGCGCTCCATACAATGTGCGACCTTGAGACTACTTGGCATATTACATTACCTTCCATTGCCATTGGATTATGATACAGTGTCATCATTACGTTGCTTAATCGAAGAAAATATCAGGAGAGTTCGTTGTTCCTGTGATTCTTGGATCACCTTGAGAATATTACATTTCTGAACCTCATTACTTCATTTAGTCCTATATTCATCATTATTAGTTTTGATATTAGTTCTGCTGAGTGACACACGAATATTTTACAGATAAATATCCCACACTTTTCTAAGTCACATATAGGTCTGAACTCATAATTGGGGTACTTTTACCCAGTGAAAAGACAGATAATTAGGAGAAAAATACATTTGATTGATAGAAACAACCGAATATATTCCAATACAAATGTGTTTGTGAAGATAATTGTGAATGCCTCACAAAAAAGGTTAAAATATGGGATCCGTAAAGTGATAAGCATTCAGGGACACCAACTGATGAGTGGAAAATTTAGAACACATGTTGTAAGAACCAACACTAATACATTACAATAGTGTTTGATAGAAGTTTGATTCTACCAAATTTCTCACAATACGGAAGGTGGCGATCTGGCATTTTCTTAGCATCGATTTTCCGAGTTTTGCTGTGATATTTTATTGCTGTTTCACGCGAATCGGAACGAGAACTCTTTATCATTCGCCTATCCATCAAGGGTCGTGTGATGTCAGTAGTAATCGGCCTTCTCTTCCAGTTTTGCGCTAGGCGAATCCCTCAGATTAAATAGTTCTCTAAGTATTCAACATTGGTTTTGACTTCACGAGCTTTGCTGGGCACGCACTAGGTGGAGGAGCTCGGTCAAACATCAACACCCAACCACGATTGGAGACACCGTGCTATACAACCATTGCAGCATCCTACTAGTAGCCGCTACATAACAGATTAGGTAGTTATGTAATGGCATTGAACCATAAACGCACGACTTTTGAAGTAGAGCATATAATTACTGAAAATATTTATTTTCAACAGTTGATACAAAGAGAAGGTTAATAATGGAGAACCCGTCAAAATTCAAGTGAATTCAGTGGAAAGACATGGATCATTCCGTTCAACCTGTGTTTATTCATTTTAAATATGTTGTTCTATCTTCAGCCTAAATGCGTTCTTTAAAAGCATCCTATTGCTAACTGTCACGATACGACAAGTAATTGTAGACAGCGATGTGACTTCCACGTAAGAGCTTATGGATTAGGTAGTCACATCATGATAAATCTACAATTTTAGGATTACATCTTTTAGAGCAGTGCTAATAACGAAGTAGATCATAATTCTACAGTTACATGATGGAAAGCATAAAAGTTGGTTATCGGATCTATCATTCTGACAGCATGGATAAGTGCACTAATACCAACGTAGACCGAAACCTAATATAAGAGGGACCAACCAAAGAAACTCAAACCGTTGATAATTCCTACATTATCCTTGACTCTAACGATTGATCATTATTTATAGTAACCCATTTTTCTGTTAGTCTATTGATTAGTGCTCATATGTATAGATTACTATTTATAGTCACCTTACTAGTTCTATCGGTACTAATAACTTATCCACCGTAGCTATGATTAGCTAATATGGTCCATTAACAGGCTTTATTAGCATTTGCGTACCTCAGTGAAATTTGCTAAACAATTAACTACTAGAAGAATTAGTTGCAGTACTCCGTACTTAACTGCCCCTTTTTGACTTAAGTCATTTATCATATCCAGGTTTTTATACATCAAATCTGCTGGGTGACCTGAATCCTCTAAACATATCAGCATGTTTCACTATTTCACCAGATGATTTATCATGTTTACGATACTTCAGAACTTGCATAAATTTTCACTTAGACTGGTCATATTTATTAATTTTCATGAATATTACTCCCGAACCGGTTTCTGACATGAGACATACATTCAAGATGCTAACAAGAACAGTGAGTTTAAGACTGCTGTGAGCAACCAGTCCCAACCCTTCAAGATCCACCTAAAGAAGAGAAGACCGTTATGAAGAACAACCATAAAATGAATTGGAGAAGCAGACATCAGATGTCAGGAGGTGTTGAGACACAAGAAGCACCAGCATTAATAGTGGATATCTATAGATGCCTAGGGTAAGACTCAATAACGAGCGAACAGGAAGACGGCAATCAACAATAGCCGAATAAATGTAGAGAAAGTCAAGGGACACATCGAATGCACATAAATATCCAAGCGAGTGAAAAGGAGTATTAGAGATGATAAGTGGAAATACATGGAAGACTTGGGAATGACGGCGAAAAAGGCTGAAATAGGAAATACAAGGTAGCTACACGACACAACGCGGAAGCTCGCTGGAAAATTTGGTTAACCAAAGTTGTCAGTCAGTAACAGGTAGGGCAAAGCCATCACTGAGATCTTAGGGCAGAGGAATATACAGTAGGATACTTCAAAGGGCTCCTGAATAAACTAGCTCCACTGAATCCATAGTACATCGAAACAGAATACACAGACGCTTATATAAATATCGACAAACCAGCTATCGACTGAGTCGGACATGTCACCAAACAAATGAATGTGACAAATCAGTATGACCAGACAACGCAACAACTGAAGCACTGAAGCAGAGCAGAAGTAACTCAGCAGATACTTCAAGTTCTCTTCAGAACGATTTGACAGGAAGAACTAGTACCAAGAGAATAATCAAGATGCCGATGACAGGTTTTGGTAAATGCGAGAACTACAAAGATATCACACTACATTCAGTACCGAACAGTGTTCAACAGAGTGTTCTTGAATTGAATGAAAGGTTTAGAAGACGACCGACCTTGAAGCCAACAAGATGACTTTCGTCAGGATCCACCATGAACCTATCAAATCTGCTGGACAGCACTCGTCTCTGTGCTAACTTCCTCGGCTACGAGAAGCAGTCGACAAAGTGAATAGAATTCTTCCAAGGCATTAGAGAGTACCTGAGAAAGTCTTCACTACCATATGAAATTCTGACATTTTAAATTCGTTCATGTAGAGCAATTAACAAAGTCATTCAGAATGACGGTTATTGTCAGACGAGACTGTATACTTTACTGGTTCTGGGCTAAATCATGATGGCCTCTACATCTCTGAATAAGCAAGAAATACAGCGGACACATTGCATCTAGTTGGACGATTTGGATTTTACAGATGATCTACTTCTTCTTTCCCATACACAGCAACAAATTAAAATGAAGGCACTCAGGGTGACGAATAGCCTTTGTGGCAGTATATTTCAACGTTCACAAGGGAAGCCAGATCTTGAAATACAGTACAGTGAAATCCAACCACATTTCATTCGGTGAAGATGATCTGGAAGAATCTGAAGCCGTAATATACCCAAGCAGCACTATCGATATCCAAAGAGGACTTCTACGGATGTTTAAGTAGGAACTAGTGAACGAAGAGCGACAATCAAATAAATGAATAATATCTAGGACTCGATACAAGTGTAACACGACTCCGAGGATAAGATTTTCAAGCTTATAATTAAAGCAGTTCTTTTGTATAGATTTGTAACTTGTAGAACCACTGCGAACGTTATCGAAAACTTACGGGTATTTATACACATTTACGTTCGCAAGATACTCAATATACGTTGGTCGGTTACCCTCAGTAATAACCTACTGTGGTAGAGAACAGACCAGTTTTCAGCTGGAGAGGAGATTAGAGGAAGGTCTTGGGCGTGGGCATGACATCTTACTTACGCCTGTTACTCCCAATATAGCATAGCCCACCGAACAGCATTCTCCAACCCACTCTGTTCTGGGCCTTCCTTTCTAGTTCTATCCACTTGTTGTTTATTATTCTAATGACTGTCTCCATTTCTCGGCGTATTGTGTCCTTTGGTCCTCCTCTTCTCCTTTGAATCTAAGGATTACAAATGAGGGCTTACCTTATAGTGCAGTTGATTGCTTTCTTCAATGTATCCTATCCACTTCAAACGCTTCTTCCAGATTTCTTCCTCTCCTTGAAGTGGGTTTGTTCTTTCCCACAGTAGGACGTTGCTGATAGTATCTTGCATAGACAACTGTAAGTAAATACTTGTATCTTCTGGATGATGGCTTTCGTAGTTCTCCAGGTTTTCGTCCCATACAGCGAAACTGTCGTGACATTTGTATTGAAAAGTCTGACCTTGGTGTTGGTTGACAGACAGTTGTTTTGAGTTCCAGATGGTCTTCAGTTGTGAGTATGCTGCTCTCACCTTGCCGATCCGCTCCCTAACATCTGCATCAAATCCACCGTGTTCATCAATGATGCTGCCCAGATACGTGAAGGTTTTCACATCTTCCAAATCCTCTCCGTCAAGTGTGATACGATTGGTGCATGCTGTGCTGTATCGGAGAATCTTGCTTTTCCCTTTGTGTATATTGAGACTTACTGCTGCCGAGGCTGCTACTACACAGGTCGTCTACTTTTTCATTTGTTGTTGCGTGTGAGACAGAAAACCATATCACGCTGCGAAGTCTAGATCGTCCAGTCGCATCCCAGATGTCCACTGTATCCCATGCTCCCCACTAAATGTTTATGTCTTCATGATCCGGTCGATCACCTGGGGAAAGAGAAAACGTGGGAGCAAGCAACCTTGCCTGACGCCAGTCTTTACTTCAAATGAGTCTGTGAGCCATCTTCCATGCGCGATTTTGCAATTTAATCCATTAAAGGATCTCCTTTCTTTGGTATCCTGATGAGGTGTCCTTCCTTCCAGTAAATCTTTATTTTCTTGGATCTGTCAGTATCTAGAAGAAAGGCCGTATTAAACTTTTGCGATGTTGTCCCTCCGTCGATTAGTGCATTTTGAGTTTCACTTTCGTCTTGGCGACCAGCAAGTGTTGATCTGGTGTTATATCAGGTCCTCTCTTGTTTATAATGTCCTCCATCATCCTTCCGAACTTTTTACTGATGCAGATATAGTAGATTTGATTCTGTATAGCAAGATCGGTTAAGTCCGTGTGGCTTTGTGTATGCGTTTATGTGGGAATATAGTGCCGCCTGTGGCTAGTTTATTATGAGCACATAAGTTTGTTGTTCAACCTTCGTCCAATGTGTTTCACTGATTCCAAGCACCTCCACATTGCGTCTTTTCGTTTCTGTAGCAACTTGGATGACTCTCCCGGCCTTACACATTGCACGGACATTCCACTTACCTAAACTAACTGTTGCTCTGGTTTTCAGAATGGGCATCAGTCTCGGGACTTTCAAAGGAACTCGGCTTTCACCATGGGGCGTCATAACTCTTCTAAATGAAGACCTTCTGGCTCCCAGGGTAGAGTTTAAATAATTTTTTCTGGTTAGCGTTTTTTTAGCGAGATAGTTTTCTACAGGATGGGGTCGCTAACCTCATGCCCAAACCTCCTACTTCATCCGGGTTTGGGACCAGCAATAGCCCTAGAAGAGGTCCATGCTGATTTGGGTATGGCATACATTGTGGAAACTATCAATCTATATCAAGAGACAATCTGTAACTCGGGATCCTCAAGGTGATAGGAAAAGTTCCACATCAGAGAGCATGTGGCCTGGAGAAATGGATGTGGATATTGAAAACATGAAAAGAATTTGGGAACAAACGGGAAGAACAGTAGAAGACAATTCCGTGGAGATGGCAGGCAGTCAACACCCAAGAGGGCTGACAGGCTGAAGAGGTGAGAAATTTTGATCGGGTCTGGAACCTTTGGAAATATAACTATGTATAACACCGAACTTACACATAAAAACAAGGCAGGTACCCTGATTTTTCGCTGCAGAAAACAGATGTTACTACTCAAGGGTTTCCATACTGACGCGTGTAAACGCCTAATAACGAAAAATGGCTTTTTGAATCACCACAAATAAGTGATCAAACACTTTAGCGAGTGACAAACAGCCGTAGATCACCAACGCAGATGATCTGTGTCGAATGGTTGGGGACCTAATAGAGTCAGACGGGAATAGCGTAACCATCTGACTGACGCCAAATTCACATTCTACGTTCAGCACCCAATGTGGATTACCCTTTCGTCGTATACACGTACTATGGCCACATTGACGACAGTATAACACAAACAACATTATTACAAAAATACAAGTTGCAGAGAACAGAGTACGACCACCGCTGCATGAGCTAGTCCATGGCGTGCAATCAGTTGATGCGCCTTGATTGTCGTCGAATTTGAAGAGGGTCAATGAACTGTTAGATATCTAGTGACCCGACTGACGAATGATTTGATTAGGGCCCAGTGACATTTCACTGGCCCTACACAGCATATCGAGTCATAACCTTGACTCCTGCGAACCTAAGTGACATGGGATAGCTATAGATGACTATCTACCGATTTCGGTTTGGAGAATAAGCGAATCATTCGTCTTGCAGCGAGATGATTCATTTACCGTATCACTTAAAAAACCTTGTCTCAAGCTGAGGGAGTATCTATGCAAAGAGCAAAGGTCTATAACTCATGAATACAGAATTGGAGTAAATTTTAGGGATTCTTATCATATTTCTATTGAATCAATTGCTTGTTATAGATGATGCAAAATCTCAAAATCACTACTTATATATAGGCTCCGCTGAACTGGTGTTGCTTGTTATCATGTGCGGTTAACTGAGACATCAGTGAGGCTAGTGAGACAGTACCTTGTACACCGAAACGTTTTTGAAGTAAAGACATATAAACTCATTTCAGAGATATCCGTTTTTATATTCGCAGTCAATATATTGAAATTGAAGTGTTTGACAAAGTTTGAAGTTTAGTTATGTTACACTGTCGGTACATTAACTCTGCAATAGCGCGATGGAGAAGTTACGGTCTTGTCAGATACGGTTTTCTGAGTACTTGGAGAAGAAGAATGTTGTTACTGATTTCCTAAGCGTATGTGAAACACGTTCAGGTATCAGTAAACTGTATTTAGCATATGGTAAGTTCCACATCCCTAGTTATTAAAAAGGAGTGATTGCGTTTTTGACGCTGTACTTAGTCATTGGTTATGGGACGGATATACTTACTCTGCTTGTTGGTGCTTTGTACCCAGCATATCAATCGTGAGTATTCGGTTGCAAATTATGTTTACTTCTAGAGTTAAAGCCATAGAAACTCACGAGAAAGAAGACGATACGAAATGGCTAACCTACTGGGTTGTTTTTGCTTCTGTTCAACTTTTCGAAGCCTGTACAGCAATGATGGTCTACTACCTACCGTTATATCCCATAATAAAAGTAATATTTTGGGTTACTTAGCTTTTCTTTCGTTTAACTCACGGAAACAAGCGCAAATGTTGGTGGTTCTTCAACATTTGAATATCTTTCCAGTTGACAGTCCATTTCATTAGCTAAAACTGGTACAAACAGTATGCACGCGAATTTCAAGCAAAAACAGATTACAGACCCACTTACTAGTCAGGCGTGTGTCTGGCTGTCTCACTATTACATCTCTACATTAGCCTGATAGAAATTATATTTCATTCACATCTAATCTTAACTTTTTCAAAAATCAACATGATTTACAGATTATAGTCGTTAGATTTATCAACTATGTATATCGATACGTGAATATATATATGGAGCAAACCGTTTCGGAATTCTAGTACACTATTTATGAGAAGATTCCTAATGATAAGTGAGAGTGATATAGTCTAATGTAAAGATTTTGAATTTCTAAATGTTTGTTAACTTCTTTTACAACAGTAACTACTAATAAAGCTCCCGCAAACCTGATTTCTTTCCACTTTGCAGTGTGCCTTCCTAATTTATTGCATGATTCCTATCTCACAAAATGGATCCTTGCTTATTTATCGACGCTTGATTCGACCGTTCGTTCTTGAGCATTCGGAAGATATCGATTCAGTGTTAAACAGTACAGCTGGTATTGCTGGGAACCTAATGGAAGACGGTACGTTTAATTCCTTTTTTTCTCTTTAGTTTCAAGTCTTGTTATACAGCCTTAATACTTATTATTAAGTGTGACACTCAGTAACCGGGTTGTAACCTATTTGAAATGTTACATAACATTGTTCAACCGAAACTAGCTGATCGATATAAATATCCTACTTACAGAGGGTAACGGATTTAAGTCACCTTTCATCTATAAAGTTTTATAGTTTTATATGATTGACTCAAACCTTAATGCAACTCAATACCTGTTCTATTCAGAGTAATAGTCGGTTACTATCACTGAATGTGTGAATGGCTGAGTCATAACCGATAAGAACTTATGCATACGGTTATTGAAATATATTTATATCTCATGCAATTGGTTCCCTTTATGAATTTAAATAAAGCAAGAACAAATAATGTGGTTTAAGAATTAAACCACATTATCATTCACAAAATTCCGCCACCTGATCCTCTTAAATTATCTTAACTTTTCAAATTCTATCTTATTATTATTACGTAACCTATCTTATAATTATTCAATTCCATTATTACACCACCCAACCCGAATTAATTCCTTTTGACCTCTGACCTGTTCTAGCATATATATATATATATAGTTATTATTGTAACCCAGTTATTTACACTCATCAATTGTTTTCACTATATCTCAATGTAAAAATTCTATCACAATTTGGTTTGTAAGCAGCTGACGAGAAACCTCGAAATAATATGAATTCATACTATTCTGCACCAATATTTGTTCTTGCTCTATTTATATTTATATCTGATTGCTTTTGTTCAGTTTAAATCAATCACTTATAGATATGACACTAATTTTTCTGAAGTCGGCATTTTATTTCACAAAGGTCCTAATGTTACTAAGATAATAACCTTTCTTAAGTTATGATTTATTTTCACTCAAATTTTAGAATTTTCCATATCAAGGATAAAGATCCATTATTTGAATGAACTGTGACTCATTTGGTGAGCAACCTAAATTTAAAAGTTTTGTAATGCCCTCTACCTGCCAAGACTTGGAAGGAACTTATACTATACAGATATGACCACCAGCTGGCGCAAAATCTAGTCTAAATTTTCATTATACCTTTATTTGTCAGATTTTTTAACCTCCATAATAAATTATCTACGGTCAAATTAAAGTCGATTTTATGAAATTAACTGGATTATTTTGTTGCAACTTGAATCCATCTTTGGTCATTCAAGTTGGCATCATCGTGATTTCATGCGCTGGTCCATTCCGAAGTTTCGTGAGATTCATCGAATCATTTAATAGCACACGTATAATGTAAATGCAATTTATTTTTTACCAAGTTTAGGTCGATGTATTTGTCTTTCAACGGGACATTTTTGTTTGTAAAAACCAATCATAACATCCGGATTTACGAAATAAAGTGAATGAGATGGGATACGCTTTTGTTATGACATCGGTAAAGTACTAGCTAGAATTATATGATGTGACTTTCAGACTTCTATTTTGATCACACTTACTGCCTCGAGACCAACTCCCTAATATTTCAAATTTAATTCCTGACCTTAGTTAGTGCTTGGTCGTTCTTATTATGATTGGTACTAAATTGTTTCTATTGGTTCACCACTCATCTTGTTAATTTTGTCTCGTGCTAACATGGTATAAAAACTTAGGTCCCAAGCTTTAAGTTGATCCTAACCGGCTGATATGAGTATATGCGATAGCCTGAGGTTCAGCTCAAGATTCAACTTTCTTTTCAAATTGACTTAACTTTTAATCCACTCCTTGTTTTACCATCTAATCGTTGTGTTCATCAACTTCACAATCCGTTTGTAATTAAGATTTTTATTTAGTTACTATAAAAACCCTATCGTCTTGTGAATACCTTCAGTTTGTTTAACATATCTGGGAATATGTATGTTTATTTTTCTCTTTTCTTTCCAGTCGTTCACAAATCAGTTGAGAAACTATAACACCAAGGTATTTTTCCTCGAAGGTTTTTTTAAACAGTAAATCTTTCTAGCGTTACGTCTCCTGATCAACAACTGTTTACGATTGCTGCCACCCATTCAAGCCAAACTTATCTTAAATGATATAACGTGGTGTGTTTGTGATTCATTTTCAGATTTTCCTATCCTATGTACAATTCCACGAGATCTATTCATATAAGTATCACAACATTTTCTCCCATATACATTTATACAACAATTACAAAAGTAGAAGAAAGTACCCTCACTCATTCTGTTTATTGTAAAGAAAAGTGTGGATAATTTTATTTATCCCGTTTTTTTTTCAGTCCCTCTTTTTGGTTTTGTTTTGATTTAGACTTATCCATTTTAAGAGAATTATATTGTTCGCTATTTTGTAATTGGTTAGTGTTGATGATTTTTATCCATATCATATGTTTTTCATTTGTGAATACACTTATTTCTTTTTTTTTGACTCAGTTATTTTTTCTAGTCAGTCAGAATCAAGTACACATGTGTCCATCATTTGAGAATAAATTCCTATGTAGTAAAAGTATGAACAATTTCGAGTCATTTAGACTAGTGGCCACATTGCAACTTGGTCGATAGCATTCGATCTTCACTAAGAAGGACTTTACACACATGATATTGATCACCACCAGTGATCAATTGTGAATACATCTCAGTCCGGTAGGAGGTCGGTCGTGGCCCGGATAGCCCAGTGGTAACGTCTCTGACTGTAAAGATGGGTGACACGGGATCAAACCCGTCAGGGAGCACCAGTTCCCTCAAGATTACAGGTACACCTTTCTGACGAGTGCCAAATAGCATGAAACCCGGATCCAGGGTTTCCTGATGACTACCTCCAACCACCATCTTATCTCAAAATAGTGTACGCACTGTTGAGTCATCTAGACTAGTGGCCACATTGTAATTTGGTCAATAGTAATCGATCTGCACTAAGAAGGACTAGACACATATGACATTCGTCACCACCCGATTATAAATCAATTGTGAAAAGTATGAACAGTATTATTTAGCAGTAGAAAAGATACTAACAATAGATAATATGATTCGAGAAGAAAGAATGAAATCACAGAATATAAGAAAAGAATTAAAAACTGAATATAAGAAAAGAAAAAGAGTGAATGCATCTACTTTAATTATGTATCCAATGAGTCCAACAAAAGTTTTCGACTATCATGTACGGTTTGTACTTATATCTATAGGTTTTGGCGATCGTATAATTTATGAATATTTTCAGAGAATAGAATAAATAAGGTTTCAAGTTCTGTACAAATTATCCCGGTGAAAAAGACATCCACATATTTGTTCTGAAGAAGTGGCTCACATTAAATCACGAAACTTCAGAAATATAATTTTTCTACTCATTAGAATATAACGAAAAAATATATTTATTACTATTCACAAAAACTTTAAAATGAAAACAAGTACTCTACACTCGTTCGTTTTTTATATGTCGACGATTCCTTTGGATTTAGGTCGGGTTGGTTACGTCCTCACTCGTTTATAAGCTACTCTAAGTATTTATATTCTGTGACCATATGCGATTGTCTTAAGTAGACACAGTTACCCAGTGAATTCTCAAAACATTTTACTAACCCAAAATAGCTACTGAATTATCTTGGGAAACAGCTATAGATGTGATGTTTATATACGTGAAATAATAATACTCAATTATGAGTCTTAGGTGACCTAACGTACCGTTCGGAATAAGAAAGTAACTATCTCCGAATTTCATATGAACATCAAATAATTAGCAGGCCATCATCATGGCTTTAGTTTTCCTTAGGGTATTATCTGATATATCACAGCTTTGGTTTTTACTCCGTTTAGTTAATAGGCACGTGAAGTGTTCATCATTCCTTTGATGTATTATGTGATTTACATTCACATTGCATAAATTAAACTTACCTCCTGTAATTCATTTCAAAATGTTTATTTCACTAATATCTAACAGTACATGCAGATCTAGCTGTTTATTTTTGTGAAAAAAAAACTTTTATGGAGTTTATGATACACCAGACAAATCCACTCTTACAGATGACAACAAGTTTGTACCATGGTTTCCTGTTGTAAGTTCTGATCATTTTGTCATCTCATATAGAAGCATTAACTTTACTCATATTGTGGGTCCATAAAAGAATATCTTTACTGAATCTTGAAAAATATGGAAGACTGCATACTTATATACTTATATTTTGGTAGTGTAACTGGGCTGTGCAATATGAATTTCTGGCTAACACTGATATATATCTGATAGTCTAGGATAGACAGAAAGTTCATGTTCCACATTATTAATTTATAATCTGTAAGCATTATATACTACTAATAATTTCTTGAATGACTATTAACATCTAATTGATATGTTCTGAATCCAGGAATGTACATTGATTTCTAGTATGTAATATTTAACATATCTAGACAAATATACCGTCGATAACAATTATGTACGTCATAGTTCTTGATAGAAGGTCAAAATCAGTTGACGAAGTGTTTCTTGGCATGTTATCTTGTTACTTTAAGAGCTTTACTAGCTACAGACGGAAATTTATGCGATAAACAGAGGTACGCTAACTTTAGTTTCAACATCTAAACGTCCCTTCTTTGTTGAAGATATAACGTCACTTCAGATGCTGACTATTCATAAGAAACACTTAAGTTATGTCTTCTGATTTAATCATCCTCCAACCTACCTATCTGACATAGTAAAACTTTAAAGATACAAATGCTTCAGCCAATATAGTCCGATTAAGTTTTCAAAACTATAAGTGCTCAAGTCAATCAATTAAACTAAAGTAGAGTGTGGTACTTTTATCTTTTTTTATAGAAAGATTTAGTATCCAATTCTCCAATCATTCAATTATTGATTATTACTACAATGTATAATCAAAATAACGGTATGATAAATATTTTTGTGAAAAAAATCATTTTCATAAGTGTAAAGTCTATTCATATCAAATTAATAACCTCCACTTGCTCATATACATATGCATAGATAATCAATAATTTGAATATTGATTAGGTTCGTAAAAGGTAAACATTGTTTGTTTTTTTACATATTTTTATGTATCCGTATTAAATGTCAACAAATTGGGTCATGTATCCAATCAGAATAGTTGAAATCATGAGTCAATTGAAACTAGACCACTATGGAAAACATGGAAGCACTGGATGGCCGTTTCGTCACAGTATGGGACACCTCAATGGAAGTGAGGATCCACGATCCCGCCCCCGGCGAGATTCGAACCAAGGATCTGTCAGTCTCGTGTGCGAACGCTTAACCATTAGACCATTGATTCGGCTGCATCAAACGGTGTTAATGTCTAATTTCAACCAATCCACGAAATTGCGCCACCGTCCACCATAATAATGATGAGTAATAATAATGTTTACTCTGCTTATTGCTGATAGCTAATTGAATTAAATTGTCCAGTTTTGATAAAAAAAGTCAATTTTTATGTTGTTTTTTCTTTGGTTTTTATGAAATCCAGAGAGATTTTTTAAATTCATTCCAAGTTGAAAAGAAAGGAATTTTATAATTGGAGAAATGTGATATAATCATAAGATCATAATGATTAGACTACAGTTGTGAGATGATAATGGTGGACGGTGGTGTATCTCCGTGAATTGGTTGAAGTCAGACATTAACACCGTTGGATACCGGCAGGTTCGGTAGTCTAGTGGTTAGGCATTCCCACACGAGATCGATAGGTCATGGGTTCGACTCTCACGGCGGGCGAGATCGTGGATGCGCACTGTCACTGAGGAGTCCCATAATAGGACGACACGGTCATCCAGTGCTTCCAGGCCTTTTATGGTGGTCTAGCTTCAATCGACTCATGAATTCAACTATTAAATTACTATACCATCCAAAAACCCTATCTGATTACAGTAAAATTGTTAACTAGATTTGTTATCATTTTAATATTCACGTACTTGGCATAAATAGCTGAGTCAATAAGCTGAGTAATAAATGAGACTAGAATTGATGAATGAACCAATCAGATTTAAGATAGTAGATCTTGAGTTTTGGCGCGAAATCCATTCATCTATATGGTCAAGTAGCATTTTGGCATTGTAACTGATGCCAGTTCATGATGAAAACCATAATCATAATTCAACTTCCCTACACTAATTTATAACCATCCTTTTCTCCGATGTATGTAGATGGATATACTCCAAGTTACTTAAGTAAGTCATCCATAAATTATCTTCTCATCCAGTCAAATGTTACTTGCGTTTTGCTGTGTACAAGTATAAGTCTTTTTAGTATTAATTTTAAGACTATTACTTACTGATGATGAATAAGTAAGATATTTTAAGTAACTATTCCCCCCGTGTTTTAAGAATTTTAATGAGAAAAATAACATATATCAATTCATGTATTTTCGTATTAAGGAATTTAAGATTTTCAGCTTGTAGAATAAATGCTAGAATAGAATGATAGAATGGAGTTATTCACTCAGTAAGTAACAACATAGAACTTTGTACGTACATACATCAGTTCATGTCGCCATATCACATTAGCACAGAGATACAGTTGTTGATTCAAATCCCATAGTGGTAGAGGTAGTAAAAGTATAAGCAATAATCGCGAAGATTCAGGCTTAAAGAATGTTATTCAAGGAGTATAATCCAGTGAAATAAATTTGGAAAGACAAACAAACGAAAGTGACACGAGGAATTCAGAAGATTAGAATTTGGGAGAACACAAAGAGTGGATGCACCTACGCCATTTTGAGCCATGTCATTTAAGGTTTCTAATCATCGGTTGCTATCGTTTCGCGGATCCCAAATATGTCTCAGTCCATTTGTTAGTGACTTCATGGATTTGTGCCATGTTTTGATCTGGCCGCCTCTAGCTTTCTTCCAACCTACTCCTACACTATAAAACATCGCACTTCGGGGCAGTCGGTGATTGGGCAGTCAACTGAACTGATGAATTCTCACTACTTTATCAATTGATTTTTCATCCTTACATAGTACCCGTTTCCTAACAACTGTATTACTTAGTGGTCACAGGATATACGAGCATTGCTTCGGAAATATCTATGATCGAATACCAGTAACCTACGAATATCCTGTACTCTTATCGATCATGTTTCACTACCATTAATTAGGACGGAATAAATTATTGCGCGGTAAACCCGTCCTTTGTTTGGTAGACGGATATCTCGCCTACGCCATAAATGACGCAAGTTGGCAAAAGCTAGTCGAGCCTTCTGTATCCGTGCTGAGATTTCGTCACACATCAGACCACAAGGGCTGATGAGACTTCCAAGATAAGTGAAGCGGTCGACACGCTCAACTACTTCATTGCCTATCATTAGTTCAAAATGTCGATGTAACCCAGTTCATTTCGAGGGGGAGAATCGCATCCCGAACATGCTTGCATAGTGGAACGGAGTAGATTTTTCGGGAGGTAGAACTTTTATAACTATTACATATTGAATGATCTTCTTTGTTATTGTTTTCAAATGCAACTGTTAAATAGTTGGTTTATAATTTTGTGACCCTAGATCTGGCTCCAAGTAAATAGTTTGCTGCTTGTTATCGCAATATACATGTTGCCAATCCTCGTATAAAATTGTTGACTTAACTCGTATTAGTGAATAACGGAATCAAATAAGTCAAATAAGAGAATAAATTTTTGAATACTTATATTTCGTACAATCTTTGATCGGAAAGCGAAGCAATACAAAATGACGCGCAATGGAGAAGACGATTGAGCCAACTCCGCCTCGCGTCATTTCACCTCGCTCCGTCTCTTTGATTGTCTTTTCTGATCAACGTTGTACAAAATATACGTATTCAAAACTTCATTCTCGTATTTAACTTATTTTCATTTCGTTATTCACTAACAACATTTAAATTGATGATCTTAACGAGGATTGACGAAATGTATATTTGGATAGCAATCAGAAACGATCCAACTTGAGTCAGATATTCCAGAGCCATTAAAATAGTATTTACAGATAATTCAGTTTATAAGCTTCCATTTGATGCATCACTTACCAAAATACGTTTTACTGTTCCTAAATTATCGTCAGCTAATTACTCGCCTATTGTTCCATTCTCTATCAATTATGGCTTGGTTAAGTAAAAACTATGATCCCTTATCTCTAATGTACTACGATCTGGTAATTTATGTATATAAGCTTATAAGGGTTCAAGCTATGTTGATAGAAGTTTGACCTGGTTACCGAGTTCTTATCCTAACTGACTACCGAGGTAGTGAGAAGCTGAGTCCTAGATCAATAAGCATTATGATATTCACGATTGTTGGTTATATAATCTAGATTAAAATGACGGTCAGTGATGTAATATGTATGAAGCGTACTTATGTTAGTGGAATGTATCTGGCAATTCGATCAATGAACACAAGTAAACTGAAGGTTATACAGATACACTGATTAGGGAATTTTTGAATATAAATTAATGTTTTCAAGTACAACCAGTGAATAGTTGTTATATTGTACTATGTAATTCTTATTGTCATGCATATGTTCGAGTACCGCTAGAATACTGAACGTTTATTCTTAGTAATGTGAGTGTAAAGAATAAAATAAAGTTGGAATCAGTACAGAGACAGTTTACACTTCGGATTCCTAGAACTAATAATACCTTGACTTATAATTCCAGATGTAATAAACTAGGGCTTGATCCTTTATAGAAGAGGAGATTCAAAGTAAATCATAAAATTTTTCTTCAAAATACTCAATAAACTATCCTGTACATCCAATTAAGTTATTCAATATATAGAAACATCTAATTACGATATCCGTAATTCCTTATCATTAGTGAAACAAATCCATTCCTAATGATCTCTCTATACAAATTACTTAACTTGTAAATTTTCCAGGCTCTGGAATAAACTACCGCAATCTATCCTTAAAATAAAATCACTGCCATCCTTTGTTCGTTGCATTGATGCATACTGCTCCTTTGAAAATGCATTCAATGTGTTCTAGCACCTGTAAGTGTATCTTATTCCCTAAGTGAGATTATACGAACTTTAAATATTTAGTCATTATTATTAGTGAATTCCCTAAGTAAAAGCACATACCTCCTGTCACTTTACATTAACACTGACCTTAGCAACCTTAACCAATTTGAATAGTATTTAACATGGACAGTATATTACTGAGTCACATGATACATGCATTATGGCAGAATTGATCGACATATTTTAATAATTATAGCTTTGTTGGTTCGTGCTCTCTATTTCCATTATAATTGGTTCGTTTATGACAGAGTAAATGACCTAAAATGCACCGTTCATAAATCATCAGGATCTTCACTTAAGAAGAATTAAAAGTTCCCGGGCAATGCAATACATTTATCTATATATTTAAATACATAAACATTAGTAGGAAGAAGGCACCAAATAGATATGCGTTACATAAATCATTCGATTTGTGTGAACGCTCGGATACTGTTCGGGTGCCCAAACTAAAACAGGTGATTTTCTTAGGGGACCACAACCAGAGCCTTCGACCTAAAAGACCGATCCATAAGGCAGTGGAGCAACGTCGGGAGATGAAGTCACATGGTAGCAGGTCACAAATAATTGCTTCATACGTCATTTGTTCCTTTAGAATAAAACTGGAGTCCATGTGCACCATTGGTTTGGAATGAGAGTTTTCCAACTCCCCTAGATGGATCCTCCGCACCCACCAACCCGGTTAAAGCACCGGACATTCGCTCTACGTCCTCTGAATTTCGTAAACAACACCTGTGATGCGAGAAGGTAGTGAGTAGAACTTCCCTGACAGTGGCTGTATGCACATGGCTATGTGAGAGTAATTGGAGAGGGGGAGCGGACTCTTCCTACTCTCGGCCGTACCACAGTATTTGGGTTCTAATACATTGTTGTAATATATATCATAAATGTACTACTTAAACAACTAGTAAACTTAAAACAATCTTATATCACACGTTTGTTCTCTACATTTGGTCTTACTATTTATATCAAGCTGATCATGCCTGTAAACTAGTGTGAATTCTGTAATCATTATTTTCCGAATAAATATGTATTCAGTACATGAACAACAATGAATGTTGAACATTTATGTGACATTTATTCAGTATAACATTGGATTACATAATTCCATTTTTGTATTTCCACAATTTCACAATTATGTATCATATTAGTTAACTAATCATGAACTATCAGTAAAATCTGTTTTGTTACAAGTCAACGACTCACAGGTTGAACATCTTACAAGAGACGGAAATTTCTTGATTCAAATTTCGCGTGCGAGATCGTGAATGCTCACTGTTGAGCAGTCTCATACTAGGACGAAACAGCCGTCCAGTACTTCCAGGTTTTTAATACCGATCTCACATCAATCGGTTCCAGATCCCAATAACTTAATAAACTTCACAACCCTATGGTGATTATTACCATGTGCTCACTAGTGATTATCTTCGTAAGGGAATTCTAGGAGTTCTAGTGAGAAGCCCTGATCTGTGAAGCTAATCCGTGTCGGGTAGAGACAGGTATCTAGCTCAGTACAATGGAAGATGGTCGCAAAATTTCGTGGATTCGCTGAGGTTAGATAGGGACACCGTTGAATGCCGGCAGGCTCAATGGTCTAGAGGTTAAGAGTTAGCGCGCGATGCCTAAGGCCTTGGGCCCGAATCCCGCGAGCGGGATCGTGGATACGTACTGCCACTGAGAAGTTCCACAATAGGACGAAACAATCGTTCAGTTCTTCCAGGTTTTCTATGATGATCTAACATCAATCGATTCATGGTCTCAATCAATAATTTAAAAATCGCCACAACCTCATACCGATGATGAATTCCATTGGCAACAACCAGTCGATTTTATTGATTAAATGTATATAAATTCTCTTATTAATTATGACTTATTCAAAATCAAACTATGAATCATTGAAGTAATCGATCGACATAAGATGCTAAGATACACGGAGTTCTATTTATTCTTGATGTTGAGTAGTAGGTCAGCACATCTACATATTGTCTTCGTCTTGGTTACATTGCATTTTATTAGTTATTGTGTGTGTGCGTGTGTGCATGTGTGTGTATGTAGTTTCTGAATCAAAAGTAAAAATTATGTTACAATTAATTAGGAGAGGCCCAACTATTCATTGTATATTCCGTAATGAAGTAAAAGTCATCATTCTTTAGAAGAAAAAGATTTTAACGTGGTTAAGTTAGGTATTTTAAGAAGTTCAATGAAGAGATCTCTTTTCAATGAATTTATTATCAACTTCATTGACTATGAGAAGGTGTTTGACAGTGTAGATAGGAAAACATTATGGAAACATCTTCGATACCATGGAGTTCCTGAGAAGATTGTCAACATTATCCGGAACTCATACGACTGACTACAGTGCATAGTTGTGCATGGAGGACAGCTGATAGATGCATTCCAAGTAAGGACAGGAGTCAGACAAGGCTGTTCACTCTCTCCCTTCCTCTTTCTTCTGGTGGACGACGGCGTTATGAAGACCTCGACATCTGAGGGAAAACACGGAATACAATCGACAGCTCAGAATCAACTAGACGATTTGGACTTCACAGTTGACCTAGCCCTCGTATCCAATGCTTACGAACAAATTCAGATGGAGACAACTAGTGTGGCATCAGCCACTGCATCAGTAGACCTCAACATACACAAGGGGAAAACCAAGATCCTTAAATACAACACGGAGAACACTAACCCAATCACACTTGATGGCGAAACTCTGGAGGATGAGGAATCCTTCACGTGTCTGGAAAGCATCATCGATGACACAAGAAGGATAGGATGCAGACATGAATGCGAGTATTGGCAAAGCAAGGGCCGCACTCCTACTGTTGAAGAACATATGGGACTCAAAACAACTGTCGATCAATATCAAAGTCACAATCTTCAATACGAACGTCAAGGAAGTTCTATTGTACGGAGTCGAAACTTGGAGAACTACAACGACCATCATGAAGAAGGTACAAGTATTTATAAATAGTTGTCTACGCAAGATACTGAACATCCATTGGCCGGATGCCATTAGCAACAGCCCACTGTGGAAGAGAACAAACCAGCTTCTATCTGAAGAGGAAATTTTGGAAAGATGCTGGAAGTGGATAGGACATAGATTGCGGAGATCATCGAACTGCATCACGAGGCAAGCGCTAACTTGAAAAAAATATTTCTTGTTAAAGTGCCAGTTCCATGAGGAAATGTGAACAAGAAATAACCAAGATGATCTAATAGAAGGATTATAACACTAGATTACGTAATACACTATACCTAGCTTCACAAGAGCAGGTGAATTGGTAGATGCACATGGAGGCGACCAAACGGGAAAGCTTATCGTTTCTGGATACAGAAAACAAGTTACTACTAGTGAACATTATTCGCAGTTTTGCAGCATAGAATGTTTTTTTAATCACTATTGTTAAACAATTTTTGATTACATCAGATGTTTGATCACCTTTACATTCCAAACTTATTTTAAAAATAATCCTCTGGAACGGAACAACCGGATCCCTTGTCACAACTACTTCTTCTCATATTCTTATCTATGAAGCAGTTTGGATATTATATATATTATTTTATTATTATTTCATTCATAACTGCTCATGATATTACTTTATTTCACACCTCTACTACCTCGTGTTCGCACCCGAGACCGAAGGTCCTGAATTAAAATCCTACGAGCGGGATCATGGATGCGCACTGCTGAAAAGTTCCGTGATAGGACGAGATGTCCGTCCAACACTTTCAGGTTTCAGTGGTGGTCTAGCATCAACTGATTCATGATCTCAATAAAAAAACTTAATAATCTCCACAACCCCATACTGACAAAACATTTTAATCATCTTACTACATTCACATTATAATTTGTAACTAACTTATTAAGTCTATTGTTATTATTCGTATTACGTAATCTAGTATTGTAATCTTTCTATTACGTCATCTTGGTTATTCCATTTACTCATTTTCTCGCGGAACAAGTACGTTAACAAAATCTCCGTATATATATGTATACGATTGTACAGCTTGATAATAAATTCATTGAAAAGAGATCCTTTCGCTGAGCTTTGTGTTTTTAATGTTTAAATAGGAATTATCTGTCACTTGGAGAAGTGCTAATCTCAGGTTACTTTACTTATCATGAGACTTGAAGGTTTTGAGTTCATTCTAGTTTAGGGTTTGGTTAGTTTCACTGCATTAAGGGATGTAAGAAAGAAATGCATGCATTAAAAAAACCATATTCTCTAAAGCAATGAATTCTTTTTTGAGATAATGACTTACTGGAGACAGTGGCGGACGGAGGTTGAAGTTAGACATTAACAATGTTGAATGCTGGATCAGTGGTCTAGAAGTTAAGCGTTTACGCGCGAGACTGATAGGTCCTGGGTCGAATCTCGAGAGGCGGGATCTTAGATGCGCACTACTGAGGAGTCCCACATTAAGACGAAACGTTCGTTCAGTGCTTCCAGGTTTTCCATGGTGGTCTAGCTTCAATTGACTCATGAAATTAACCATTAAATTACTATAATATCCACAAAAAGCCGCTTCTGATACTCTTTTAATTAACGATCATTGTTCTGTACATAATTATCATTTACCAATCTGTTTATCAAATGAGTAAACGTATCAAGTAGCCGTCTTTTATACTATAATTAGCCTAACAAAAACCAACTCAAAATCGAGTACATAAACATTTACTCAGAAAAAATTCATAATAGTCTTATCATTTGTTAGGACTGAGATATTTACAACTGACTGAGTATTAGGTACTAACCGATACAATGTCATCACTTTACAAACTCTACGGTTGAGTGGAACGGGTTTGAATGTAACAAGGTGTATCAGTTTCTTAACTATTGTAGGTATGTCTTACTGATGAGCGTTATCACGATACCTAAGTGAAACAAAGTTTCCAGGAGGACTGCCTCTAACCACATACCGTCAAAACACAGTGTACATAATGTGCAGTCAGTTAGATCAATGGCCATTTTTCAACCTGTTCGGTAGAATTCGATCAGTTATACAAGCATGACATTCGTCAATAGTAGTTCACTGACAGTTTATTGGTATTGATCTAACAAACATTAAGTATCAAACAGTTAACTTAAAAAAATCTGAACCTAGTTACTAGTGTAACTTTCATGTGAAAAGTAACATTTTTAATCCATTCTCATGTAATGTGTATTAGTTTGTGTTTCTAGAAGTGAACAAAGGTAACTTCAGAACATATTTTTCAACACTATAACATAGTTATCAGGTTATTTCTACTTTAAGTAAATAGTTATAATCACTACTTGTACAAATTAATCTGGCATGAAATGCTTACTAACAATACAAAAGCATTTCCCTGAGTTCTAGCTATTGCCAATACTAAAGATTTCGTTCTTACTAGCCTATTTTCAGGTAGTTCTATTGAAACCAGAGAAATTGTAGCCTATACATAGTTGGATGGTATGATTGCAGTAGAGGTCGTGGCGATTGTTAAGTTATCGGTTAAGACCATGAATCGATTGATGTTAGATCAGCATAGAAAACGTGGAAGAACTGAACGGTTGTTTCGTCCCATTGTGGGACTCCTCAGTGGCAGTGCGCATCCACGATCCTGTTCGCGGGGTTCGAACACAGGGCCTTCAGTCTCGCGCACGAACGCTTAACCTCTAGACCATTGAGCCTGCCGGCATTCAACGGATATTCATTCTAGTTAGTAAAGGAAGAAAACTAGTGGACATACGCATATTTTAAACGACTTTTATAACATAGAACAAATTATATCATTGAATCGTTTTAGAGTCAGTGAAATAACACTGAACCCTGGCCAAATAAGTCTATTTTTGCTAAACGTATTCTAACCTCAAAAAATTGATCGTTGAATTCCAAACTGTTTATCACCATCAGTCAAGGTCATTGGTGGTGAACATTAACTAAACGATCAGTAATGTAAAGCCAGGACAAGTGTTAGCTTTGTATCCTCTTATCCATGTTACCCGTTTAAACTCTCTAGAATCAAATATAAGTTTCACGATAATATTCTATCAATGTTAGACCACCATTGAAAACTTGGAAGCATTGGATGGACGTTCCATCTTAGTGTGGGACTCCTCAGCAATGCGCATCCCTGATCCCACATGTGGGGTTCAAACCCAGGACCTTCGTTCTCGCGTGCGAACACTGCTAAGGAGTTTCATATTAAGATGAGACGACCGTTTAGTGCTTTCGAATTTTCAATGGTTGTCTAACAATGATCGATTCATGACCTCAATCAAAAATCAACAGTCTCCACAATCCTATACTGATAATATTTTATCACATCTCAAAATGTACTATAGAAGCAAGATAGCCTAACCACCAGGTTAGAATCGCCCAGACTATTAAATCATTAGATAGCGTAGCTTCAATGTAAGACTACATAAGTCAAACAACTGTATCATTCTAAGTAACCATGGTAGATTCATGCCATCAGTAAGACAGTATAATTAAACACTCATTATATTGAATATAGTCTAGAATCAAAATCAAATTTTTTTTAATGAATACCTATAATAGACGTTAATATTGACTGGAGTCTATCGATCATTCAAAACAACAAAAGGTTATCACCAAACCAACCATAAACCAAATATCACAATGACTTAAAAATAACAAAAACTAAACTAAATTACATTGGCAACTAGTAATTCATTATACTATTGAACTTTTCTAATGACACAATATGATATGTGAAATAATATTTACTTTATTTATTCTGTACTACTGATTATAATGCGGTCTATACTCCATCGGGAGTAACAGACGTAAGTAAGTAGGTAGGCAGGTAAGTAAGTAAGTACGTAAGTAAGTAGGTAGGTAGGTAGGTCAGTAAGTAAGTAAGTGATTATATTGATGAAATACAATTCAAAAAGTGCGTTTTCAAGGGTTGTAAAACATTTGAAAAAAGACTCCGTTTTATATAATCATTAATAGCTTGAAATTCATTTGGTATTGTTTACTTGAATCTTCACATTGATATTTAGGACTGCAATTGATTAGTCTCTTCACTAAAATATGTGCATACTGTGTGTTGTAGGGCCCTTGAATCTTGTCGTCATTTAGATAGGACGATGTTGTCAAAAGGGCTCTCCACTTTAGCGGCCCGAGATCTAATTCCAAGGAGATTGTAGTGATGATTGTTGTTGAAATATATATGTCGCCCATCGACTTTAATCGCGTTAGTCAGTAACGGATTTATATAAGTCAAATAACGAGAATGGACTTTTAAATACATGTATTTTGTATATGAAGCGAATGGAATAGAGAGTAGAGAAACGACGAGTAGTGGAGACGGCGGGTAAGCCAACTCCCATTTAATCAAGCGTTAATCAATATTTATAGTTACACAAAAGTAAGTTACAGATACGTGGTGAGTAATGGGATAAGAAATGTACACACACCAACGCGATCATATAAAAACAGTCAAGATTGATAAGCGAATAAATAACAAGGTCAGAATGTTACTCAAGTAGAATGAATAGAATGGGCTGTCCAAAAGCTAGGATAAGGTATATGGGCTTAATATAATAACCGACACTACAAAGTGTTGCCTCAATATTGCCTTAATTCACAAGTAATATAAGCAAAGATGGATAGTGGCTAGAAGTGAAATGTAGGACTTGCGTTTCGTCTTATTTACTACATCCATCTGACGAGTCTCAAATAGGACGAAACGCCCGTCTTGAATTCCACTGTTAGCCACTATCTATCTTTGCTGATTAATAGCTTTCTTGTAAAGAAAAAAAAGGAAAAAGTGTCCTAAAATGAACTTTTTTCACTTTGTGAGAAAACAAAAATAATGAACAACATTATACAAATTGTGAGAATGGATTAAAATATCAAGAAAAGTACAGAGTTCTAATAGATATGATATTGTTTATATGATCCATTATACAATGAAATGAATGGAGATATATTCTCATAGTTAAAATTATAGTTAGTGAAAGATTTTGTGGATATTATAGTAATTCCATAGTTGAATTCATGAGTTAATTGAAGCTAGATCACCATGGAAAACGTGGAAACACTGGACGGCTGTTTCGTTCTAGTATGGGACATCTCCTGGATTCGAATCTCCCGAGATGGGATGATAGATGCGCAGATATAGTTTGTTAATAGATCAGTATTAGTAAATTGTTGAAAAATCTTTAATAAAAACTATGCTGAATTCAATTTGAAATATCATGTTGTTGATTGAAATTTTATCAGTCATAGTTGGTGTACAGGCATCCTATGAAGATTGCCTTGATGTATTCATTATGACACATTTTTATGATTCTATATCTACAATCAGGTAAACTAAGCCATTTAAGATTGAATCAAATCTAATACCCATTGTACAGGTCAGTTGCTATCTGAACTCAGTAACTAAATGGGTAACACGATGGTATTTGAAGTAAAACGATATTGAGTTCGAGTTTCGGAGTGGAGACCAACTGTGGGTACATCCAGACGTAGATAAGTCGCACATAGAACAAAATACGCGTTATATATTTCGCTGCTAACAACATTTTATCTATTCTATAAAAATAAGGTCAGTTTCATGAACTTGGTTCATACTTACGCTTCAGTTGCTACAGGATAACTGATAAAAAAAACTGCTTTCAAAACTGAAGTATGTGGGCGGAATTTAAACTGTCAGCCCAATGATTGAAAATCTTTTGTTTGAACAATGAAGTCATCGATTCTTACACACTATAAATAGTGACTCCATCATTCGTTTTAATGATAAATTGTTGTTCGAATCATTCTATGGAAAACTATAGGTTAGTTGGAAATAAGAAACGAAGATGAATAATGCAGATCATATCTGTGTTGCAAACTCATAAGTTGATTAATAATATTTCTGACAAAACCAAATCGGAAGAAAATATCCTATTCTTGGACGTTTCAATTAGCAAAACAAGCACAAAACCTTTTAAAACAAAAGTATATAGAAAACCAAGCCATGTAAACCAAAGAATGCCCCCAAATGCCCTGGTACGGCCGAGGGTAGGAAGAGTTCGCTCCCCCTCTCCAATTGCTCTCACATAGCCATGTGCATACAACCACTAACAGGGAAGTCCTACTCACTACCTTCTCGCACCATGGGTGTTGTTCACGAAACTGAGAAGACGTAGAGCGAATGTCCGGCACCGGCTTTACAGGGTTGGTGGGTGCGGAGGATCCACCTAGGGAAGTTGGAAAACCCTTATTCCAAATCACTGGTGCACATGGGCTCTAGTATTGTCCTAAAGGAACAAATGGCGTCTGAAGCAATTATTTGTGACCGGCTACCATGGGACTGCATCTCCTGACGTTGCTCCACTGCCTTGTGGATCAGTCTTTTAAGTCGAAGGCTCTGGTTGTTCTCCCTCATAAAACCACCTGTTTCCGTTTGGGCACCCAGGTATTATCATAGCCCATACACAAACCAAGTGACTTGTGTGTCGCATATGTATTCGGTGCCTCTTTGTACCATTATCTATGTGTTCAAATAAATGAAATAACCTACAGTACTAAAAACTTAACAGAACATAAAATCAGTTTTGTCGAGATACTATTCAAAAGAATCAAAACCCACTTTAAAACTCTTACAACAGAAAAATAATTAAAAAACCTAGTCTTCAGTTCATCTTTCGTAAGGATGGCTACCTCATACAATTCTGTTAACATACCAACAAAAACCAACGAAACAGATAGTCCCATCATTTATAAAAAAATATTCCAAAAACTATTACTAGGGTTCGGTAGCTGTTTGGAATTAACATTGCTCACAAACCAACACAGTCACTTTATTCCAGTATATGTATATCAAAGGATAAGACCAACTAAGAAAAATCTTACATTATACAGAGTGGACGCCTCCATACTAAGTATAGATGAACATGGATTACCAGTGATGTAACATGATATGCTATCACTCATATCAGTGCAAGTTGACAGCCATACATATGAATTAGATTGTATAAACATCGAAATTCTGGATCGAGAAAGCTCTAAAGCCACCAAGGAATTTACGGGAGCATGGCGTACTAAACAATTAGCTATTAGTAGGCACACTGACATAGACTTAATCTATAGATCCATAAGAAGGAGGTCAATCAATCACAAGTTCAGACGTCAGTTAATGAACACAACCAACTTGAATTCATGGACAAATAAAGACAATAAACTCATCAGAGACAACCGATCACAAACACTTATAGAAAAGCTGAGAAGCTCATTTCTACACAACGCAGGAACTGAATAGGTTTTTCAGAATAACAATAAAGGTCAAAGAATACAACACCACCAAAAACATTTAACACTATTCTTATTATTACTAAGACTATGGTCTTTTAGGTAATGAAAGTCATATGATTACTTAAAAAGTTAGATATCACGGGACTTTTGAATATACCAACCTGTTACTAAGTAACCGTAATATAATAGAACTTGTTTAAACTAAATATATGAATATCAGTATGGGGTTTTAGGGATTATTAAGTTTTTGATTGAGATCATGAACCCATTGATGTTAGACCACCATTAAAAACCTGAAAGTACTGTACGGCTGCTTCGTCCCATTGTGGGACTCCTCGGCAATGCGCATCCACCATCCCGCTTTTTATATAGGCATCCAACGGTGTTGTTAAACACATATTGTATTGTGGTGTGTGCTACTTATGTCGACATATATAAGTAGTACGTAACACCAATTGGAAAGTGGAATGCCTGGCAGCAGAAAGTTGTGAAAACCGAATAGAAGAGAATGGAAATAGGGAGTGATTGGTATGATAATGAAAGAACAACAAAGTCCGAGACAATTGCTGGACATTTTGCAAGTGAATTATTGAACGTATGGTATTTACAAAATAACCGTAATCATATAATGACCAATATCTTTAGAAGACCCGTTGAGTAAATTTCAATATGCTATGTGAAATAGTCGATATTTTATTGATCCAAAAATAAGTTTAGATAGGAGGTTTTTTGAGGGTCATCCAATTTGAAGTTAGCTAAACACTCATAGTTAATTATTAGGAATAAATAAAGTAGACAATGGTTACTTAATCAATATAACATGAGTAGAAATAATATTTGGTCGGAGATAAAAACTAGCTTGAAGATAATAGCCAAGCAAGACTTCTTTTAGTCAAAGAAGATTATTTCATCATAGTGTTATATATTAGAAAATTATAGCAGTATTACCACTGGCTTCAATTCAGAGATATACATAAAAGTCTTCCGAAGTTTGTTTAATTAGTCAGTTAGTCAACTACAAAATAGGACCAGACATATATATGTATCGGTCCAAGTTGCCTTATCCCATTAGTACAACAACATGGTCACCAAACTCATAGTAACTTCAATGGTAGTAATATATTAAAGAAAGATTGAATATACGAATATAATAGAGGTAGAAATAATTAGTTCATAAGAAGGGTATAAAGTAATTTTAATCTCACGGTTTAAAGGTAGACAAAGAGTGTATACATCTACTCCATTGTGATCGATTCTGAGTCATGTCACTCAGAGTCTCCAACCACTGGTTAAGTTAGCCATGCGAATCCCGACCAAGTAGTCTGAATCTACCAACCTGGCTTAAACCAGATGTTATTG
This sequence comes from Schistosoma intercalatum, assembly GCA_944470365.2. Lineage (NCBI taxonomy): Eukaryota > Metazoa > Platyhelminthes > Trematoda > Strigeidida > Schistosomatidae > Schistosoma > Schistosoma intercalatum. The sequence goes on along the minus strand of OX103730.1, from coordinate 3,449,499 downwards.
ACTTTATGGACTGACACGACGTTTGGCCGCCCCGAACTTTCTTTCAACCGTCTCCAACACTGGTTAGCATTACGCGTCGTGGTAATCGGTGTTCAGCCATACGTAACACGTGGCCCAACCTTCTCAGTTGATGAAGATTCACAATCTCATCAAGTTTTTTCACTTACTAATTATCAAAATATTATGCTGTTCAATGTAAAAATAATTCAAATAAGAATGTTTTTTAACAGACGAGTTCACGAGTCAGTCTAACCTAGACCACCAGTGAAAACCTGGACGGCCGTTTCGTCCTAGTACTAGACTCCTCAGCAATGCGCATCCATGATCCCGCGAAAAATGTTATTGATAATATCATTGATTTTATCGAATGATAGTTGAAGAAATAAATGAATGAGAATTTAAAAAAAAAGAAATAATTATCAAGTCCCATTTTTCGCAGTATAATTCTAGGATCTGTATAGAACGATGGTTGGATAATAGTTAGTTTCTTATCAAAAATAATAACTGTACCAGTTAATCATGTTATATACATACAATGTCTGAATGAAAACCTTTCGAACTATGAAAATGTGTGAACTGTGCTTCAATCTCTACAAGAAGTGTCAGTTCCTTCAAGATTCCAAAAATGTCTTGTTGAAAAGTGATAAAAAATATGAAACCTAAACCCAAGATTTACTTGCTGTTGTTTTACTTGTATCTTCTGATTGTTATTTAGGACTGTAATTGATCAGTCTCATGTTGGCATATGTTTATCCTGTCCAGACTGCTTCGATATATCCTTAAATCACAAGTTTTTGAAACAAAGATAGATAGTTCATCGATTGAAATCATGAGCCATTTGAAGCTAGACCACCATAGAAAACTTGGAAGTACTGGACGGCCGTTTTGTTCTAGTATGGGACTCCTCAGCAGTGCGCATCCACGATCTCTTACCCCGCGAGATTCGAACCCAGGTCCTATTAGTAACGCGCCAGACGCTTAACCAACCAGACCACTGAACCAGCATCCAATGGTGTTAATGTCTAACTTTACTTTAATCTTCTCATTGATGTAGTTACATCCAGTTGATGAGTCCCAAATAGTACGAAACGCGCGTCTTAATGGAATCCATTGCTAACCACTATTCATCGTTGCTTATAAGCAATTAGTAGCATAAATTTCAATTTTCAATAAGACTGGTGATATAGAAAATTGAACATATATCAGTGGTAACTTCAAAAGGAAATCACATGCCTTGTGTGAACTTTGAAAAAAAAGAGAGAGTTGTGAGATAGGAACTCACTGAAGACAATGGTGTACGGTGGCACAACTTCGTGGATTGGTTGAAGTTAGACATTAACACCATTGGATGCCGGCTCAGTGGTCTGGTTGGTTAAGCGCCTGGTGCAAGACTGATAGGTCCTGGGTTCGAATCATGCGGTATGCGGGGTCGTGGATGCGAACTGCTGAGGAATCCCATACTAAGACGAGACGGCCTTCCAGTACTTCCAGGTTTTCTATGGTGGTCTAGCTTCAATTGACTTATGATTTCAATCAGTGAAATTTCTAAAATCTCCAAAAATCCACTTCTGATAAAGGTAGATAGTGACTGAACATCAACTGTGAGATACAGGTACATCCAACTGATAAGTCCCAAAGAGGACAAAATGCATGTGCTGGATTCCACTGCTAATCACTATCCATCTTTACCTAAATCCAAGGATTCCTGATCATTATTTACAATCACTTAATAAATGACAAAAATGACCATAAATCTACAATCTGATCAATTTTAGAACGACGAATAGTTAGTTTCTATTAATGAAGTGTGGGAAAGTATTCATTTTCTTGTTTGACGAAATACGATAGGCAAAAATGGTGGAGAATATTTGTAGTTCAGGTGGATGATAGATAGAAGTCTTCTATTTGAAGAAGACTTCTATCTGAAGTTTTTGTTGCTGATGATGTCGTTCAGAGAAACGATGAAAGTTCCACGACCAAATCATCCAACTCAGAGAATAAGACTCCATCAAAAACATAGACAAAAAGAAAAGAAGCAAAACCATAATCCATTTAAGAGATCTAGAATAATAATAACAATAATAATAGTAATCCATAATCTTAAAGAATAAATAACGCCTCTTGTAGTAAATCACAACAAACAAACAATTGTGATCATCATCCCTAGTCTCCGTCACTGATAAACAATCTAAGCCAATATCAGATTCTTGTAATGTTTAAACGAATTCTGTCAACATTTCATGATCATTATTGTTAGTAGTCACTTTACAATTATTAGATTCAATATATTTTTCCTTTAAATCAATTGATTTTAATGAAATATCCTCATCAATCGAAGAATTGGACGATAGTTGTGGTTTTTCTAGGCCAATCAGAGTAGTAGTAAAGACTGGAGGAGGTGATGATAATGAACTAATAGTAGACGAAGGCAGCACTGATGATGATGTAGGTAAAGAATGCTGAGAAATACCGTCTACAACTTGATTCTTATTGTATAATGATGAATTTAATTCCATTGACTGACCACTTGTTACTGATGATGATGATGATGATGATGACTGAAATTCTAACAAATTTGAAAAGAAAACAAACAGTATAAGATGATGGCAATCAAATTTTTGGAATAACCTCTTAGTATAGCAAAGTTTACAAATTATAGGTAATATCATCTTCGAAACCTAATCTTTCCGATCACTGCTTATACTTTTACTTGAAGAGAAATATACTTGGCTGGAGTTTCAGCATCTACAGTGAGTTGGAGATACGTTCAGCTGACAAGTCTTAAATAAGATCGAATATATATCCCACATCCCATTGTTAGACACAATCCATAAATTCTAAAACAAATTACAATTTAAATTCACTTGGTATTGTTTACTTGAATTCTCCCATTGATGATTAGTACTATAATTGATCAGTCTCTTCATTGGTTTATGTGCACACTGTGCGTATTCCCTCGATATTGCTATCACGACTCAGTAGCCGAGTGAATAACACGATGGCGTTTAAAGCGAATGGTACTGGGTTCGAGTCGCAGGGTGAACATCAACTCAGATGTAGGCGCATCCAGCTGATGGGTCTCAAATAGAACGAAACGCACATCCTAGATTCCATTGCTAGTCACTGTCCATCTTTGCTTAAAATTACAATTTGTTTTAATTACTTATGAAACAAAAGACAAGGAGTTTTGAAGTTCGAATTTTTACAAGATCTTGAGTGGGTAGGGACTACTGAACTAAAGTCAAACAAATGTCCAATACTTTGTGATTTTCGATATATTTTTAACCATTTTATGCTGAAAATTGAGATCAATATCGAACACTTAGTGATAAAAACGATGATTTTCCAAGGTAACCCAGCTAGTTTAAATTTACTCAAATTTTCACTCATGAGCTTCAATTGTTTGCATTATTTGGCCTTCATCTTTTTCGTTCCCCTTCAGTATTCCAAGTTAGCGCTTGCTTCATGATGCAGCTTGGTGATTTGTGCTATGTATGTTCCATCCACCTCTAGTGTCTTTGGTTTGTTCTTTGCGAAAGTAGGTTTTTGATGATGGCATCCGATCAACAGATATTGATTATCTTGCGCAGACAACTGTCTGTAAATATCTGTTCGTTTTCGATGATGGTTGTAGTAATTCCCCAAGTTTCGGTTCTATACAAAACAGTTGGTTTATAGTATTTTTATATTGTTCTGATTATAAGGATTTGTCTAACTTGCTGACCGTTGACATACATATTTTTACCATCTCTAATCTTCTGTTATGAATAACTTTAAATGTATTAGATTTGTACTTTTAAGGCCCTACTACAGACAACGGAAATCTATGGAGATAAGTAAGGTGCACTATGGTTAAGATTAACCTATTGTGACGTCTCTTCCGTTGTAAGAGGGCAGCATCGCCTTAGATGCTTTTCATCTGAAGGAAAATTCACACTGGTGTAATATTCCTGTATAGCCCTCTGGATGACCTCATCATTGAACGATGAGTTCGTTGATTTAAGTGCTACTGCTCTACAACTAACTTCCCCAGCATGGTCAGATTTAAAGAAACGAGTGTTGCGGCTAATACACCTGGATTGGTTTATCATAATATGCAGCATGAACCATGGTTTACTTATAAATTTGTTGAAACGGATGTACTCCAAAAAGTGTTCTCGACTTCATACGTAAAGTGTATTATTAGTTTACAAATTGGTCCATTCAAATGAGAAAAAAGAGTGTTTAACAAAGATCAATTTTAAGGCTTTTTCGGCTGGTTAAAAGATCTGAGAAACGATTATTGGTACTACCTCAAGTACTACTTATTTAATGGGAGAAAAATTCTAGAAATAATTTGAGTAGTACCAACCAATCACAAAGGATCTGCTCAAAGTGTAGTCAACAAGCAAGGTCCTGGACCCAGGATCTTGGAGACCATGTACACCACTGGTTTGGAATCAGGGTTTTCCAACTTCCCTAGATGGACTCTTCTTGTCCACTTACCCGGTTAAAGCACCGGACATTCACTTTTCGTCCTCTCAATTTCGTGAACAACACCCGTGGTGTGAGAAGGGAGTGAGTAGGACTTCCCTGTTAGTGGTTGTATGCACGTTGCCATGTGAGAGCATTTCGAAAGAGAGAGAGAGAGAGCTGACTCTCCCTACTCTTGGTCGTACCACTACTTAGTAGTATCCTCAACAAATATGACAGTTGTGTAGATTAAATGTTTTTGCCTATCATAAGAAGACATAACTACGAAACATTCTGATCACATAAAAACGAAATTGATAAGAAATGCATTCGTTATTAATATCACCAACTTACCAGAGTTTTGATAAACATTGTCATCGTGAATAACTGACGTATTAGTAGGATCTTGTTTCGTGTTATTTTCCAATGATTCAGTACTATTATTCCTTTTAATATTTTCATAATTAACAGTAGTTGTAGTATTTTCAATAGAACCTTCAACAGTCTTATTTTCACATAGATTTATCCATTCCAAATCAAGTATTTCATCAGTTTGATTTAAACGATTTAACTCTTGTTCTATGGTAGATGGTTGATTTTCAGATTCCTTTTCAAATGTTCGTGTTAAAGTGTCTGATGTTAATGGACTGTTCGATTGATTTGAGAAGATATTTGTTGAAGTGATTTTAGATGACTTCAACTTTGAAGAAGGTGAATGCAATGATGATGTTGATGACGACGACGATGATGATGATGAAGAGGAGGATGACGATGAAGACGATGATGAATCGGAATTTTTCTTTTTCTTTACAGGTGATTTAATCTTTTTTTCAGCAAGTGACGGTGATACTGGAGGAGACGATTCACCTTTAAAATCGATGAATAAAAATGAATAAATCAATCATCTTAATCACGTTGATTATAACTCCTAAATAAAAAGAATAAAGATATCTCATTGGCGATGGCTTGGATTACTCCGTTACTGATATTTTGAGTGAAATTTAATCAGTTTTAGTTGGCATAATTTCATTCTGTGAGGATTGATTGGGTATAGTTATTATGACACAAGTATATATAAAATAGACGTAATGTGGCTAGTAGTGGAGTGTAAGAATCACGTTTCTCTCTATTCAGAACTTGTCTGAAGCTGAAGATATCTTCATCCTACAGTTGATGTCCACTGCGGGATTCGAACCCAGTGACTGTCCCTTTAGATGTCCAACGCGTTATCAATATATGTTTTTTATAGCGATAGGTTAAACCGTTATCTGATATCATATGTAGATAAACAATGAAAAACATGAGAATCGGACAGATATTTTACTCTTCAAATTAAAATTATTCACAACAAACCATCGGATTAATCATTATTGAGTCCTGGCAAAAGATCGGCTTCAAAGAATGAAACTATTCAGATGTTGTAATTGATTATGTTTAATCATATTGTGTATGAGGCATTTATCGAATCACACTACATTGTGTAAATAGATTGAGGTTAGAAACGTGAACTACTGGATTCTTATTTTGATCGGAAATCGCCATGATTCCTACAAGATATGAATGTCTCTATTTCAATTTTACGTTGAATCGGGAGGAAGGTTGAATTGCACAATGGTGAGTAGTTTTAATATAGAAGGCAATAGCTGTCCTGTAATTCCTAATTTATTTTTTTATTTTTTCCAGTGATATTAGTTCACGATGAAATCTAATCTAAGTAATGATTTTATTCAAGATACTTCAGGTAAGTCCACAGTTATTGTTCACAGACTATAAACAGGAAATTAGTGTAAATGAGAAATTGTTTCTTTTGTCCGTGTCACCACTGTTATATTTGCTGAAGGATCTTTCTTTTATGTCTGGCGTACCTCCGATGTTAATATCCACGTATCGATCGTGTTCGGTTCATCGCCCTATCATTTATGCATGAAAATCGTAAACCATTGCAATTCTTTGATCCTACTCTCTATACTTTGAAACGGGAACCAATACAATTCCCACGAAGCAAAGTAAGAACACTAAATAAGTCCCAAGGTCCCATCATCATTAGACCATTCATAGCATCTCAAATCGATGTCAGATCGTGACTGTTGGTGAGATTTAGAATATTCCTTTAAAAATGCACAGAGGCCCTGAAAACTCTAGGAAATATTTTATTCAATCAGCATTGAATCAAAGTGTCTTAGAAACATCTAGAAAGTGAGGAGTCACATGTCACATTCCTGATTGGGTGGTTACTTACTCTGCTAATATGCTTAGTAGGGTTCCAGAACCTTCCAGAAGCCCGAGACCATCTGAAACTCTATAAATACCCTAAATTTTTTGTGCATGGATAAAAAATGGAGTAAAGTGTTCTTTTCCATATTTCACGCCTTTTCTTTCCTGTTGAGGTTGTTGTGTAAATTTAGCCTGGGGTTATAAAAGAGCTTATGAAATCAATTCAAGCGTTCAGTTAAAAGAGTAATCAATGACAACTACTGAGAATTACATTTTAGTTAAAAAAAAACAAAATGAAATAACTACTATTAATTCACTTGGTATCGTTTGTTCGAATCTTCCCATTGAGGTTTAAGACTGCAATCGATCAGTCTCTGATTGGCATATGTGTATCCTGTGCGTATTGCCTCGATATTGCCTTCATTCACAAGCTTTATAAGCAAAAATAGATAGTGACTAGCAGTGGAATCCAGTAAGGCGCGCGTTTCATCCCATTTAGGGACCGTCAGCTGGATGTACCTACATCTCAGAGTTGATGTTCACTCTGGGTCTCGAATCCAGTACCATTCGCTTTAAACGCCATCATGTTATTCACTCAGCTACTGAGTCCTGATATCAATATCGAAACATCAAATATTTGATTGTGTTAAGTAGGCTTCGATATTAATGACCTATCAAGTGATTAAACATTACCAATTTCCAAGGATTCGAAAAGCTCGTTTGGCTTTTGCCAACTTACGTCACCTATAGCGAAGGCGAGATATCTGTCTATCAGTAAAAGAACGAGTATACTGCGCGGCAGTTCGTTCTGTTTTAATTTACGGCAGCGAAACATGGCCCTTAAGAGTAGAAGACACCCGTAAGCTACTAGTATTTGACCACAGATGCCTTAGAAATATTGCTGGCATCTGCTGGGATCACCGGGTAAGTAATGGTGAGGTTAGACGCAGGGTACTAGGGAATGATGGTACATCAGTTGATGAGGTTGTTAATCTTCATCGACTGAGATGGTCGGGCCACGTATTACGTATGCCTGAACACCGATTACCACGACGTGCAATGCTAACCGGTGTAGCGGATGGTTGGAAGAAAGTTAGGGGCGGCCAAACCAAAACGCGGCATCAGTGCCTGAAGTAACTAACTTCTAGTCTGAGCCATGTTGGTAGATGCAGACTACTTGGTTGGGGTCCGCGTGACTTTCGTAACCAATGGTTGGAGACTGTGTGTGACATGGCTCAGAATCGATCACAATGGCGTCGGTGTATACACTCCCTGTCTTCCCTGAAACTAAGAGATTAAAATCACTTCATATCTTTCTTTCTACGAACTAATTCTTTCTTCCTATACTATATCCTTATTGCAATCTTTCTCCTATATATTACCACCTTTGACCTAACCACTCCTATGAATCCGGTGTTCATCTTGCTGTGTTAATGAGGTATGGCAACCTGGACCGATGCACATATGTGCCTGGTCCTACGTTGTAGCTGACTGACTGACCAATTTCCAATAGATATATTTCAAGTCACAATAAATGAAATGATCTTATCAACTCACTTGATTTTCCACTGTCATAATTATCTTCGATATTTTCAAAACGTTCAGTTGGATTTTCATTTTCTATATCATCATTACACCCGTTATCTACAGAAAAGTAAAAAGGAACGTATGTAACACAATATCATATTAAAGATATAATAATGTTACGATTGAGTGGTCACTCATACATCCTTAAATGTCAGTCAGCTACAACGTAGGATTAGAGACACAGATACATCGGTCCAAGTTGCCATTAACACAACAAGGTGAACACCGGATTCATAAAATTAGTTAATTCAGAGGTGGTAATATATAAAAGAAAGATTGCATATAAGGATATAGTACAGGAAGCATCTTTAAATGAGAATACAGTTGTTTTTTTTTACAAATCAGATGAATTATCTACTGTTTCATTGCCCTACAAACCTAAATAGCGACAATAGCTCATCCCTCCTATACTTCGATTAACTCTGAACATGAAAGCGTTATAAGACACGAACGAATAAACTGTTTAATTTTACTTTCCTGGAGAAAATGTGACGTCTGTCATTTCGAATCGCTCATATAGTTACAGTTATGAAGCCCCTTGTTAACATCCTTATGTTTTCCAGTATACTGCTCACTAATGACTGTTGTGATGTATATTTTGAAAAATGTTTTATACTTTGAAACGCAAGTATTAAAGAACAGTTCACCAGAAGAAAAACTGACAGGTAAAGATATAAGTGTTTAAAAACATCTGCGTACTATCAACTATAGGATGAACGTACATCCAACTGACCCGTCCCAAATAGGATAAAATGAGCATCCTGGATTCCACTAACAGCCACCATTCATCTCTACTTATAATACTTGTGGCTTAAGGCAATATCGAGGCAATCCGCAGAGGATGCACATATTTCGATGAAAAGACTGATATTCCCTTTATCTCTTTTCAGAAGAGACTCATCAATTGCAGTCCTAAATGTCAATGGGTATATTCAAACAACCAATATTAAAATAAACAAGTTATCAATAATGAAAATATTGTAGTGTGATATTGAATAATCAAGATTTAGTTAACAGTAGATATAAGGTGTACATGCATTGAATGTCTATCTTATAACCGAAGAATATATATATTAACTAGATATAAGATATAATGACAGTTCAAATGAAAAACGCCGTTGAGGATGAATTATCGAAGGAAATGGATACGTTGGAAAGTTTATGAACGAACACATCACTAGATGGATTTTAAGAAAGTATTTCTGTTTACTTACAATAGAGAAATTACAGAACCATTCAGAGAAGGTCAAAGTACACCGCTTAACATCTGGAAACTATAACCGATGCTTTCTACTTGTCTTGTGGTGATACAATAGCTGACGAGAAGAATTGTCCTTCCCACTCAAACTTCCTATTGCATTTATCAATTCAATAAATCCTTGTGATTCAATCTATACTAGCAAATGTTTACAGAAGTTGGCTTTACAGTGACACATATGTACAAATTCTACAGAAAGCATCAGTTCCATCATGATTGCAGGTACACTTTGTTTACGAGTGTCAACTAATAAAAAGACTAGATCTAAGATATATGTCAAATACGTTCAGCTTACTTAATATCAAAATATACTAAACGCGGTGTTGATTCCTGAAGATTAATGACTTGATCGATAAAGTTCGATAAACACAAGTTAAAACTAGAGAAATACAATATTATCAGTATAGGGTTGTGGAGATTATTATGTTTTTGATTGAGATCTTGGACCGACTGATGTTAGACCATCATTGAAAACCTGCAAGAACTGGATGGCCGTTTCGTCATACTGTGGGACTTCTCAGCAGTGCGCATCCACAACCCAGCTCGCGGGATTCGAATCTAGGCCTTCAGTCTCGCGCGCGAATGCTTATCCTCTAGACTGCTGAGACGGCCGGCATTCAACGGTGTCAATATCTAACCTCAACGGATTCACGAAATCGCACGACCATCTTCCATTGTTCTAAGGTAGATACCCGTCCTTACCCGACACGGATTAGCTTCACTGGTCACAGCTTCTCACTAGAACTTCGAGAATTCCCTCACGAAGCTAGCCACTAATGAGCACATGAAAATTATCAGTAAAGGGTTGTGGAGATCACTAAGTTATTGATTGAGATCTTGAACCGATTGATGTCAAATCACCATCGAATCCTGCGAGCGATATCATGGACGCACACTGCCACTGAGGAGTCCCACAATAAAACGAAACAGCCATCCAGTGCTTCTAGGTTTTCAATCGTGTTCTAACATCAATTGTTTCTAAATACAACATTGACCAATAGTCAATGATCAGATCAACGCGAGTGTAGTCCAATTACACAAATGTAAATATACAAATGATAGATCCATTTTACATCTTTAATGGATTGTAAGATAACATCAGAAATGATGCTGCTGCTGCTGATGATGATGATGATGACATGGTGATTTATGAATGAAATAAATGAATCAAAAATATTTATATTATCCCAGTTGCATTAAGTAAAAACCATGATATTATATTATTACTTAATTCATATAGAAATCGTAACAGTGAATAACTATTCATTTCATCATTTTCTTCATCTTCAAGGGTTATTTTTAAAGGATCTAAAGTGAACAATACAAATAATAAGAAAAATCAATAAAGATAAGGAATAACCATATTGGAGAGAATAGGTACTTTCTAAATGAATTAAGCATTTCATTCTATGGACAATGAAGATCACATGGATGGTGTAAGACTAGAATGATTATCTACCTGGTATACTAATGCAAAAAATGTTAAACATATGTAATCACTTATATTATCTGATCGTTGTTTTACTGTTTAAATGATTACTGTGTATACGATTCTGAAAAAAAAAACTGAACTATGAGTCAATTGAAAAACCTGATTTCTGGGAACTTCTTTTTGAGGTGATCCGGCAAATTTCTCGCAAAAGACAAGCAAGGATCAGGAAACACTAAGAAGCGTTTCCTTGAAGTTTTAGCCAAAAATACCAAGGGGGCAGAAACGTCACATGCAGATGTTCTGATTGGCTGATTGCTACATTGCTACTAAGTTCAGGAACATTCCAGAATCTTCTAGTAACTCAAAGACACTTTAAAATATTATAAAAACCCTAGATTTTCTGTGTTGAAATGAATCTTAGAGTAAAGAACTTCTCGCATACATTGCGTTTTCTCTCTCGTTGTTCAGGTCGCTGTATAGTTCTAGTTTGAAGGTTACAGAATAGCTTAGGAAACGAATATAGTGTTCAATTAGCAAGATTTATCACTTCTAATGATGTTTTAAGTAATGAAAACAGAAATAAGATTACTGTATTGCTAGAATTGGGAGATTATTTTGAATGACAGAAGATTATTGAACCCTAAATATGAAAGTTTTCATGACCTTAGTTCATATATTTATGAAAAACAACGATGATAAATTTAAGTCCTATGAATCCTAATTATTAATCACTATATTAGTTTTCTAGTTTACTGTGTTTCGAAACTGTTAGTCTAACTAAATTGATATTGATATATTGCTGGATACGGAGCATCCACTGAGCAGCAGTTCAACTGGTCTGCTGCCCCGGCAACAATGATCAGACTGCCATGCCCTCCATGGCCTGTGATGACTGATCTACCCAACGAGGCGGAAGTTCAAAAGCAAACCCAACTCTTGCACTACAAATTACCAGACCCAGATGGCTTGCCTCCAGCCCTTTTTAAAGATGTCGATGAATTTCTGTTTAAGGAAATGAGTTGTTTACAAACGTCTGACAATTAAAGTGTTTCAACATCATAGAATAAGTTGATAGTTGTCAATACCTTTAAAAAGGGTTCACTTTGTTTCTGTAACAAATATAGGGGCATAATTCTACTTCAGATTGTGTCCAAACTATTGGCTTCCGTCATATTTCATAGATTGTTCAAACCCGAGAAAGATTTACTCGCGAGGAACAGGCTGGTTTTCGTTCTGGTCGAGGATGTGTTGATCATATCTTCACTCTACACCAAATTTTAGAACACAAGCTAACAATTGTAATGTTTCTTGACATTAGGGCCGCCTTCAATTTTTTGGACAAAATTGTGGTAAATATTGATTTTCATTGAATTCATGAACCGATCAATAGTAGACCACCATTGAAAACCTGAAAAGACTGAGTGGTCGTTTTATCCTAATATGGGACTCCTCAAGAGTGAAAATCCACGATGTCCGCATACGGGACTCGAACCCGGAAGCTCTCCTTTGGGTTTTTGTTGGTGGTCGGATGTTCTTGAGTTTCAACCTCTTAGATTGTTTCAAGTATGATTTTCACAAATAATGTCGTCTATATATTCGGCGTCCGATTTCTGTTAAACTATTTGTTTAAATGTTGACGAATATCAGTATAAGTTTCATCGTCGCTTATCAGTATATTAGTCACCTAGTAGTTCCGGCAATCTTAGTCTGCTGTGATCATTTGGGTGGTAACAAAGTTAAATTAGAAAACACATCACACTGCATTAAACTGATTGAGATACATTAGCAAAGAGTTTTAACTTCAAAGTGTCTAGAAAACTATGGTCTCAAAATGATGGTGGTTCGTGGCAGTATTACAAAACATTGGAAGAAATTAAGAGGATTCTAAATAGACATAATATAAGAGTACATTTTCGAGCTAGTGACACCATAAGATCCGGGTTAGTGAAAGTTAAGGATAATTTTCCAAAGGCAGAACAACAGAATGTTGTTTATGAAATCAGTTTTCATGATTATAAGGCAGCTTATGTGATAGAAACATCTAGACAATTGAATTTGAGATTGAAGGAATACAAATAATGATTGGAACATGTTCCCAAATCCCCGGTTAATCTAAAGAAACTTGAGAATAGGTTGACGATAGTGTTATATAAGTTAAAAGCAGGATACAAGGTCAACTTCGAAAAGACCAAGATACTTCATAAAGGGTTTGGGACACATAAAGCTTGACAGCAGAAGTACTGTTTATACGGGCTAATAAGAATAACCTGAACAACAAAGATGATATTCAACTACCCGCCTTTAAAGAAATGATCATCAACAAGTAAATTAGATCTTATCTCTATTCAACTTGTTCATTTCACATTGATTGTTATTTTGACCGAAACTAATTGGGATATTTTATTCTTACAATTATTTATTTCAATAGTTGAGATCATGAGTCAATTGAAGCTAGACCACCATGGAAAACCTGGAAGCATTAGGAGGCCATTTCGTCCTATTGTGAGGCTCTTCAGAAGTGCGCATCCACGATCACGCCTCACAAGATTCGACTCATGATCCACAAAAGCCCCTTCTGATGCTAATTATTTATTTTTTTGGTTCTCATTTTATATAAACATCGAGATCATTTCAAATATAATTTTCACAAATAAGTCTTACAATTAACTTAAAACAGTGATAACCCGAAATTTGTTATCTATGGTGAATAAATCTTGTTCCATCCTGTTTTTCTTAGAGTGAAAATATTCAGAAGCGTTGAAACCATACAGCTTATAGTCAATACAAATAAGAAATGGTTAGAGGATATCAATAATTTTTATGGTTATGAACATGAATTCAACTTCAGAGAAATGATTGTTGAATGTTAGAAAGCAATGTATGGACATGTCGTCTAGGATAAAACTCTCTTTAAAATGAATACCAATGACTCTATAAGAGGTTAAATCGAAAGCCTTTAGGTCTCGTGACGAGCACAACGATATTCAGGTAATGAGTTAAAAAGTCAATGATATGCGAAACGTGATAGGCTTTTTTATCGTAAGTTTCTTCGAAGCACTGCTCGTATATAGTGGAACGACAGATTGAAATATACTAAAGTTATTTATATGATATTAGATAAAATGAAATAATCGTTCACTGAGATGGTCGGGATGTGTATTACTTAAACCCAAACATCAGGTGCAACAACGTCCAGTGACGGCTAGCAAGGACACTAAGAAATAGCTAAAATTGACCGAAGCAAGATTCTACATTAGTAAATTAAGTCACTGACTTTATCTAACCCGTTCTGGTTGATGCACACGATCTGGTCGGGATATGAGTGATAACAAGGATCAGTGGTTGGAGACGCTAATATTCGGGTACTCACAACGAACGTCTAGGTGAATCTACAGATTTTCTCGTGGGAAGCAATGAACTTCAAGGCCAACCAAATTCAAAGTGAGGACACACCTACTAGTGGATGGCACTGTTGTACAAAGGTATAATGAATACTCACTACGAGATTTGAACGCCTTAAATTGAGTCCCATCTCAAGTTGTGAAACAAGCTTTAAAGATAGTTCCAATCATTCTCTCGATTGATATTATACCATCTATTAGGGTATAAATGTGTTGAATTTTGAAAAGTTAACTTATAGAATCATTATTATTATTAATATCGATGGCTTACTTCTGAATGTAATCAAACGATCATCTTTTAATGATGAATGTTCCACAAACTTATACATGATATCCTCTTCTGGTACTTCTAAAGAGAGCTATGACAAAAGAAAGGGTAAAGAATTCTAATGTTTAGATGCCAATGACCTGTTGTAAACTTTTGAAATACTTTATTTAAATGTGTATTAATCAATATAATTTTTTTAGATCGATATCATGAACGGATTAATGTTAGACCACCATTGAAAACCTGGAAACACTGGACCACCGTTTCGTCTTGGTATGGGACTCCTCAGCAGTCCAGACTCACGATTCCGCATGCGGCACTCGAGCCTAAAAATGTTGGGTACCAACTCAGTGGTCTAGAGGTTAAACGTTCTCGCGCGAAACCGAAGGTTCTGGGTTCGAGTCTCGCATGCAGGGTCGTATGTTCGCGCTGCTGAGGAGTCTCTATTAGGGCGAAACAGCCATCCAGTACTTTCAGGTTTTCAATGGCGTTTTAACATTGATCCATTAATGATATCGAACTAAACTCAACAACCTCCACATTCCTATACTGATAAATGTTTTGTTTCAGATTTAACTAACTAATCACGATATTTTGTATATTTTTCTCCTTCCGTTTTTCTATGAAAGGAAAAAAGGTAATTGATCTCGAATTCACCTATGAAACATAGCAAGGAGATGAAAATAGATGTCCTGAGAGTAAAGTTGGTCGTTAACATTTATGGATGAATCTGAATGGTAGATAATCACTGTTTGCAAATACATTATACATATTTCTAGACTGAGATCATGAACCGACTGATGTTAGACCACCATTGAAAATTGGAAGCACTGAACGGCTGTCTCGTCCCATTAAAAAACTCCCAAGCGGTGCGCATCCACAATTCCCGCTCGCCAGACTCGAACCCAAGACCTTCAGTCTCGCGCCCGAACACTTAACCTTTAGACCACTGAGCCAGCCGGTATCCAACAGTGATAATGTCTAAACTCAACTAATTCACAAAATTGTGCGACCATATCCCATCGTACTGAAGTAGATACCTGCCTCTATCCGACACAGATTAGCTTCACTGATCACCGCTTCTCACTAGAATTTCGAGAATTCCCTTCCAGGTTTTCAATGTTAGTCTAACATCAATCAAGTCATGATCTCGATCAAAAACATAATAATCTCTACAACCCCATAAAGATCATTATACATATTTGTTGAATATTCATAAGTTCAATGCATATAAAACACAAAGATTTTTGGAATGTCGCACAATCTATATTGTAAATTCTTTACTGTGATCAAACAAATGGTGTTAATTAAAATGAGTAATATTACATCAATCAGTGGTTATGTATTTCCAATTTACTCAATCTCATTATGAATTGAAGAATGTTAGCAGAAGAAAAAGCAATTGGAAATCAATGATCAATCAATTTTGACTCAGTAGCAAAAAAGGATTCTGTGTTCATTCTTTTGAAGTTTATACCCTTTTCATATATGTACAGATTAGTTTTAATTAGAAAATGAAATCAATGAGATAGAATAGATGAAAGCTAATTATTGTTTTGCATAACTTCTCAATGATGTACAACTATGAACTGAGACAGAAAAAGCCTATAAGCGACCAGATTTTCAACCGATTGACTAGTGAATAGTGATAAATGTTAGAGGTTGGTTATCAATACAGTAGTCTTCAGTGTTGTCAGAAGTTTGAGGGCGGTTATCCCTTCTCGGTCCCCCATACTGTCAGAGGGTTCTTCTGGAGGTACCTGAAAAAGAAATTCGGTTAGAGGTGATCTTAGTGACCTGAGAGTGTGACCTCAGTCCCCAACGGACAACTCCTTGAAGTATCTCACACACTACCTATTTGTGAGTAATTTTCATGTTAGCTCCGTACTTGTTGAGACCGTATCGCCGGAGACGGATATCCGTGGGATAAGGTGAGGTGTGCCTTTTCAGGGTCAACCATTTCTAACCTCACCCCTTCTCGTGGGAAGGCAGCATCGCTGTTATGTTGGTTGCTTGAAGGAAACACCCTACTGACGTCACACCTCTGTACAGTCAACAGTACGACTTCGCCTACGGACCTTGGGTTTGCTGCTTTTAGTTTTGTCGTTCTTCAACCGACCTGTGTGGCATGGTAGGTCCTTAAGAAAAGATCTTTCCAGTCAGTATAGCTCGATAGGTTCATCACGATAGGCAAGCTCGACCATCACGTCAAGGTAGCAACAACGGTCGGGAATGTTACATTTATACAGTCGGTTCAGGGCTGACTGAATTCTGTCAATCAAGTTGTAATCTGACTGACTACTAGTGTAAGTGACTCGACATAGTGTTCAATATGATGAGATGTTAAATGTTTAGAAGCAGTTGACGGGATACTTTGGATTTATGATATATGCTAATTGACGATTTTCATCAAGAAATATCCTAAATCAGGAAGTAGGATTCAAACTCATGTCACTCGATTTTACAGTCTGAGACGTTTCCAGAAGGGATTGTTACCTGTTTAGTGATTAGTTAGTTGTAAATATCTCAGTTTTACAGAAGCTTATTTTCGATCCGAACGGCTCAGTGGTAACGTCTAAGACTATGAAGCTAGGGCTTGAGTATTACCGATATCATCAATCTTCTCAAGAATACAGGTACACTTTGCTGAAGGATTCCAGCTAATATCGAATCCGGGTCTAGTAGAGTATCCTATCAACCAACTTTAACCAGTGAAATCAACCAGATCTCTCGATGTTCTTAACACCAATAAATCAATCGAATGGAATTATGTAATAATGAGTATTTTTAGCTTCACCCGATCAACAACATAACTCAATCCTCATTCAGTATTATCGATAATAACTGTTGTCTCATTCTCAACAGAGGTCATACTTTGTCAGCAAAGAAGAAACATCTTAACAATCCACTAAAAAGCTAGTTGTTTGTGGTCTAGTCTCATGAAAGACGAGTATGCAGTGAACTGACCAAAAGTTTAACATACAAGAATAATTTAACTAATCGAATTAACGATAATTGAATGATGTTAGTGAGGTTTAGACACAATCATGTCATTTTCCTTCTCATTAGTAACTATACAAAAGACTTTTGACAATAATCCAACTAACTGAATTCAATCTTAATATCATCGATTCTATATAAGATTGATAATTGCAAACTATCCTAAGAAAGTATAATCATCAATGAGATAAGTTTGCAAAATCATGTTACATTCTGTGGTCGTACGATTCAAATATATATACGTTTCCTTTCCGCTAGTTCAACTTTCTGAGTGAGTGAGATGATTAGGAAAAGGTTAGGAAGTAGGTAAACCGAATGATGTGTAAATGAATTATGAATAATTTTTAATAGTTGAATTCACGAGTTAATCTAACCTAGTTCACCACTGGAAACCTGGAAGCTCTAGACGACCGTTTCGTTCTAGTATGGGACTCCTCAGCAGTGCACACCCACGATCCCGCATGCTGGACTCGAACCCAAGGCCTTGGGTCTCGCGCGAACGCTTAACTTCTAGACCACTAAGCCAGCATCTAATGGTGTTAATGTCTAACTCCCATACTAAGATGAAACAGCCGTCCAGTGTTTCCAGGTTTTCCATGGTGGTCTAGCTTTAACTGACTCATGAATTCAACTATTAAAAATTACTAAAATATCCACAAACCCCCCATTCCGTTAAAAATCATGAGTAGACATAAATCTCCGACCACCAACCCAAACACACACACGCATACACATCCAGACAAGAATATATAAGATGCGACCTTCCAATGGCGTGACTTCTTTATCATGTCTCACCTACCATTTTACCGTGAGAAGTATATATTTATCCAGGAGTCTATCGAGTCAACATTTAATTCATGACAATGGCGGTTTACTTTAATCAATCAGAGTCTTGACAATTTTATTCTTTTTGTTGACAAGGATTCCCAACTTCTCTAGATAGATCAATCATGTCCATCAACTCTATTGAAGCGTCGAAAATTCGCTTTTCACTCCCTTGGTTTCGTAAACGACACTTCGGCAGGGAAAAGAAGGTGAGTACGACATTTCTGTGAGTAGCTATATACTCGTGGGAGTATAAGAGCATTTTAAGAGGTAGAGTGGACTCTCCCTAGACTCGAAGGTATTACGGCATTTGTACTAAGTACTATATATATATATATTAATGAGAAACTGACTTACCTCAAGTTTTTCAACATCAGATAGAGGTATGGTTAAAACATTCGATAAATTACAAAAATCAACATATTTGATTTTATCTGTAATCTTCAAATCATTCAATGGCCAGCGCAGTTTCAATCTAGCACAAAAAAATAATTGACGAATTATAAAAATTTAACTGTCGAATATATATACACACGATTAGTTGATGAGTGACAACTAACACGAAACCTAACTACGTTCATAGCTTCACCGTTTCCAAGTCATTAACCTTAAATTACAATTAGTTATTATTTATAACTGAACAAGCTTGGAAGATATTCGATAATTATGGTTCATGAGAATGATATTTTTTGTCAACTTCTATTCTATAAACTATAGAGATCTCATTGTGAAGCTTTGATTGTGTTTCGCCTTATTTGGGACTCGTCTACATCTGGATGTTATTGCATCCCATAATTGATCTTCACTCCGAAACTCGAACTCAATACCGTTTGACTTCAAACACCATCGCGTTACCAATTTAGTTACTGAGTCCAGATAGCAACTAACCTGTACAATGAGTATGAGATTTAATTCAATCTTATATGGTTTAGATTACCTGGTTGTTGATATAGAATATCAACATGTGTCATAATGAATACTTCAAGGCAATCCTCTTAGGATGCCTATAGGCGAACTAAGACTGATAAAACGTTAATCAACAACACGATAATTAAAACGATTTCAAGCCTGACTTTATTGTGTTTGTTTCTAAACAATATCACCCGGATGAATCTAGGACTTTCCAAATTCGAGCTGATGATATAGCATAAAATGAAGGTTTTAGTTATACACTTGCTAGGATATTATGGTGGGAACTTTTAATTTCCCTTAACATGAATGATTTCTAAGTGATTTACAGCTTATTTCTCTAGAGGACAGAAAAGAATAGACCTGAATTGTTTATGTTTGATAAAAGTAATAATTTTTTTAAACCAAAGAAGTCACTACTAATCGTACTTAAGACTTTCAGTGTCCTAGGCATGATGTTTTTTTCTTCAATGCTTCGAGAATAAATAAGTAATGAATGATTTTGCTGTCATGTTGACATAGACTCATTCTCTCTTCTTATGATCAGTTGATCATTAGTTGGTGACCAATTTTATGGTAGTTTAAGTCCTTCCTGACGCTGTTAATCGAATTTTATCAACCAAGTTGCAATGTTGTCATACTAGTGTAATTAAATTAACATCGTATACATTGTATTTAGATGTGAGGTGTTGATCACATTGCAACCTAATCGAGAGAGTTATATCAGCACTAAGAGAGACTTAAAATATGTAAGATTAGTCACTACTCAATGATTAATCAATTGTAAATACTTCTCAGTTCAAGAGGAAGTCAGTTGCGGCCCAAATAGCTCAGTGTTGACATCTCTGACTGTGGAGCTCAGTGACATGGAATCGAAACAGATAGAGAGGATCACTTCCCTTAAGATTACAGGTACACCTTACTGAAGAGTTTTAAACAGTACAAAAATTCGGTACAGGATTTTCTATCGACTACCTTCAACTACTACCTAGCATTTGCTCTTTATAGTGCCCCTCCCCGAAAAAAAGGTATTTCAAGAATTCATCCTTACTTTTCAAACCATATATTTTAACGTTCAATATTTCCCACTATCATGATTGATACCAATGTTACTTCAATGTTGTTTTGACTTTTCTCTTGTTAATTTCATTTTGTCGTTCTGACAGGGTATATGAACTTGAAATAGCGCAAATGTGTGTTAGGATCTATATTGATGATAACTGAGTTTCCTGTTATCATACCACTGACAATTTGGTGATGCGTGAGATACTCTGTTTGTTTCAGATTTCAAGTATATTTATTTAATGTGAAACCTAATGATACCTCACTAAGTCAACTTAAATGAATTATTTTGATTGAGATTATGAACCGATTGATGTGAGACCACCACTGAAAACCTGGAGGCACTGGACGGCCGTTTCGTCCTATTGTGGGACTTATCAGCAGTGCGCATCCACAATCCCGTCTCGTGGGATTCAAACCCAGGGCCACTGAGCCGGCATCCAACCTCAACCAATTAACGAAATTGCACGATCGTCGTCCATTGTACTTAGATAGACACCTGTTTCTACCAGACACGGATTAGCTCCACTGGTCACGGCTTCTCACCACAACTCCGAGAATTTTCTCACGAAGCTAGTCACTAGTGAGCACATGGTAATTGTCAGTATAGTGGTTGTGAAGATTGTTAGGTTTTTGATTGAGATCATGAATTAAGTACAAAAAGAGAGAGCTTCGAACGTTATAAAGTTTAAATTATCAGTATATTCAATTCAAGAATATGTTCAGCAGGATAACAGTACTTTATCAATATTTTTTCTTAAATAAATGATACGTTTTATAAAAGAAGATGGATGATGTTTAGCAGAGGAATTCAGGATATGTGTTTCGTCTAAATTGGGACTCGTCAACTGAGTGTATGTTCAATGTTAAAGCAATCCGCATAGTATGCTTATATGCCAAAAAGAGACTGATCAATTACAATTGTAAACACTAATTTTAAGGTTCAAAAACAACCAATACAAATGACCTAAATGATACTCTTTTAATGAAAAATAGATAGACTTCTATCTGAAGTTTGTACTGATGATATCGTTCAGAAGAACGATGAAAGCTCCACGACCAAAGCATCTATCTCAAAGAACAAAACTCCATCAAAATATAGCTTAGTATTTTCTTTATTAACATCAGTTTAATCTATTATAACATTGTAACTTCCAGACATACATGGAGCTACAGATTCATTATTACCAAGGTACTACTCAGTTCAATTTACTTAGACTATTGACCAAAACAGTAAACAAAATATAATTCAATGTGTATTCAGGTATAGTTTTCAATTTATATTTAATGTGTAAATAGTTGTTCATCTGGCGTAGTTCTTTTTGCATTGCGAGGACTACAGTTTCCCTATTGAGTGTATCCGTATTTCCGTAGTTCGGACATTTTAGAACTGACATTCACGCGATATATCTTTCTTAGATTTAAGAGTAAAGGATTCTCTGAACACTTTGAAATTATGATGATTTTTCTACACAAAATATAGTGAGTATTCGTTTTTCATGAGGTTAAAAGCAATATGTATGATTGTGACAGTAACTGGCATGGATCCGAATCTCAAGGGTAATTATATAAATTTCATTAAGATTTTTAGAGATGATTCAATGAAAGATATCACATTTTGGCATAGAAATCAAGTTTAAGACTTCTGTAATATCCTTTAATTGTTTGAACTATAAGATTGTTTACACTAAACAAACCAATGATCTTCAACCATCTTACGTCAGATAAAGTTGCTAGTTGGGGCGGTCTGGTAAGGGAAGGTGACGTTGAGTGGAGCGTTTTGGTGTAACCTGTCGGTGTGCGGAGGCAGTGAGATGTGCGGCTGCTGGGCAGACATCGGATGCAGATGGATCGACAGGTCAACGAAGCTGCAAAGTTCAGACCGCCACAGACTCCACATTTTGACGAGGAGCGTGACGCAGGCTGAGGCAAAAGGGAAGTGGCTTGGAGAGTAGAACCACCGCGAGAGCGAATGTTTGAAGAGGGGATGAGCGTGGTGTATGCTACTTATGTCGACAGACATTGAATTTTTAGTTCTCATATTTTACGAAGTTATTCTGTAATTTTAAATGAAATAATAAACTGGTTGTCTCCATCCAAATCTCGTTCATTACAATAACATACTCATTTTTACATACAAATTAATGTCGGATCAAAATGGACCATTAAATTGGTGAGCCACCATACTGTGGACAGTATGTTCCACATTTATTTAAATAATCAATAAATAAACCAATATTGTATAGCGATATGTTTATACTACTTTTTCTACTGATTACTTCATATAACTGTGAAAAACTGATATTCGTTACAGGAAATTGTGATTCAAACATGGCAAAAATAGTTGAGATTTAATAAAACACTGAAAATATATTAAGACTATATCTGGATACAGTCAGTCAGTCAGTAACAACATAGAACTTTGTACGTACATACATCAGTTCGAGTTGCCATACCACATTAGCACAGAGATGCAGTTGTCGACTCAAATCCCATAGTGGTAGATGTAGTAAAAGTATAAACAGTAATCAGAGACATTAGGGTTTGAAGGTGTTATTCAAGGAGTATAATCCAGTGAAATGAATTTGGAAAGAGCAAAAATAAGGGATATGAAGAATTCAGAAGATTAGAATTTGGGAGAACACAAAAAGTGGATGCACCTGCGCCATCCTGAGCCATGTCATTCAAGGTTTCTAATCACTGGTTGCTATCATTTCGCCGATCCCAACCATGTAGTCTACATCCACCAATATGACTCAGTCCACTTGTCAGTAACTTTATGGATTTATGCCATGTTTTGATCTGGCCACCCCTAGCTTTTTTCCAACTTACTCCTACATCATAAAACATCGCACATCGGGGCAGTCGGCGATTGGGCATACGTAACACATGTCCCAGCCATTTCAACTTCATCAATTGATTTTCCATCCTTACCTAGTACCCGTTTCCTAACAACTGCATTACTTACTCGACGGTCCGAGGATATACGAGCAATGCTTCGAAGACACCTATGATCGAATACTAGTGACCTACGAATATCCTCTACTCTTAACGGCCATGTTTCACCGCCATATCTGAATACATTGAGTTACTTAAGATTTATTCATTTGATCAATAGTCATATTTGAATAAATTATATTGGGTGGTATTAACTATTAATTAATTAATTACTGGATTTATGAACAAAGTCTTTTAATATCATGGGATTAAATGGTTGAAATCAACAGACGTAATCTATTTCTTGAGTTATACAAAACTACTTCTGAACATGTGATTAAATGTCATAGGGGATTAGAGGAAATCAATTTTGTAGATCCCTTAAGCTTTAATGAATTAAAATTTTACTATATAGGGAATTATAGGGATAGCTGGATTGTATAGTTTATATTGTGAACTTATCGTTTGGCTTTTACCAACTTACATCACCTATGGCGAAGGCGAGATATCCGTCTATCAATAAAAGGACGAGTATATTGCGCGGCAGTTCGTTCTGTTTTATTTTACGCTTGCGAAACGTGGCCATTAACAGTAGAAGATACTCGTAAGCTACTAGTATTCGAGAACAGATGCCTTAGAAATATTGCTGGCGTCTGCTGGGATCACCAGGTAAGTAAAAGTGTGGTTAGACGCAGGTTATTGAGGAATGATGGCAAATCAGTTGATGAGGTTGTGAATCTTCATCGACTGAGATGGTTGGGCCACGTGTTACATATGCCTGAACACTGATTACCACGACACGCGGTGCTAACTGGTGTTGGGGATGGTTGGAAGAAAGTCAGGGGCGGCCAAACCAAAACGTGGCATCAGTGCTTAAAGACTGACTGACTGAACTTGGTTAGACAACTATTAAAAACCAGGAAATTCATCAGCGGTGCGCATCGATGACCTCAGCATATATCAAAAACAGAACATCCCGATCTTGCAGCGAGTATTTAACCTTTAGACCATTAATCCTATAACCAATGGTTTATATGATTTAAGTCAACAATGATTATTAAGATCATACCCAATCAAACCATTAATCCTATTACATATGAGAAAAGAACATACTTATCACCAGTATTCGGTTGTGGTAAAACAAGTCGCATTAATTCTTCATCCTGTTGTCTAATAATTGCTTCACAAAACTGATTTTTCTTGGTTAATTCCTTTGGATCATTATCATCATCATCATTATCATATTCCATTACGGTAAATTTTTTAGGTGAGATACTTAACCAAATTATACACCGTAAACAACCATTAATATTATTTTCATTCAAGACAAGTGAATGTAAAACAGCTTGAAAATATTCCATAAAATTGATTTCATCATAATCATTTCTTTTATTATCTATATTCAATAGGTGAGAAAAAGAAAGAAATTTATAAATGAAATAAAATGATAAATAAGTAGTATATAAAAACAAACGAAATTTTGAGATGATAGAGAAGGCTTGTAGCTCAAGTGGATGATTTTGATGGAATTTTATTCTCTGAGCTGGATAGTTTAGTCGTGGAGCTTTCGTTTATTCTTATGAACGACATCATAAGCATAAAATTCAGATAGAAGTGAAGTGTTCGAATTTCTCCACATGTGATTCACAACTTGTTCTGTAGACCTTGATGTTGATTCGTTCTTGTTGACCTTAAACCTATCATTGTTTACGTTTACAAATGAAAGTTTATGACATAACAGTTGGAAATTATTCGGTTTTTTTAATCAATAAGCTTAATATCCGAATCTCAGTTCAATGATTTCAGTTCAGAAACATATATTATATAAAACCTAATCAAACATGTGCAAATAAATATATCGATATGATCAGAGTTATATGATTGATAGGCATGGTCTGAGTTATTAATTAACATTTTAAGTTAATGGTCACAGATTCAGATTCATACTGTTACATAACTGGAATAATCTTATTAGACAGTCTATTCCATTGTTGCTACCTTGACGTGATGGTCGAACTTGACTATCGTGATCGACCAATCGAGCTATACTGGCTGGAAAAATCCTTACTCAAGGACCTAACATGTCAGACAGGTCGGTTGAAGAACGGTAAGACTAAAATCAACAAACCCAAGGTCCAAAGGCGAAGTCGTACTGTTGACTGTACAGAGGTGTGATGGCAGTAAGGTGTTTCATTCAGACAACCAGCATAAAAGCCAAGCTGCCTTCCCACAAGGAGGGCGAGGTTAGAAATGGTCGACCCTAAATATGCACACCTCACCTTATCCTACGGATATCCATCTCTGGTGATAAGGTCTCAACAAGTACGGAGCTAATACGAAAGTTACTTACAAATAGGTCGTGTGTGACCGACCTCAAACAGTTGTCCGTTGGGAACTGAGGTCACGCTCGTAGGTTACTAAGACCACCTCTAGTCCAATTTCTTTTTCAGGTGCCTCTAGAAGAACCCTTCGAGAGTATGGGTAACTGGGAAGTGATAACCGCCCTCATACTCCCATCAGCACTCAAGACCACTAACTGACTGACAATTAGCCTAAGCCATTTAATTACACTTTCATTGTAATTTTATATTAATCAATAATGCAATGAGTGATGTTTTTCCTAAACACTACTTCAGAATGGGTTTTGTGCAGATCTTAGTAATTTTATTAGTTGAATTCATGAGTCAATTGAAGCTACAGCACTACAAATAACCTGGAAGCACTGGATGGCCGTTTCGTTCTAGTACGGGATTCGTCAGCGGTGCGCATCAACGATCCCGCCCCGTGAGATTTGAACCTATATACTAGCCTTTATCTTCTGACATTCTGTCGCTCTATGGGATATGGGGTTCTATGAGGAGGGTAGTAGTTATATTTGTTGTCCAGTCATATGTTATCAATACAAATCTGTTCCCGATTGATTGATCACCGGGTGGTGGGTGAGCGATGTCATGTGTGTCAGGTCCCTCCTAATGCAGATCGAGGGCTTTCGGCCAAGTTGCAATGTGGCAATGTGGATTGATTTTTATCATAAAATATCATTATATCTCTTAAATTGATTGCGCTTTTAAGATCCATTCGGTTGTGATTTAAGGGTTTGTAATCATTTTAACTGAATAGTTATTTGATCAGTATTTCAGTTTATCAACCATTGTTTCGTAGTACGTAACTCGAGTGGATTGAGTAAACAATAATTTATTTGTATACTATGTCAAATAACGCTGATCGATAAAGTTAGCTGATGAAAACGATATCATACATCTAAATTGATCTACTTATTCTGTCAACAACAAAAAGTCTTGAATATCAATAAAGGAACAAGAAGAAGATCCACTTTGAAATTGATGTGTTAGAAAGAAGGTTAAATTACAAAAAATTTCAATATCATCCGGATGAGAGATTTGTGAAAACTATTCAATTTGATGGTGATTTACACCGTGCACTAAAAACCAGGGAAAGTACACTATCTAGTTAAGCCTAATAACGCACTCATCAGCAGTGTGTACGTATGAACTAGCCAGAGATCGAACTTAGGACATTTAAGCCTCTCCCTAGTAGTTGCAAAACAAATTTAAGCAGTGATTAAGACATCTAAGAGTAAGAAAAACTTGGAATAATTGTGTATCGGATCAAACCACTGGGCTTTACATTCACAAGAAGAGGGTGTCATTTTAAAAAACATAAAAGAAAATATGAAAAATGCTCATTTACAATCGTGAATTAGAACAAAGTGGATTTTAGTGATATAATAACTATGTTTAATGAACATATGAAGCTTCTAAAAAATCTAATTCATATCACAGGGAAGTTACTCTGTAGGCTTAAGTGAAGTGGTTTCAAAATTCCAAGTGAACTATCAGATCATTGAAATAATGGCAATTTGTTTATTGTCTCCTTCATATTGAATAGGATGTATTACTATGATCGCTATTTCATTGAGTTCAAGATAACGTTGTGGTTATGTTGGGGTTTGAAGCCGTAACCTGAATGAATATAACAGAAATCATTCTCTACAGAGAAATCTGAAATTAGGCTTCAACAAATATTAGTTTTCAGAGGACATTTATAAGATTTTGATTACCAATGATAGCGGTTTTCAATAATACAATACCAGAATTATTGTCAGTTATACTGATATCATTCATCTTGTCGTAACCAAGTTAAGACATTTTAAGATGCAAGTTAAACTACTTTTAAAATGACAAGTAGTATTTTAGCATTATCACAAAATTCGACAAATTACATTAGTTCGATATCTTTGTATAAATCTTCTATGTAACACATTATGAGTGTGGTGCGTGCTACTTATATTGATGTAAGTAGTATATGACGCAAATCAGTAACGTAATGTCTGACAGCAGAAGTTGGGGGAAGATCAAGCAAGGAAGAGCGGGAACACAATGCAATTTGTAAGAAAACGCATGAACAATGAAATGTGAGACAATAGATTGATGTTTGCAACAGGAACAGTTCGGTTTGATATGATAGATTGATATTTTGCAAATTAACGCTTTACTATATGGTTTTTCTATTTTAACAAGTAACTCTGTAATTTTGTGCTAAATACATTCGATTGTCCCCACCCGTGTTCTGTTCACTACATGAGTATTCAAACAGTAAACAGATAAACAAATAGACTAAACAATTATTTCAGATATAAAGAGGTACACAAGTTATGTGTGTGTGTGTGTGTGGTATGAACATGGTAAAACATTAAAACTAATAAGATATTTTCGCACACATACACACACGTGTTCATCTATGGCGACAGTGAACATACCTTTGGAATCATCTGTTTTTTCAGGTCCTATTGAAGATAAATGAGAATCTTCTCGACAATTCTAAAGTATACAGAAAAGAATAAATGAATGGATGAAAAAACATAACATCATCGTAAATACAAATAACAATAGGAAGATACAAGTAAGACAACAACAAGTGAATTTAAACTTCACCTCATTGCAAAAGCAGGTGGCTGTCAGGATTCAGTAGCTAACTGGAGAACACGATGGTGTTAAAACGAACAGTGCTAGGCTCGAGTCCCGGAGTGAACAGTCAGTCAGCTACAATGTAGGACCAGGCACATATGTGCATCGGTCCAAGTTGTCATACCTCATTAACACAACAAGATGAACACCGGATTTATAGGAGTGGTATGCAGTTACATCAAGCTGACGAGTCCCAAATAGAACGAAACGCGCATCCTAGACTTCGCAGCTAGCCACTATCCATCTTTGCTGAAAACGTTTGTGAGTTAAGGCTCTATCGAGGCAATCCGCACAGGATGCACATATGCCAATATGAGACTGATCAATTACATTTCTAAATAACAGTAGGAAGATACAGGTAATACAACATGAAGTGAATTTAAATAACAAGAATTTTCTAAATAATTCGAAGAATGGAAAGAAAATATTGATTTTCATCTTAAATAGAGCAAGGACAAAGATTGATGCAGAATAATACATGAGTTCATTTTATTTCGTTAGGTTCTTATCAGTTGCTTACAATCTAAAATATTTGAAATTCAACGTTATTATCGATATTGACATACTTATACAATAGAGGGCGATGAACGATGAATATATGTAACATAATGTGGTAAAGATGTCGTTAGAGTTAATGAGGTCATAAAATTTTTTTGTTTCGAATATATAGAGTTTGGGAGGGAAAGTTCTAGAAAATTGTAAACAGTGATTAGGAATCATGGAATTAAAACACATTAGACGATTATGTAATGAAGTAACTGAAAATAGATTAATGGTAATAAAGAGAGATATGAATTGAAATTGGTCAGTCTCTGAATGATGTAATTATAAAATTCAGAAAGAGTTGAAATGACGTAATAAAAATAAAAGGGGATGGGGTGAATGTTACCAGGGCAAAGAAAGATTTATTACTGTTTCTTTTTGTATACAAAGATCTGGTTTTAAACGTTTGATTGCTATTGGTTCCGCGAATTTCAAGAGGTTGGAGTTTGATTGTTTGTTAATCACCTTGAAGGACTTCAGTATATCAACTTCATGTCCTGTATCAAGGAGATGTCTTGCGACAGCACTGTTGAATGCATTCAATCCATTTAACCTTAAACTTTTCGGAATATGTTCTTTGAATCGGACGTAGGCTCTCCTTTCTGTCCTACCAATATAACTGCTTTGGCAGATACATGTAGATTTGTATATACTGTTGGTGGTAACATGAAATGGATACCTGTCGACCTTTGATTGTGTCAAAGAACATGTTGTTTTGGACAGGACAATCAATTTTGCTGCAGGATAAATTCTTTTTAGTGCAGTTTTTAGTCTCATATTGATTGACCCTGTGACATGATCGCCTTTGAATTGAAGTTGAATAAAAACAGGGTTCTTATTTACTGTAGTTTCTTTGGGTATTTTATCTTCATGTTTTCCATATTTCTCAATGAATTTCAATGGGTATCCGTTATTTCTTAAACACTTTTTAACATTCATAATTTCCTCTTCTATTGTATCGGCAGTACATATTCTTTCTGTTCTATGAAACAGTGTTTTGACCAGTGCCCTTTTGTAACTGACTGGACAAAAGCTGTTGAAATGGAGATAACTTCCATTCCATGTGTCTTAAAAACTGAACGTTGAACTGTACCATCTTTTCTTCATATCATCGCGACATCGGGAAAATGGAACTTGTTTTCTTTTTCATGTTCCATAGTGAAATGAATACTTGGATGAGCTTCATTGAACAACTTTAACAGATTTGTTGCATGTTGTTGATTATTACATAAGATGAATGTATCATTAACATACCTCGAATAATACATCATTTCATCAATCGCTCGTTTGAGTTTGGTTCTTTCGAGGTTAGCCATGAAAATATGTGCTAGGGCAGGACCTAACGGACTTCCATTGTTACACCGTCGGTTTGTTTGTATATGATATCGTCGAACTGGAACTGAACATCTTTTGTACAAATGAGTAAT
Organism: Schistosoma intercalatum; assembly: GCA_944470365.2. NCBI lineage: Eukaryota > Metazoa > Platyhelminthes > Trematoda > Strigeidida > Schistosomatidae > Schistosoma > Schistosoma intercalatum. The sequence continues at coordinate 3,419,196 of OX103730.1, read as the reverse complement.
AGTCGTTTGAATTGTGATGCTGGTAGAGGTAGGATGTCAGAATGTTGACAAATTATGTTTATGGTTTCAAGAAGTAGTATTTTTGTAAACAATGATGTTACATCAAAAGAAACCATAAACTTACCAGCAATATTTTTGTGATTCATGCTGTCAGCAAATACAAATAAATCCTTTAGTGTATAGGTGGCTAATCGTTGACGCACTGGTTCTAACTTATCTGCCAACCATCGTGCAACTTTGTGGTATGGTGAATTGATCATTGATAAAATAGGTCTAAGAGGATAACCTTGTTTATGTATTTTTGGTAATCCATACATGTGGGGCAAACGAAACCCACGAGGTCGTAGATTATTGTAAGTAGAGTTATCGATCATCTTCTTTTTCAGAAGATCTCTGAGTACTTTGGTGATTCTTTTCTCAGTGGAATCAGTCAAGTTTTTGTTACTTTTTTCGAACTTGAATCTCATGTGGTCACTCAAGATGGACTTCATCTTGGAGGCATAATCTGTTTTATTCATTAGAACAACACTTGAGCCTTTATCTGACCGTAATATCATTATATCATCATTTCGTTTGATCTTTCGTAACGATGTTTGTTGGTCTTTGGATAAAAGGTTAGACTGTCGTGTGGGTGAAACGAGATATTGGTTTGCAATATCGACAAGTTTAAATTTAAACCAGCCTTTCTTTTCTTCACTAACTGGGTGTAGCACTTTAATTTGATCAAAAAATTCTTAAATTGAGTTTCTGTGTCGATTCTGTCGGCATGTGTTTTGGGGATATGAAATTTAAATCCAAGTGACAAGGTTTCTGTTTCTATCTGATTTAACTTCATTGTTGATAAATTATAGAGAAACTTTTCGGGGTTTTCCTGAAAGCCAAAACATAAGTGTTCCTTTGACAGAGTCTTTGACAAAGTTACGTGGAAATTCTTGCATATTTTGCTTTGCAGATCTTGTAGAAAGTTGATACATTTTATGCGACATACGATACTTAGATTGTTGATTAATTCATCAAAGGCATTAACAAACAATGAAACTCCAACCTTTTTGGAATTTGCTGAAGCGTTAGCAATTAAACGTTTAAAACCAGATCTATGTATACAAAAAGAGACAGTAATAAATCTTTCTTTACCCTGGTAACAATAACCCCAACCCCTTTCTATTCATTTGCTCCTATTTATTTATTTATTACGTCATTATTGCAACTCTTTCTGAAATATAAATTACATCATACATAACTGATTGATTTCAATTCATATTTTCTTTATTACCATTAATCTATTTTCATGAGTTCTAGTCACTATTTCAATGTTCCGGAACTTTCCCTCTCAAACTTTATTTATTCGAGACAAAAAAAATTTTCTGAGCTCATTAACCCTATTGGAATCTTTGCTACATCATCATACACATGTATTCATCCTTAATCACTCTCTTATGTATAAATATGTCAATATCTGTAATAATGTTGATTTTTAAATAATTCAGGTTGTAAGCAGCTGATGAGAACGTAACGAAATAAAATGAATTCATGTATTATTCTGCATCAATCTTCGTTCTTGCTCTCTTTAAAATAATAAAGGGAACTATGTGTATGAAATTGATTTTTATACTGTATCAATACAATTAAAGTAGTCAGTAATGCATCATATAAAGCAAACACAAAATGACCATATTTAGTACATTCAACATTCGGTTATCGGTAGAATCATGGATGAGCATTTTGTTTTCTATTTGGGATTTGTCAGCTGGCGATAGGCTAGAATCTTATTACTGATGTTCACACTGAGATTTGAGCCCCGTATCTTTAAACCCCAATGAGTTAACTACTGGATTTATGAGTTCATATAACTATTAATTTATTCAAGCAGACATCGGGGTTGACTGTCACTCCAAGATAAAGAAAAAGAAAGACACCGGTATGTGTTATACCGTAAAGAAGAGCACAGACTTCGGTATCCAATCATTAATCAAAAACTCGATGTCGATCTTCATTAGTTAATCAGTCACAGCTTAGATTAGCTAAATACACAACGATGAACTAACGAAACAAATTGCAAAAAGTATCTAAACTAGGGCTTAGGGATAACAGTTTGATAAAAAAAACCAAAATCTTTGAAGTATGCTGAATTGTAAGTTATGTAGTTCATCAATTACGAAAACTAGTAGTATGGTGTGTGCTACTTATATTAACATAAGTAGTATATGATGTTAGTTGTCAACAGAAGGTCTGGCAGCAGAGAGACAAGAGAATCGAACAGTAAAGAATGAAAATAGAATGCAATTTGTATGAAAATGCAAGAACAATGAAGTCTGAGTCATTTTGAGACAGTCGATGGAGATTTTGCAAATTAAGCATTTACATTACGATTGTTAGATTTTATTAACGAGTCGTGTAATTTTGTATTAAATACATTCGATTGTTCCCCACTGGTGTTCTTGTTCACTACAATAGTCATAATGTTTATCCAATTATGTTATAACTTGGTCTAAGAGTTTTAGAATCAGTTCTCTTATGTTATCTCCTCTATTGAATTGAAAAATATCCTGCCCAATTTTTAAATTACCTAGGGATTTCACCCCAATTTGAATTTAATCTTATTTGTTTTAGAGATAATTCTTCTAAATTAAATGTAAACTGATATCGAGAGCCAACCAGAAGTAGCTTAATGAGAAAGTCGACTGATAGTAATCAGAAATGACCTGAAAGATAAGTGCATTTCATCCAATATACTTTCTCGCTCACTCTTGTGTTGAGGAGGGGGGGTGAGAAGCGCATAGCACACCATGTATTAGTATCAAATTTTGAAAACCACTCCCCACAACATGAACATTAAGAAAACTTACATGCCTTGAAATTGTCGACAAACAACTAACTGGATCTGTAAATTTTAAAAAAATGACATAGAACTGTTAACAATATTTTGAAATACATCAATTTAAATAGAATTGTATTATGATTTATCATTTAGATCGACTAAAATGGTGCATTTGTGTCAGTCAGTCAGTAACAACTCAGAACTTCGTACGTATATACATCAGTTCAAGTTGCCATACCACATTAGCACAGAGATGCAGTTGTCGACTCAAATTCCGTCGTGGTAGAGGTAGTAAGAGTATAAGCAGTAATCGCAAAGATTAAGGTTTAAAGATGTTATTCAAGGAGTACGATCCAGTGAAATAAATTTAGAAAGAGGAAAATAAAGGACACGAAAAATTCAGAAGATTAGAATTTGGGAGATCACAAAGAATGAATGCACTTGCGCCATTGCAAACGATTCTGAGCCATGTCATTCATGGTCTCTATCCATCGGTTGCTATCATCTCGCGGTCCCCAACCAGGTAGTCTACATCTACCAAAAAATGTCTCAGTCAATTTGTCAGTGACTTCATGGGTTTGTGTCATGTTTTGGTCTGGCCGCCCCTAGCTTTCTTCCAATCTACTCCTATACCACTGAACATCGCACGTCGAGGCAGTCGGTGGTTGGGCATAAGTAACACGTGTCACACTTGAATTACCATCTTATGGTTAAAATAAAAAGGTTGATGAAGATTCAATAAATATTCTTGAAGTTTTCAGAAAGAAGTGAATATGCAGCTCAGTGATTTACTGTACTGTTAATTAATGCAGTTACATCTAGTAACATTCTAATTTGTAAACACGTAATTAGTTATTGAGTAATTCATATTGATAAGTCCTGCGCTAATTGAACGCTAGATTTGGTTCCTAAGCTTTTCTAGTAACCCCGAGGCTAGATCTACACAGCGACTTGGACACGAGAGGAAAGGCGCGAAATGTGGAAGAAACACTTTACTCCAAAGGTTTGTTCATGTACAAAAAAATCTAGGATTTTTATAATATTTTAGATGTCCTTGGGTTTCCGGAAAATTCTGGTATGCTACTAAACATAGTAGCAGTGTAAGTAATCATTCAATCAGAAACTCGACATGTGACTTTTCATTTTCTAGATGTTTCTGACAAAACGTCTAGTGAACACTGATTGGATAAGATGCTTCTCAGTGTTTTCAGAGCCTTTCTTGGCTCTTTTTTGAGGAGTTTTCTGAATCTTCCCAACATATATTGTAATGAATTGGGAAAGACCAATTTATTGTTCAAAGCAAAATTACAGAGTTCTTTCGTAAAATGTGAAAATCATACATTAATTACTTCATTTGAAAATCTTTCATCAATTATTCTTAACATTCTGTATAATTCTTCCAATTCACCATTCCTTTCTATATCAATTCGATCTTCTTACTCTTCTGATGCCAGGCATTGCATTTCTGATTGATGTTACGTACTACTTATGTCGACAGATATAAGTAGCATACACCACGGTATCATATGCTGCCTTGTTCAATATTTAATATATTCATACTTGCCTAATAGCCACCAGTTCTGTTAGCGGAATATATAGATTAGGTTAAAGCACGTTCCGTGTAGAAATATCTTGGGACACTCTGATTGGCTAATTATTATACAATCAGAGCTAGCGGATACTTAAAGATTCTAGAACCTACTCGTGTAAAAACTATTAATTATACGAACATTTTTCTGATTGTAATCCCTACTTCCATCTCTCCTTGTTATTTGGAATATAAATTTGTACCTGTTCAACCATGTTCTGATTTGGAAACTTGTTGAGTAAAGCAGTGTCCAAAACTACTAAACAATAGGAATATCTGGGTCGTAATAAGAAAGGATTATAACAATTTCTGTAAATCATATACAATAGTATAGTTTTTGAATCAGTGGTGGACTTGTAGTGTCAGTTATTATGCCAAGCCCATAATACGTTATTCTAGCTTTCGGACATCCCATTTTATTCATTCTACTTGAGCCATACTTTACCCTTGTTATTTATTCGCTTATCAATCTAGACTGTTTTTATATGAGCGTATATGTGTGTGCCCTTCTTATCCCACTAATCACATGTCTGTAGCTTAATTTTGTCTGACTATAAATATTGAGTAACGCTTGACAAAAATGGAGTTGGCTTCCCAGCCATCTTTCATACGTGTCATTTTGCTTTGCTATGTTCCATTCGATTCATGTACGAAATATATGTATTCTCAAGTCAATTCTCGTTATTCGACTTATTTAATTCCGTTATTGGATAACGCGATTTAAGTCGACGATGACATACGAGAATAGGCGATAGCAAACATTCGTACGCTTTAAATGGAGTCAGATCAACGGGTTACTAAAGTGGTGAGCCCTTCGTCGATCTAAATGATGACAAAATCAAACTATGGGCCTCCACTAAAAACTCAATGGTTGCATTCATTGTAAATTAGAGTATGGTACATAGCTAGATCTTCATTTACAGGCTTGCTTTCTTCCTTCAGTTGAATAATATCAACTTTTATCCTATCAATAGTAGAAAGTAACAAATTGTGTCCTTACTTATAAAAAAGATAATGGTTTTCCCACGGATATCAAAAGTACCATCACAAAATACAACACTCAGTATGTTTGAAATAATTAAATGTTATTCTGAAACTTGGAGAACTAACACAACCATCGTCAAGAAGGTACAAGTATTTATAAATGGTTGTCTACGCAAGATACTCAACATCTATTCACCGGATAACATCAGCAACAGCCTACTGTGAGAGAGAAAAAACCAGCTTCCAACTGAAGAAGAAATTAGGAAAAGACGTTGAAAATGCATAAGACATACATTACGCAAATCATCAAACTTCATCACGTGGCAAGTCCTAACTTGGAATCCTGAAGGGAAACGGAAAAGAGGAAGGTCAAAAAACACATAACGTCGAGAAATAGAAGCAAATATGAAAAGGATGAATAACAACTGGAAAGAGCTGGAAAGGATTGCTTGGGACAGGGTGTATGGAGAATGGTGGTGGGCGACCTATGTTCCTCCACGAGGAGTAACAGAAGTAAGTAATTAAGTAAGTATCCTTCCATCTGGTTTACTTCAACTGTTCAATAAAAAAACACGAAAAAAGTTGACGATTTGATTTCGCAAGTCATTTTATTTCGCGAATTATATGCAAAGATGGATGCCGGCTAACAGTGGAGTCCAGTATGCGCATTTAGTCCTATTTGGGATTCCTCAGCTGGATGTATCCCCTTGTAACTTAGTGGCAATATCAAGGCGATACTCATAGGATGCATATATGCTAGAAGAGACTGAACAATCGCATTCTTAAACACTTCCTTATGAAAAGTTGTGATTTTTCCCCATTTTTTACGACGATGATAATCAGAATAGGGGTACATAGTCAGCCAAAGATTTTAAAAATATTAATTATTTAACAGCAGTATATATATGCTTGAATCTTATTAAGTGACTCGACTTTTCATGCGAACCTTTACTCAACTGTTAATTTGCCTCTCTATCCGCTAGCTCGTATTAGCATTTCTGTTCGAATTCGCATGGTGTGCTTGCGGTTTAGTGATATGTGCTATTCAATAATCATCTGTGGTCAGCGCTTTGTGTTGTCTTCTGAATTCATACACTGTTGGGATTTACTTATTAACGGTTATCGGGGCGATTGATATACGAGGCCTCAGGAATTATCTCGAAGACAAATTTACACAGGTTAACAATAATGACACGTAAAAGGTTATCAGGAATTTCAAAACAATTTTTGCAAACTACAACAGTCCTACTCACTGCCTTCCCATTGCTAGGTTGTTGATTACAAAACTGAAAGGAAGAAAAGCTATTATCTGACGCACAAACCGGGTTGGTTGACATGAAACAACCACTTATGGGGATTGAAAAACATTAATTGAAACCAGTGCTGCAAATAGGGTCCAGAGTCTCGAAAGAACAAATGGTGTATGAATCTATCGTTGGTCACCGGGTACCAAGAGACTGCATCTTCTAACGTTGACGCACTACCTTTTGGATAAGGTCTCTAGGTCAAAGGCACGGGTGTGGCCTCCTAAGTAAATTACCTACTTCGATTTGGGCACTTGGGAAGTATCCCAGACCGTACACGAGTTGATTAATAACTGCTTTGCATGGCATATATATATATATATATATGAGTATAGTTTAAGGCACCCTACTCTTTTAAACCGTGATATGAAGATAAATAAATAAATGCCAATAATAATTACCGAAATCATTATTGTGAATAGATGAAAGTGTATTCTCACGATTCAATGTGATGATATCTACTTTATTTATTCCTGATGGTTGAACAACTTCCAATTTTTCTTCTACTTCATTGTAATCGCCATCTCCATTAATTTTTTTGTCTTCTGTTTCAAAATCATCTTCATAAACTCCATAAATTTGAAAAACAAATAGTAGAGTTTGAAAATTTTGTTTAAAATTATATACTACTGAATTTTAGAAAAGTAAACACGAATATTACCTAAATAAAATGACTAATTGATAGGATCGAATAATAAAAAAAATGAAACAATGAAATGACACAGAATGATCGATGATCATGGGAATCCTAATAATGCTGAATTCATCGTTATCATTACAAATTTGGATAATTACGTTGAAATTGTTAATTGCAATGTGATATATTGGCTGATAACTTAAGTTTCTGTCCATATATATGTATGACTACTGATCATTTTGACATTAAAACTATTTAAAGTGAACGATTAAAATACTGACGTACTAACCGATTCTTAGATCATTAGAATCACTCATAGTTTTAATTGATTTTAATGGAACTACCACTGAAAACTTGGAAGTATTGAAGTTTCGTCCGATCTTAGCATGGGATCCCTCAACATAGCGAATCCAAAAACCCGAATCTGGGAATCAAACCCAGAACTTATAATTTTGCACACGAACGTTTAACCTTTAGATCAATGAGCTGGCATCCACACAGTATTACAATCTAACTTCAATCAGTCCATCACATTTAACATACTTCACCCGTTACCTAAGGTTGATTAACTGTCTTTATTAGATTTTACTAGTCATTGCTCCTCCATAAAACTTCAATAAATGCATCTTGAAACTAGCCACTAGTAAGCCCACGATTATTATTAGTATAGTAGAATTTTCATAAGTTAAAACCATTAACAAACGAATTTCGAATGAAATCAGTAAGTAAAAATATTGAAGGCATCACTTCAGCATTAATTTCATTATGAAAAAGTATTAAAAAATACAACTATGCGATCATCAGGAAACCTGAAAGAAGATTCGGGAAGATATTATTCAACAGTTGACACTTGACTAACCAAATTTAAAAAGAAGTTAAAGTGTGTTAACTTCTACTGTTTTCTAGAAACTTTAGTGGGGTCCTTCATTTAAACGTCAATTAGATCGGATGATGTTGTCCACGGGCACTTATGTGTCCCAATTAGTTTGTATAAATGTTATTGAAATACCTATGATTATTCATGACGGATCTCACTAAAGTGGTGAGCCCGACGTGATCAGCTCGTGCTGGTTTGGTGTTCCCAGTTGATCGTGTCCATCGCCTCCTACACAGAACGTGTCGGAGCCGATGTACCTGTTTATTTGGCAGCTGTCCTCAGGTACCTGGCGGATGAATTTCTCGATTTAGCTGCCATTGCCGCTCGTGACAACAAGATGACCTGTATTATCCCTCGTCACCTACAACTGGTCATCTGCAATAACAAAGAGTTGAACAAACTTCTCAGTGGTGTAACTATCGCTTAGGGAGTTGGCACACACGCCTTCTCTACTGTGTGTCCTTTTGTTTCGCTTCACTATTTCTTCTTCGATGCGATTCTCTGGTTGTCTATTCCGATCAATGAGTGTACAAAATATACATATTCAAACATCCATTCTCGTATTTGACTTATTTAACTCCGTTATTCACTAACGCGATTTAAGTCGATGATTATATACGAGGATTGATGATATGTACATATATTTCGATAGAAATCATTCACACGATCTAATTGGGGTCAGATATAGGGTCATAAAACAAAAGCATGAAATGATCATAAATAATTTTGGATATTTGTCAACTTTTTGAGAATCTTCCAAACAATTAAAGCATCCTAGATGTGTGTCTATTTCTATTGAAGACTAGTTAGCTAAATATATCTATATTCCAATGTTAATGCTCAATATTAAAAAAGGAACCTGTCAAACATTAACTTGTAACATTAAAAGACTCTCCAGTGACTTTAACAGTTATGATGTTTATCCTGTTATTATTATTGGTGGTGTTATGACTTTAAGTTGGGTCGTTTTTTACCCTGTGCTAATTGTTGTGTCCTTGACTGAAGAGATTAGAGAACAGCGTATTTATCGATCGATTACAGTGACACGTAAACACGTACGGAGTCTCGATTGGTTTGCACTTCCTTGTCTAGCCCAGTCAGTTGAGTCCAGAACACAAGTCACAACCTCTGAGATATGAATCGTTATATTTCAAACATACCTTGTTTATATACCAATCAACCAGACCACATCGTACCATAAAATAGAAAACAACATTTTGTACAATATTCAACAAGTGAACAGATATCGACCAATAGGAAATGTCCATTTAAAGTCCAAGGACACCATTGGACTTAACATGATAATTATTGGTCTATTCCTCCACATCCACAACAGGTGGCTTTATTCAATATCATATATTTGGTACAATGTAGAACTCTTAGCATTATGTATTCCAACAAGTTTCCGTTTCTTACTTCTTGGTCGATCCTGATGATAAACAATGAATGGTTGCGCCAGTTAGATATTAACAATTCAGGAATCGACATCTGATTAATTTACATACTTTTCGATGTATATTGCCAGCAATCAAGATATCTCTGAATGAGCTCTTTTATAACTTGTAAAGCGAAATGTAAACTTTTTACAAATACACCTAGATAGGTTATGAGACTAATAGGTATAATGATGTGTTAAAACACACAAGAAAACAGATAACTTGTTGAAATATCCAGGAATAGGTAGCTCAGGTATCCAAGTAGTCCGCCTTGATTATTAGTGAATCAGTATATAATTTAAATCTTCACTGAAAGTCATATGGAATTTCATTTTAATTACCTTTCAACTCATCACTATTGTCATATTCATCTGCTTCTTCATGTTGTATTTTATTATCATTTTCATCAGTGGTGAATTTTTCTTTTCTTTTCATCTTCTCTTGTTGTTGTTGTTGTCTCAGCTTTTTAAGTGCTCGACATCTAAACACATGATGTTCGAACAAAGAATAAGTGATGTGAAAAGAGAAACAAGAAGCCCTGACAAACTACGAAAGCTATTTATCGGGATGTTATTCCATTTTATTCAAAGCTTGTGAAACACTAACATTTAATTTTGTCCCTAATCTATTCTACAGAACATAAGCTTTCGTTGCCATACCCTTTTTTGTTCCAAGGCTATTGTAATTTAAACATACTATTTTGTACTCTATTTTCTACACTAATCCCCAGTTTTGGACATAATTGTATTTTCCTAATTATTGTACGTTGTTGTCGTGTTAGTCACCTATTTATTTATGTACCTTTTTACACTAATCCGAACTGAAATCGGTATATCGGGAATAGATCGAATAGCGTTCCAGTTGTCTTGCCTTCTCTCATTCGCGTGCTTGTCAGCCAATCAGGTGATAGAATAGTTTTCTTCTCTCTACCTCGTTTCGAACTCATGCGTACTAGCCTCAAGGTTAGGTCGGTCAGCCTATTGCCCAAGGTCTTAATCTGGGTAGACAGTCCAAGGACATAACAATAAGTGAATAGTAACCTCCGGGAATTATTTATGAACTATTATGAACATATTCTTGTTGTATAAGTATTAAGTAACTAGAGCATATGGTATATTCATATTCCTTTCATTTGACCTATTAGCTATTGCAATATGATTTACCATTCTTAACTTATTCTTAATTTATTAGATACAGTCTCTCCTACCCATAACCACTTTTGTCTTGATCATGTATAGTGATTATTTTGCATTTCATGATGTGATGCGGTTTGATCTGCTTGTACATAAACCAAGCATGTTTAAAACATGTGATTCAGATAGAGGAGGCTGATATTTGTGTTCTGGACTAAACGGGCTGGAATAGGCGAGAAGCTATAATGCAGAGGACCAATAAGGACTAATAGTTGACTCAGGGCTGCTAGTGCTTTTTGACGTATTATTGGTTTAGCTCAGGGACAGCGTCATAGAAGTCGACATTTTGATTGACGACTTTTGTCATGTGATATTTAGCAAGACCATAGTTCATAACAAAAAGTAAATTATTTTCTAAAATTTGAAAAGAATCTGTTGGCAACGTTTGGAATAATGGACAAGATACCCTGGGCCTAGGTTTTGCTGTTTTTGTTACTTGACATCAAAGAACACCTGTAATTTCGAATCTACATCAATCACCATCACAGTCTGAGCTGTTACCATTGAGATATTCGACCAGCAGCTAACCTTTCTCATAACTGAGATATTTTCTCGTATGCCTTACTAACGAATACCAACTAGTATGAAATTCAGGTCAAGAAGTGTGTAATGTAGATTATCTCTAATCACGTAATAAAAAAACATGGTTCACAATGTCGGATGACTTTGACTGGTTGCCACAGTGCATCTTGATCAAAAGAATTCGATTACCACTAAAAGATTGGACAAACATAACATAGTTCAGTACTCAGTGACCAATTAGTTGTAGTTTGTTGATAATACTTATAAAAACTGTTAACAGATTCAGTCATACAGCTTTGTTTGGTTGATTTCTCCATAAATTACTTCACTAACTGACAAAGCTTGTGAAATATCGTTAAATGACTCAAGTTGAATATGTAAAACACTGATTTCTGACTTTAAGATCTAAAAGGTAGTGTCCTGAGTTAATGATGGTTGGATGAAATAAATGACTTCAGGATCTTAGTTTTGTAGGTCCCTCGTTTCTCAACGAATTAAGATTTGACTGTTTGGTATCATAAAGAAAAGGGATTTTGTAGAGATTTTCCCACAGAACATTGACAAGCTAATTAATCTGTTACCGATTCTCAAATTATTTTTGTAAACCATCATCAAGTACATGAATGAATATGTTTCACTTACCTAAAGCATGGAAATGAACCTTCAACAGATAAATAGATAAAATGGCCATGTTTTCCACCAATACGAGCTCCTTGTCTATGCCGATACTCACAACATGCACTAATACGTGTATCCTGTGTACCATCGACATAAATAGTTAGTGAAAACGGAAAACCATATACTCGTTTCGAAATAATCTGAAATGTATCTGGATTAATTGTAGAGAAATCAAAATGTGAAAACAATAGTGCTGTATTATGTTATACTACTAATTAAATGATTTAAGTAGTATGAAACACTTAGATAATAACTACTGAGGCACCTACGTAGTAGTTTTCGCTTGTGACTATGTAATTTAGGATGTGTTTTTTATCCGTTTTCAGACTCGTCATGTTAACACACTTATAACAACCACAGTCTTAATCTCAAGGGGGGTTTGGATGCACACTTCCGTGGAGTAACAAGTTAGGATTTTTATTTTACTTTATTTTATTTTAGCACATAGATATTGGTACAAGGAGGCACCAAATACATATGAGCTACACAAATCAAATGAGATTTGTGTGAGGGCTGTGATACTGCCCGGGTGCCCAAATCGAAGTAGGTGGTTTTCTTAGGGGGTCACACACAGAGCCTTCGACCTGAAGGTCTGATCCACAATGCAGTGGAGCATCGTAAGGAGATGCAGTCCTATGGTAGCCGATGGCCTACGATTGGTTCATGTGCCATTTGTTCCCTCACGATTCTGGAGCCGATGTACACCACTGGTTTGGAATCCGGTTAAAGCGCCGGACATTCGCTTTTCGTCCTCTCATTTTCGTAAACAACACCCGTGGTGCGAGAAGGCAGTGAGTAGGACATCCCTGGCTGAGGCTATATAGGCGTGGCCATGTGAGAGCATTTTGAGAAGGAGAGCGGACTCTCTCTATACTCGGCCGTACTAGGGCATTCGGGGGCCAAGTTAGGATGATGTAGGTATTCAGTATGTCACAACTTTCAATGATCCGCCTTATTTTGTTGTCAGTTCGAGATGAAAACTATCTCAGGGTTGAAAAAGTCCCTTACTTTCTCTATGAAATAAAGTTTGTATTAAGAGAACTAACAGCTTGTTGTATTCGAATAGATAAAGAATTGAATTATTCAGACTTCTAGCATTAAGAACTAGACAGTGCACTAGATAAATAGATTATGATATTTGATCCATGATACACTGAACAAAGTCATTTTTTCCTTTCGATTAGGAACTATATATGAACCAGAATGAGAGTTTATTAACATACGATACAAAGTAGTCAACTAGTGAAACAGATTGAAACAAATAGTAAATAAGATATTTAGTGTTACTGGTTATATCTATCATCGCTCTTTAAACAATCACAGTTTACATTCATCAGACACGTCATAGTGTTAAGATTCAAATGTTACTTAACTATTTCATCGCGAAAATATTTCAAATCAGTGTAACAAACTGAAGCTTCTGATAGACGTTTCAAATGAACTTTATTATGTAACCAATATCTCCATTACATACATATATAGACCAACTCGTTGAAATCGAGACGAAACTTTTCAAGACAAATTCAACTTCTTTTAAAGCGAAAACAGTAATCACTTGTCAAATGGTTTAAATAAAGAATAATTCATCTACTTGGACTTATTACTTACAGGTAAGATAATCCAAATGCATGTCAAGTAATAAAATGTAGACATACAAGTTTATTTATTTGACACATAAACATTAGTACAAGGGGGCACCAAATACACACCATAACAATGAGGTCAGTAGCAGTTATCATTGATTTGTGTGTGGGCTGTGATATTGTTCAGGTGCCCAGACCGAAACAGATGGTTTACTTAGGAGTTCATACCCGGAACCATCAACGTAAAAGTCTAGTCTACATGGCAGTGAAGCAACTTTAGGAAATGCAGTCTCATAGTAGCCTGTAATCAACAGTAGGTTCATAAGCCTTTTGTTCCCTCAGGATCCTGGAGCTCATGTGTACCATCGGTTTGAAATCAGGGTTTTCATACTCCCCTAGGTGGACTCTCTGTGTCCATCACTCCGGTCAAAGCGCCGGACAATTTCATAAACAACACCTCCTTCGCTAAAAGGCAGTGAGTAGGACTTCCCTGGCAGTGGTTATATACACATGATCATGTGAGATCATTTCGAGAGAGAAAGAAAGAGAGGGAAGGAGAGAGTGGGTTCTCTCCACCCTCTGCCGTAACAAAGCATTCGGGGGCATCCAAGTAATCTGACTCTTGCTAAGTCTTAGTCATCTGGATCGAAATTAAAACTTTATTCTTAAATCTAAACAGGTGACCTACTGAACCCCAAAATAGTAATATTTCAATATCAAAAAATAATTATTAAAGATTTTTTTGATAGGAATATTCCTTACTAATGAACCAATCACATTCAAAATAGCGCGTCCTGAATTTTTCCGCGAAATTCAAAATAACGTAAGGAATAACTGTTATATAAAACATAAGAATAATAAGTTATTCAGATGTTGAAAAAATTAAACAGAAATTGGGCGCCCAGTAAAGAGAAATCATTATATGTGAAAATTATATTTGGAATAATCTCAGCGATTGAAAGTTGAATAATTCCAACGTTTCGTCCAGCTAGTTTGTTTGGACTTCTTCAGATAATTTTGATCTTGATTATTACTCTGAAGAAGTCCATACAAGTTAGCTGAACGAAACGTTGGAATTATTCAACTTTCAATCACTGAGATTATACCAAATATAATTTTCACATATAAGTAGTAAAAGTATACTTTCATAAATTGTTATTCTTACCACCTGGTTGAAGTAGACCTTTAAAAAGAGTATGTGTGTTACCACCATTTGGTTGTTGAATTACTGTAATTAAACGTGACAATGATTGATTAGTATCATTATTATTATTCATAGAATTCTTTTCTTCTTTCTTATTCTTTTGTTGATCAATTATATGTTGTATTTTTGACTCTTCTGTACTTGATATACCAAGATACATAAATTTGACAATACATGAAGTCTAAGACAAAAGTTGATTTCAAAACAAAAAAGTATAAAACATTTTATGTTCTATAGAATGATATTACTCGGAACAGAATAAGAAAATAGATATCAATGTACCGATTATGACTCCGTTAAAAGAAGTTAATAATCCGAAGGGGTTTTGTGGAGATCTTAGTAGTTTTATGGTTGAATTTATGAGTCAATTAAAGCTAGACTACTATGGAAAACCTGGAAACATTGGACGGCCGTTTCGTTCTGGTATGGGACTCCTCAGTGGCAGTGCGCATTCACGATTCCGCCCCCCGCGAGATTCGAACCCAGGACCTATCAGTCTCGCTTGCGAGAGCTTAACCACTAGACTACAGAGCCGGCCGGCATCCAATGGTGTTAATGTCAGTGGTAGATGTGTCGCTCAATTTCGTGGATTGGTTGAAGTTAAACAATAACACCGTTGGATGCCGGCCATTTCAGTTGTCTAGAGGCTAAGCATTCACGCGCGACGCTAAAGTCTCTAAGTTCGAGTCTTGAGGAGCGGGATCGTGAATGTGCATTGCTACTGAGGAGTCCCATCCTATGACGAAACAGTCGTTCAGTGCTTCCAGGTTTTCCATGGTGGTCTAGATTCAATTAATTCATGAATTCAACTATAAAATTACTAAAATCTTCACAAAAACCCCTTCTGATATTAATAAAATATTTGTTTTATAATTTCCATTGCATGATAAAGCTCTACTCAGATACATCTGTTTTTACTTTCGTATCGTTTATGTATACCAATGCTTTCTATTCTGTTAATACCATAGTTACCGAGATAATTAACAATTAGCATACATAGATATATTGTGATATCCATGAATTAATATGTGCTTAGATGCATTTAACTCAGTTTAGTTAGACTGAAAAAATAAATAAATAGATGAAAATACCACTGTATTCCAGATTTTTGTTGTAATGTAAGCTGTTTGTAAGTACCCATCTCATATGCTCAACTCCGTCGGTATGAACAGGATGTTTCCTTCTAAAAGAGGTCATACTTTAACATTGGTTAAGAAACATAGACATTTCATTCCAAGACCTAATTTCCAATATATTAGTGTGTTTTTAGATCCTGGAAGTTCAGCTGTTCTACACTAAAATGCCCATAGTCAATAGTTGAAGATAACTCTAGACACATGAGATGTAGCCTTCAGTGAATATTACCCTTTTATAAGTAGCACTCATTAAATGAATGAACGGATCGATGTCCCAGCCGGTTAAATGTATAATATAAGTGTAGGGTTATGGATATTATTGAGTCCCATTGAAATCATGAACCGAATAATGTTAGACAACCATTAAAAACCTGGAAGTACTGGACGGTCGTTTCGTTCTAGTATGGGGTTTCTCAGTAATGCTCATCCTCGATCCTGCATTTCTAGTGAGAAGCCGTCACCAATAGAGTTCAACGTGTCAGATGTGAGACAGTTACCCACCACAGACAACGGAAGATGATCAAACAACATCGCAGATTGATTAAAATCAGACAATAACATTGTTGGGTCAGTGATCTAGAGGTTAAGTGTTCGTGCGAGAGACCATAGGTTTTGGGTTCGATTTCCGTGTGTGGGATATAATGCATTACTTGGACTTCAATGTTACTTCAGTTGATATCATTAGTGAATGATGAAAATTACAATATTAATAATTTACTATTAGGTGCAAATACATGTGAGTCGACTAATAACGTTTATTTCTATAGTGACAGTGATAACACTTGCCATTATGTTAATCATTTTGATCAATAAGAATCGAGGTCGTTAGTTGCATCTTAATTCCATTAGATTTATAAGTGATCTATAAATCGAATGTATGTGCTAATCATTCAAAAGGAAATACATTTTCTAGGTCGATTATTTTATCTTTTGAAGTCTACTTGTGTCGTTGTTGAGATGTCTATTTGTCAATTAAAGGGTGAGAATACGTCCTAAGTAAGATGTTTTGTTTTTTCTCATATCTATGAAATATAATCTATGAAACTAGACGATATTTTTGGGTCGTCAGGATTTGATCACAGATGACTTTGAAACATTTTCTGCGTATGATGACGATCTAATGAACAACATTAACATCGAACATAAAGATATCTAGCAAAGATGACAAATCGGTTGGTAAGATCGCAAACTGTCATCAACTGAGCGATGTTTTCTAACGTAGGAGTGGATTGGAGGGAAGCTCGGGGTCGTCAAATCAAAACATAGCATGATTTCATAAATTCATCCACTGTTGACATGAACTGTGTTGGTAGATGCAGACTACCAGGTTAGGGTCTGCCCAATTACTGTGACCAATAGTTCAAAAAGTTGAATAACATGACTCAGAATCAGTCACAGTGCTTTAGACTCATTTACTTGATCCTTCCTTCAATCATCAGTTCCAAACTTATCTTATACGTCTTATTCTGCGGACTTTTATCGAATTAAACTGTCCATAATTATTCTTTTCTGTTATTGCTTCTAAGTAAACTGGGATTCGCCCTCGTAATTTCTTTTCAATAAGCTGATGATAAAAACAATGGAAACTTTACTCAGTGTTATAGTCCATTGCAATCACAAGTCAATTTAAGTCAAACAAAAATTAAAAATCCATCATAAGACTCCTCAGCAGAGCCCATCCTCTACTCCGCAAGTTAAAATCACGACCTTCCGTATCGTGCGCGAACGCACCACATATATACCACTGAGCCGGGATCCAATGATGTTCTAGTAAGTGACCATGACCAGTGGAGTTCAACCATGTTGAATGTAAGGAAGATACCCATCGAAACCAATAGATGACCAAGCAACATCATGAGTTGATTAAAGTTGGACGTGTACACCGTTGGATTCCAGCTCATGTGTCTAAAAGGTTAAAAGCTTGAGCATGAGATCAGAGTTCGCGAGTTCGATCCCAAGTTGTAGATTCGAGGTTGAACATTGTTGAGGTGTCCCATACTAGCACGAAGCGGCCATTCAGTGCCTCCAGGTTTCCAATAATGGTCTACCTTATATATGTTCGTGATTTCAATAAGATTCAACAATCTCTACAACCTCCTACTGTCAATATTATATGTTTAGTACAATATGGAATTGATGCAAATTTTGTTTTCCTGACTGATAAATCAATATGGTTTTCAAAAGTAATGATCATTTGATTAAACATTTAGATCAGTGTATACTAATCAATAATAATGACGACAATAAAAGTAATAATAACAATCGTACATATGCATTGTACTCCTTCGTTATAATAACAGTTGATAAATTGAGGTAATAAACCAACTGGGAACAATTAACGAGACTATATCCAAAGAAGACGAATGATGAATGTATCTGCACTATCACAATAAATCCTAAGCCGTTTAATATGATGTCTCCAAACTTTATTTATGATAAACACGCTGACCATAACCAGGTAATATTCATCTACTATTAATGAGTCAGTTCAACAATCATGACCTCATAAACTGATATCATATCTAAGATGGTGGAGAAGATTTGTAGCTCAAGTGGATGATTTTGATGAAGTTTTGTTCTCTGACCAAACTATCCAGCTCAGAGAATAAAACTCCATCAAGATATCACATCTAGGTTTGGTTGATTTAGTATTTTTTCTAACATAGCTCTACACCGGTCAATAATGCTCGTCGAGATCTATGAAAGTAACACTGGATTATAACATACTGATTCATGATCGGATTTGAAATAGCATTTATTGATTAGCACCGGTTATTGAGTAATCAACAACTTATTAAAGTGCTACATTCAGTAAATATTGGTTGATTTACTAAGTTATTCGCTGTGGTTTTTTGACAGTTGTCCGAGTTTGATACTAGTCTATACTCTTCTTATGTGCGTGTCCAACCAGCTACATGAGTGGAAAAATCAAGAGTGATTAGGAAACCGTATTGCCTAGGGGGATGGAATATGTATACAAACTCATTCATAGACATAAATATGTATCTTTCAAGTGTTTAGGTCAAATTTTCAATTAATAGCATTCAATAATATTGTACGTAACAATCATTTTGATGTAAAATATTTTTTTCATAGTTTATATCAAGAACGGATTTTGGCTAGACCATCAATGAAAAGCTGGAACTACTGAATTGCTGCTTCATTCTATTGTGGGACTTCAGTTTACGATAATGCACAATCTCCATCCATTTCCTGAGTTGGATAACTATTCAACACCCGATATGAATGAATATCACTGGTCACAGATTCCCATTCAGACTCCAAGAATCGCAACTTGAAGCTAGTCACTAGTGAGCCAATGGAGTCTAACCATGTTGTATGTGGGACAGTTATCCGCCACATGGAATGAATGAAGGATGCACAATACTGTGAATTGATTGAGATGACACATTAACACCGTTAGATCCCAGGTCAGGAGTCTAGAGTTCAAGCGTTTGAATGAGAAACTAAAGATCCTGGGTTCAAGTCCCAGATGAGGCGTCACGGATACGTACTGTTGAGGAGTTCCGTACTAAGATGAAACGAACATCTAATACTTCTATACTTTTAATGGTAGTCTACCGAAAATTAGTTCGTCATTTAAACTATGAAAATTCTACAATCTTCATATATCCCCCCTATACTACACTATATATATATGCTACTCTTGAAACTTTTCAAAACTTAAGCAGTGCGAGACAATAATTGATAGTAAATTTTAAGGTCGTTGAAAGGTTGAAAAAGTACTCAGAATATATAAGTACAGATTGTTTAAATTTACGGTTATATACAAATATTAGAAAGCTATTATAATAGCTATTCATTATATTATTTTAATATAGTAATCATTCGTTTCATTTATATTGAGCAACGAATTTCAATAATGACTAAATTGTCTCCTCAACAAAAGATGGTACATTGTTGTAGGTAGTGAATAGTACGATATACAAATCAAATCAATCTTTACAAAACTATATTAACCTGACCGCTGCTACTATCTTGACGTGGTAGTCAGGTTTACCTATCGTAATGAATAAATCAAACTAAACTGGATGAAACAATCGTCTTACCATTCCAAGTAGTTCGGTTGGAAAGCTGTAAGACTAAAAGCAACAAACCCAAGGTTCGAGGGTGAAGCCGTACTTCTGGCTGTACAGAGGTGTGATGGCAGTAAAATGTTTCGTTCAGATAACCAGCATAAAAGCCAAGCTGCCTTCCCACAAGAAGGGGTGAGGTTAGAAATAGTCGACCCTAAATATGCACACCTCACCTTATCCTACAGATATCCATCTCTGGCGATAAGGTCTCAACAAGTACAGAGCTAAAGCAAAAATTACTCACAAATAGGCTGTGTGTGACCGACCTCAAACAGTTGTCCCTCAGGCACTACGATCACACTCTCAGGTCACTAAGACCAACTCTGACGTGATTTCCTTTCCAGGTACCTCTAGAAGAACCCTTCCACGCTGTAGGAAACCGGCAAGTGATAACCGCCCTCATATCTCTAACAGCATTCAAAATCGCTGTATTAATCTGCTTGCTAGTTCCTGAAATTCTAGTGGGAAGTTGTGACAGGTGGAATTCAGACATGTATGAAGTGAAACAACTGTATTAGATTATCATCGGCCGACATAACAAATTGAATGAAGTTGGAACCATACCATTAGACACCTTTCTAGAGGATCTAATGGTTAAACATTCACCATGAGGTTAGGAGACCCTAAGTTAATCTACTGGCAAATTCGTGAATGCAAACGTTTGAAAAGTTTCTTAGTAGTAGAAGCTGTCCAAAGCTAACTGATTTTTAACGGCACGACATTTAACATCAAATATGCAATGAATATAACAAATGAATAATGTATTTCCTAACAGTCATCGATTCGTCCACTTTGATTAGTATCTTAGCGTTTCTTTTCTCTCTCTCTCTTCCTAATCATGACATGGAATACAATAACCTCAGCTAACTAAACAGTAATATTGAGGAGATCTGCTTAGGATGTAAACATTAGTCCTTAACATAACAACAGGAAAATACAAACCTGTATAAATCAAATTTCATCGTCTAAGATTATTCTTAGTTAGGAAATCATGATATTTCATCTAACTATTAGGTATTCTAATTAAAAATAAACACAATTCCCTCTGTAATTAATCTAAGCCATTTAGAGGCCAGTTGAATCATAATTAACTGAAATCATACTATTGAACGAAGAATACATAAACGACTTATTTTGATGAGGTTGGAAGCGATCGATAAGAAGATATCAAACTACATTTCGTGCTAGTTGATTCATTCCACTAAGCCTTATTTGTGATTAGATTACCGGAGGTAAGATAAGATATACACACGAAGTATACTCATGATATAAATGAAATTGGTGTTATCGAATATCAAGTTTTTAGACAAGTTGGTCATGATAGCATAATGAAGAAACCCTACGATCTTTTCACTGTTTATTATCATATAAGTATTTTGACTAAGAAGTGTGTATAATGTAATTTCTATCAAAAGTCAGTCATAAACAAACTAGAACCTGGAATGTATTTGCATTGATTCAAGTTGCTATATCGAGTCACCACAACAAAAGGAAATTATCAAGATAAGCGTTGGTGTAGTAGAAGTATTAATAGTATCAGTGATAGTAGAAAAGATTAGGTAGAGACTTTCTGTGAACATGTCGCCGTTTGCTTATGACGATATATAGATATACAGATGATATAGATCAATTGAACGTTGACATCGTTGAATGCCAAGCTAGTAGTCTAGAGGTTGCACATTGATGAATACCAACGGGGATCCACTCTAATAGTGCTTGTTGTGCCCTCATACTTAGTGCTATGCCTACACCTGCCAGTTCACGGTAACTAGCCATTGGGTCGCCAGATACACGGAGGGTGTATCTCGTTGGCTCTTCGTTTTATCAAGGTGAGGTCGTGAATGACCATACGAGGATCCTGTATGCGTGTTTCAAAAACACAACATACACCAACCACGCGTTGCGTATGCCTAAACACCGATTACCACGACGCTCAGTGCCAACTAGTGTAGGAGATGGTTGGAAGAAAGCTAGGGGCGGTCAAACCAAAACGTGATATCAGTCCTTGAAGTCACTAACTTCTGTTCTGAGCCATGTTGGTTGGGGTCCGCGTGACTATCATAACCAATAGTTGGAGACTCTGGATGACATGGCTCAGAATCGATCACAGTGGTGTCGGCGTCGCTTCATATCTTTCTTTCTACCAACTAATTCTTTCTTCCTGTACTATGTCCTTATATGCATTCTTTATTTTATATGTTACCACTACTCAATTAACCACTTCTATGAATCCGGTGTCCATCTTGTTGTGTTAATGAGGTATGGCAACTTGAACCTATGCACACATGTGTCTGGTCCTATGTTGTAGCTGACTGACTGATACACACAGATGAGGAGTCCCATACTAGGATGAGACGGCTAACCAGTGCTTCTAGTTTTTCAATGATACTCTACCTTAGATCAGTTCATGATTTCAAGTCAAATAATCCATTGAGGTTTCAGATATAATAAATATTTTAACTGTACAACACCAACGATTGTTAATGAGCAGAATTCATAGATCATTCAAAATAACCAATATAAAAGTTATATGTACATACTTGTTTTACTTCAGTCTGAGAAGGCAGTCTATACTGACTCAATGTTTTCCTTACTTCTCTAACCTCTTTATTATTATTATTTCGACAAATATTATAGTCATCCACTTGTTCAGAAGCATTATGACTAGTATTCTCATGATGGAAATCATCAATTGTTTTTGTATGTTGATCTCCTTGAATATCTCTATCCTTTGACTTGTTATGATTATTATTATGATGATGTTTAGAATGTTTAGTAAAAGTTCTTAACTGTTTATTGTTTATTTTAGTATTTGAAGAATTGGATAATCTATGAAATGGAGACTTTGGTTGTCGATAATAATAAGAATATTCTGATGAATAAGGCATTAATGATGACGTAGTGATTTGATGATGAAACTGTTTATTCTTTTGAGAATGTTTTCTTTTTGTTGATTTTTTCTTGTTTATCTTTTGTTGATTATTTTGATTAGTCTGAAAATAATAAAAAAATGTAAATAGTAGTTGGTTATTTGATTTATTTATTTATTTACTTACGCCTGTTACTCCTCGTGGAAGAGCATAGGCCGCCCACCAGCATTCTCCATACAACCCTGTCCTGGTCAGTCCTTTCCAGCTCTTTCCAGTTATTATT
The DNA here is from genome assembly GCA_944470365.2 of Schistosoma intercalatum. Classification (NCBI taxonomy): domain Eukaryota; kingdom Metazoa; phylum Platyhelminthes; class Trematoda; order Strigeidida; family Schistosomatidae; genus Schistosoma; species Schistosoma intercalatum. Next base: position 3,395,986 of record OX103730.1, on the reverse strand, counting down.
TATCCTTTTCATATTTGTTTTTATTTTCCGACGTTATGTGTTCTTTGGCCTTCCTCTTTTCCGCTCCCCTTCAGGATTCCAAGTTAGGACTTGCCTCGTGATGAAGTGTGATGATTTGCGTAATGTATGTCTTATCCATTTTCAACGTCTTTTCCTGATTTCTTCTTCAATTGGAAGCTGGTTTGTTCTCTCTCACAGTAGGCTGTTGCTGATGGTATCCGGTGAATAGATGTTGAGTATCTTGCGTAGACAACTATTTATAAATACTTGTACCTTCTTGATGATGGTTGTGTTAGTTCTCCAAGTTTCAGCTCCGTATAGTAGAACTGTCTTGACGTTTGTATTGAAGATTCTGACTCTGATATTTTTTAATGTAATTAGTTGCAATTAAGGATGGGTGAACACATATCTAAAATGGCTGCGAAAACAAATGAATTCCAATGGTCAAATAAGATCACAGGGTAGGCAAACATCTTCCTCTGTTGCGAAACATTTGATTGAGACTGATCATAAGGTTGATATCAAGTCAGTGTCTGTAGTATTGTACAAAAGTCTTCAAGGATGTATACCAATGTTCATTGAAGCCTTGACTATACGGAAACTAAAAACCCCTTTATGCGTTCAAAATGAACCTACCCTGGTAATACTGATTTATTCTCCAGAGTGGTTATCACAATGCTTTTGTGTACTATATTTTTTTCCTTGTTACGGCTTACCTTTAACCTGTCTAGTTGACCTTTTAATTTTCATAGAATAATGTCCTAACAAGTATATTATGTGTGATCAGATTGTTCCGAATGTATTGCATATAACTCTGATTAACTTCGTCTTCTCATTACATTATCGAAATTAATTAGTTGTGAAAATAAGGATAGTGGATAGTAGTGGAATCCAGGACGCGCGTTTCGTCCCATTCGGAACTGAGTTGATGTTTGCTCTGGGACTCAAACTCAGTACCATCCGTTTCAAACGCCATCTCATTATCCACTTAGCTACTGAATCCTGATAGCCACTTGCTTGTGGAATGGGGTGAGATGCCGGTACATCCAGCTGGCAAGTCCCAAATAGGATAAAACGCGCGTTTTGGCTTCTACTGCAAGCCACTATCCATCTTTGCTTAAAAACGATAGTGTTGAAGGTATTAAACGCTTAATGTTGTCCTTTTCCATTGAATATAATAGGAAAATTAACACTATACGTTAATCTTAACCCTAAACTACCAATCTTGAAACAAACTTTAACCTGGTGAAACTACATTTTATGGATGAGCTAAACAGATAGCGATTCTTGTATTTTTGAGTAAAATTCATTTTTACATTATACCTGATATCATTTCGTGGTGGAAACCCCAGAATTAAACTTTTAATCCTGACCCTAAATACCTAACCTTAAGTAGAAACAATGTAGGGACTTAATAATCCATTTGAGTCCTTTTTAAGGGTTCAGGAATATGGACAATCTATATCCATAAGGATGAGTTTATATGTTATTGTCTTTTTGATTTACAGGCATAGTAACCTATAGAAGAAAGCAATAGATTTATCGATTAGGTAAAATCTGTTCACATTTGCAATATTATTGTTCTCTTTTTCACGAACTATCCATTTATATAAGCTGCTTTCTGATTGGCTAAAAACTGGTTGGAAATTTGTCGCGGTTGTTTTAATCTCATTTCTAAAGTATAATCATTGTTTTACAGTTAGGTCAGATAACTACTATAAAAAGAGGATAAATTTCTATATCGTACGTATTGAATTACATAATTTAGTCTTAATCATAATTACCGTATTATCTGGGTAGTGTGTTTCTAAAAATTCTGATTTCTCTATTGATCTTGGACTGTTGATTACTAACTTAGATAGTATCGCTTCTTCTGAACGTTGTTGACGTTCTTCCTATAAAAAAATATAAGAAAATTAGACGAAGTTCATTAGAAATAAGAGTATTTTACATTACATTGAAGAAATATATATTTATTATACGGGGATTCATGGAGCATGTAGAATTTTCATGTTTTAAATCATGAATTAATTTCAATTACACTAGCATTTGAAACCTAGAAGCATTGAATAACCGTTTTGTTTTAGTATGGGATTCCCTAACAGTGTTCATCCATGACACTGCACCCAGGACTCGAAACTAGACTCATGCAAAAACGCTGAACTCTCAGATCACTGATCTGTAACCCAATGGTTTCAATGTTTAACCTCAATCAGTTCACAGCCTTGCGTAACTTTCTATCCATTCCCTGGGGTGAAAATCCATCTTACACTCGGCATGGCTCAATTGTCTAGAGGTTAAGCGTTCTCGTAAGAGGCCAAAAATCCCAAGTTTAATTCCTGTGCACTGTTGAGAAGTCCCACATAAGGACTGAACGGTCGTCCAGTGATCCTATACTTTCGATGTTAGTCTAGCTAAGATCAGTTCGAGATTAAAACTAAAATTATAAATATTTGTCTACGGAAAATCAACTCGTATGAAGATTTGTATCATGTCTTAAGATTTTATATATAATTAGTACACTTAGACCAATAATATACACATGTAACTACATCATGACTACGAAGGAACCAAAGTCATGTTTGTCTAGTCCGTCTATAATTGATTGGTTTCTATAGACCAATTTTCAGTGTAGCTATTAATTTAAGCGACTCGATAGTGCGTGTATTACGTTTTAAGCTTACATGATGGTTTTAATCAATCGGTGAGACCATCCAGACCTAGATTTCGTGCTAGTTCGAACTTGTCAACAAGTTGTATTTGAAAATCTTGAGATGAATTTTACAGCAAAATCCAAGACCTGCTATTTTAAATTTGATTGGTTCGTTCATAAATTATAGTCTCACCGGCACAGTTGAACTTGACTAGTTGCTTGATTTTATTTTGAATGAGATCGTGGATAAGTACTGGGAGGGAGTCTCATAATAGGACAAAATAGTTGTCTAGTGATTGTCTAAATAAGATCAGTCAGTAATGTAGACTATGAGATTCAAAAATCTTAATAACCCCTCTACAATAATACCCATATTTATTGCACAATATTTGTAATTTTCATTCTAAAACAATCAACAAAGCTATGTAACACATTCCTTGTAAAAATGAAATTTACATGACAGTATTTTAGAAGGTATCTTCATAATCTTTCTAGAAATACCAGCCTTTCTAATTTATAAATGATCAACTCTTGATGGCATGTTCATAAAGTCCTACCTCGGAAAGAATCAATGGGAATTGGGAAAAATCATACAAAGATTCGGAAGAGTTTTGTACAGAGTTTGAGGAACATTTGGCACATATATCAGACACACAATTTTATTTATTTATTTGAACACATAAATATTGGTGCAAGGAGGCACCAGATACACAAATCTGACGAGATTTGTGTGAGGGCTGGGATACTGCTCAGGTGCCCAGACCGAAACAGGTGGTTTTATAAGGAAGCCACGACCAGAGCCGTCGACCTAAATGTTTAAACCATAAGGCAGTTGGGAAACGCAAGCAGATACAGTCCCATGGTGGCCGTTGACCAACGATTGGTTAATACGCCATTTGTTTCTTCAGGATACTGGAGAACATGTGCACCATTGGTTTGGAATCAGGGTTTTCCAACTCCCCTGGATAGACTATCCGTGTCCACAAACCCGTTTAAAGCACCGGACATTCTCTTTTCGTCCTCTCAATTTCGTGAACACCCGTGGCGTAAGAATACAACGAGTAGGACTTCCCTGACAGTGGTTACATGCGCGGGCCATTTGAGAGCATTTGAAGAGGTAGGTCTAACTCTCCTCCACTCTCAGCAGACACACAAACCAAATCCTTAAAGTTAAACGAATGATTCACACTCAAGATATTCAGCTGAATCTTTCACTTCAATTATCAACGACACAGATGCCCAAGAATATTGAAAGGAAGACTTGGATAAGGAAGACAACGAACAAAATAGAAGATCCAGATACATTAATTTTTAGTAAAATGATAATACACATTTCATTTTGTAATTTATAAATGATCAACACTTGATCTATTTACAATCTTCTCTTTCAAATAAAATATTTAATATATTTGATATAATGCTTGTGATTTAAGAAATATTACTTATAATTCAATAAAAATGAACTCCTGCAGAGATGCACCTAATACAAACGTAAACAAATACAAGGTTTATCTCATTTCCTCTCTCGTTTCTTCTTTTTGTTTCAAGAGAGAAAAAAATTTATCTCACGATAAAATGCTGATGATAAATCTCAGCTTAGAAATTCTCATTAAAAAAAATTTATAGCTGAATTCATGAGTCCATTGAAGTTAGACCACTATGGAAAACCTGGAAACATTGGCAAGCCGTTTCGTTCTAGTATATGACTCTTCAGCAGTGCACATTAACGATTCTGCCTCTCGAGATTTGAACCCAGGACCTATCAGTCTCGTGCGCGAAAAGCTCAACCCCTAGACCATCGAGCCAGCTGGCATCCAACGATGTTAATGTCTAACTTCAACCAGTTCACGAAATTGAGCCACCGTCCATCATTGTCTTCAGTGAGTTACTATCTCACAACAAACCCGGTCGAACTTGTTGTTAAAGTTTAAAAGACTTTTTTTCTACAGTGTATAGTATAGAATGATTGTTTGGAATTATTGAGTAATCAGTAGTATCATTTACCAGTAAATGTCTATTTCAATAAAGTAAGATTGGTACCAGAGAGAGAAGTGAATAGAAGTGAATATTCAATGTATTTTGTGCAAATTATGTTCCCAATTAGAAGATATAAGTGAGAGATTGTGATAGTGAAACACAACCCCTTATATTTTGTCACAGAGAGTATTGTTTGAAAATGATTATCATTATTAATCAACCTAAATAAACCGGCCTCATAAGAAACCAGTCGCAGTAGAACAGAGTAAAGGTAACGCCTTAGACTATGACGATGCATGGCACAAGGTCGAATCCTACATAACGCATCAGTTTCTTCAAAACTGCAGGGACTTGTTGCTGAAGAGTGACCACGAGAACAAAATTTATTTCGGTGGTTTCCTGATGAATAATTCTTCATTTCTACCATTTTTGAACTATTGTGATAAGAGGTCATCTGATTTTCGATATTGTTACACACTTTTTCTACACAAGAGCTCAACCTGCTACTTGAGTCAGAAGACCAAGAGTGAACAGGAAAATGTATTTGTTAATCAAATACAATGTATGCACAAACTCATCCGTTAACATAAGTGTGTCCTTAGTTTAATTCAGCCAAATTTTTAATTACTGGCGTATATCTGTCTTCCTCGGAAGATAAAGCCAAATATTGACCAATAGAGTGGTCTCATCAGAGACTCTCATCTATCATTTGACCTTGAGCTGATGTCTGGGTGGTCCAACCTATTAGGAACCTACAGAAAATCATGTGATTGGAAAGAACTAGTTGACACTACTTTGAGGCTACTCAGTACTGAGCTCCTATACATCCTGACAAAATTTTGTCTAGATCACTTTGACTTTTCAGTTAGAATGATACTATTAAGTATATATATATAAGATGAACGTTTAACTAGGTTGACTAGGCTTATACTGCCACTCACATATACATCTGTTCACTATATATTCACAGTTTATCAGTTAAATTGAGTACATCATTTATATTCTCTCGGTTTATTCTACATTTAGTCTTTTTATACCACCGCTGTACAATGGGATTAACTGAAGTATTGAACACGAAATCAAGTAAGGAATTACATTTAAATGGAGTTAACTCGGGGTTTTAAAGTGTCTTTATTGTTTTAAGAAATATTGCTTATATCATGTATTACCAAGAGCAGTTTAGTCAGATTGAAGATATAAAAAGCACACCCTTATATAAGTCCAAAATGTGTTTCTGATCATTTTTAGACGTGAAGTACCTATGATCACTAACAGATGTATTAATCTAAACGAAGTTGTCTAAATCTTGGTAACGAATGAAAATATTCATAGAACTTTCCAAGTATCTATTAACGTTTAACAATTACACTCATATATATCCTGTATTAAAGAGGATCTTTAAGATGTTTTATGTGCTCAATCAATATCCTCTTGTTAATTCAATAAAGCCTTTTATAATGAACGTAGGAAGTGAAGACATGTGCTTTAGTCCAAGTTCACAAATACAAAATCAGTAAGATGAGATGAAATTTACAGGAAGAATAGGAAACAAGTTGAAAACCTCTTTGAAGAATCCTAATCATAAAAAGTCACCTAAATCATTTGAACTCTGCACTGGGAGTTATAATGCTTGATGGTGAAAGCCGAGATTCTTCGTGAGCCACAAGGCCAATGTCTTTTTGGCAGCCAGAGTAACATTTAATTTCAGTGAGCGAAACGTCCACATAATGTAAGACCGAGAGGATCATTCGAATAGCCGAAGAAGTGAGAGTTACGAAAGAACCACACTACGAAGAAGCATTATGCAAAGTTCTCAACTAAGTGTTGCGAAACCAAATGAAATAATAACTGGACGCCTCAGTTCATGATCAGCAAACTGGCTTCCTAAGAATTAGCCTTGTGCTAACCAAATTACAGCACTACGGATCACTGCTGAACAATTAGTTGGATAGGATTTATAGCTATGCATTGCTTTTTTTCCCTGGTTAGTGCTCTATGCCTTAAGAGGAGTAGCAGGCGTAAGTAACCAAGTAAATAAGTCTGTTTTTAACCGCAATATGTCGAACAATACAAACATTTTATGAAAGCAAGAAACCAAACATTACTTCTTTGTAATATTTATATTTGATTGGTGTGGAGAAATGTTATGAGTCTATTCTTTAGCAAAAAATAGTACAAAAAACACGAGAAATACTTTTACAAGCTTTTTATCTGTATGCACTCATCGCATTTTCAATGTTCACAATACTACTAACAGAGCCACATGATACGAAAATTATATGCTATCTTTGATCAACACCATCAAGAGAGGATAATAAATTCCCTAACTACATGGTACTATTCATACGTCGACACAAAATCAATAGTTATATTAAAAGCATTCCAAGCAGTTAAATATACTTTATTAGTACCTCATACAGTACAAAAAGGCCAAATAACTATGAAAGTAAGGTTTGATAGAATTTAAATTCCATCTTGATAAAAGCTAATACTTAGCTTCCGTGACTTAAATTGATATATCTTGCGGTCATATAAACCCTGTATGTAAAGTGAAATTAAGAAACATTATCTTGGATGAAGTTAGGTTGTAGAGAACACGCAGATACAAGTAAGACGACTGCTGGTACAAAATATGGATTTTTAGTGACAAAGTTCGTATGCTCAGTTAAACAAATTTTTCGTTTATATGTATCAGACACTACATGGTGTTAGTTACAATATATCGAAAGTAAAACTGTTCTATAAAACTGAAGTGGATAAACGAATTAAAAAATTGAACTCACTCTCAACCGCTTAACTCTGTTTAAGCGACATAATTCCTCTAAATCCCTTTGTAATTTTCCCTGGCGTAAACGTTCTACTTCTAGTGATTTTTCAACCATAGCATGAGCAATAACTTCTAAAAAGGCGCGTTTTAGATTTTCACGAATTTTTGTCTCTTTATATTCCGATTCCGGTATGACTTCACCATTCTCTGTAATCTAAAAGCGTAACACTAACAACATAAGGGATTCGTAGTATATAAAATGCTAAAACAATTGTAATTACAAATCGGAAAACACACTTTCAGTATTATATAATTAGGATCCCAAAAACTGACAAAAAGTCATCGAATAATCCAGATTATGATTAGAAATTTATCAAAATATCCATTTAACCTTTAAATTACAAAAAACAGCGAAAAACGTTAACACAGAAAGATAACGTTTTTAACAACATTGAATCACTGTGGAAATAGCTTGAGAAGCCCTTGATAATAAATACTGGTTAAATTAGATACTTATATATTTTGGGGGGAAGAGATAGATTGTAGTTAGCAATGGAATTCAGAATGCTAGTTATGTAATATTGAGGATGTATTTAAATCTTAGTTTTTATTTTATTCGGGGATTTAATTACGGCATCTTTTGCTTCAAATGCTAAGCACGTGCTACACATAATTAGCGAGCTTAAATAGTCACCTACTTTTGCAGCAGGTACAAATCCGACTTCTTTGTAAATCTTTTGAGTTATCCCGTCGCTGATATTCTTGACTGAATTATGGTCAGTCTTAGTCGAAATACGTGCATACTATGCAAATTACTTTAATGTAGCTACTCTGTCACTAGCCTTATAGAATATAACTGTTGCAATAGCTGCTAAATGGATTCAGTAGCTAGGTGAATAATGTGTTTTGAGTTTCGAGAGAAATGTACTAGGTTTGAATTCCAGAGTAAACATTAACTCTGGGATTCAGGTACATCTCAAATATTACCAAACGTGCTTTCCTGATTCGACTGATAACCACCATTCATCTCTCTTATATAACTTGTGACGAAGCGACCACATAAAAGAAACCCACACAAGATGCACATATTCCAACTAAGACTAACCAAAATTTAGTCAAGAATAATAATAACAGGGTAAATCAAAAACATGTACAAGTAAAATAAATCGACAAGACTATAATTTATGGATGAACTAATCAGTTATAAGAAAACAGATCTCAGATTTTGGAGCGAAATTCACTCGTCCATCTGGCCAAATAGCGTCTTGGCATTTTAGCTGATGTCAGTTTGTGATGAAAACGCGAAAATCTAATTCCTAACATTAACCATCAACTGTGAATCATAATCCTTATTCTTTGAACTGATTCATAACCATCATTTAGCCCTAGTAAGTAGGTAGACACTCACAAGGTCACTTTGGCGTCGCTCAAAGGTCATTCATAAATTAAAGTCTCACCAATAAATCTGCATTAAAATATAGTAAACTCAGGGGCAATCGCTTTTATCTTGACTTGGAGAAAAAGCCACTCAAAAATGTGACGAAATTGTCGGAAGATTACGTTTTACTTCTATATCATTTTGCAAGTACGTCCTTTTGCAATATAAAAACCACCTATTTTGTATAATATCCATTCAAGTCGACCAGTTACCAGAATATAGAAATCGGTTGTTACAAATGAATGTGGCATGTGAGAAACGTTTAAAAGGTGCGGTTATCGTTTATACGGATAAATAATAGCATGCTGGATTATAATATGTAATTAATTAATTACATATTTTAAAGTCACTTTGTCTCATTTGTAAAATTTTATCAGCTATTAACAGCTTAACTCTAATGTCGGACTTCTTAAACAGGGACAAAATTTATGTGCAATCATATAACAGCTCAATTTGCTGCAAAATAATGGGAAAAGAAAGTGGTTATCTGAATCATAAGAACTTGAGTTACCTAAATAACTTAGGTCGCACAAACACAATAAATGGATATCTGCCTTATTATCGACTTGTGGCAAAATCAGGGAGAAGCATCACAATGAAATTTTTAAAAAATGATATTTTTTAAACTTACTAGTCCATTGTTTATAAGATGCCGTCTCATCCGAGATGTAGAAAAATAGTTTACCAAATGTTTGTCCGTGAGGCTATTATATGCCTCCAAAAAGCTGTAAAAGATTTAATATGTGGATTAAAATATTTGAAATCGAAGCCAACTATCAAAGTTTCACTACAAAGTTAACAAACCTAGCTTTACTCTTCACAGGCATTTCATTCCTAATTAAAACTTTTCAAAGCCGTCGTCAAGGAGAAAAGTCAAGTTCGGCAGTGCATTAAAACGTTGATTCAAAGACCAATTTATCAGTTTGCAAAAGTCAGGATCCTGAGTAACCTTCAATAATCTTGACAAGGCACATCTCTCACAAGATCCGCTTCCTTTATAAAAGCATCTACAGCAAGAACTTGCATCACATCAGGATGTGATGGATTTCGCTTGTTCATTATTCGATGGGAAAGTTGATAGTCTTTCGCTAATTGACACTGGGATATAGATATATTAAAACATATACTTGAGGTATCCGCGGTGAAACTCGCTAGTTTCTTTAGTAACCTAGGGTGCATTTCATTGGATACCGTGGATTCACCTATGTCAAGCTTAATTAACAGACTGAAGACATCGAGTTCTTTAATATTTACGTTGTCCAGAGTGTATGTGTGGAGGTAATTCGAGAATACCTGAGTTTTACCATAGTCGGCCTCCACCGACGATGAAGAATTACTACCTTCCCATAATGCTGGAATATTTCCTATTCTCTTAGTCCTTTGGTTTATGTACGATTATAGCCGTTTTGTGTTTTCTGTTGACTACCTAACAAGATTTTCTACATTCAATCTTCCAGGTTCAAATGGTTCAAATGGTTGTGGACGGAATAGAAGAAGCTTTCGCTTAACAGGCTTCTGTGTCTAGTAGCAGGGGATCACCAAAACCTTCAGGCAGTGGCCTAGGTATGTTAACAATAAAAGAGGAAAAAGAAATCGGTAACTCAGTATGATACTATCCCTAATCCTTAAGAATAGATCAAGTTGCCTCTTAAAGGACTCCTGGGAAGTCGCTTGGACTAGCTCGGCCGGCAGCGAATTCCAGCATTTGGCAACTCTTAAGGAGTAGAAGTTGTGTCTACAGTCCGTTCCGCTATGTTGTGTCTCAAGTTTCTGGGTGTTACCTCTTTGGTTAGTGTTGAAACTATGCTTAAGTAGGTGTTTAAGAGGATGTCCAGAAGTGTTAAGAATACTATAAGCCATTAATAAATCACCTCTAAAACGCCTATATTCTAGTGGGTAAAGGTCTAGTGAACGGAGGCGTTCTTCGTAAGGCTTAGATTTGAGTCCTCGAACTGATTTCGTGGCTCGCCGTTGGATACGCTCCAAAGTGACCTTGTCCTTTTGAAGTGAGGGGGGAGTACTATGTTTCCGTACTCTAAATGGGAACGGATGAAACTATTGAAGATTGTGTGGAAAGTTCCTCCGTCAAACTGGCCAAAAATGCGTCTCAACGTTACCAGTGCAAGGTTTGCTCGGAAGGCATTTTTGTCACAGTTAGCGTAAGACTTTAAGTCATGGGGCACCAGGACTCCTAAATCTTTTTCGACTTGGGATACTACTAGAGAGGAGTTTCCTAAGTTGTAACTGTAGTTTGCGACATGTCGCAGATGGACTACTTTACACTTTGAAGTGTTAAAGGTAAGTCCGTTATCGTCTGCCCAACTTTGAAGTCGAGTCAGATCCTCTTGAAGTGCCTGTATATCGTCTTGGTTGCGTATCTCTCTCCAAAGTTTCACGTCGTCGGCAAAAAGTAATAAGTCTGACGTTACCTGTTGAGGAAGATCATTTATGTAGATCAAGAAGAGAAGAGGCCCTAGTACTGAGCCCTGGGGGACCCCACTAGGACATTCCATAGCTTGAGATAAAGTGAAATTAACCCTAACCTTAAAGTGTCGATTTTTCAGGTATGAAGTAAGCCAATCGATTAGAGGTGGTTTGATACCTAGTCGTTTGAGCTTGTTGATAAGACACAAGTGGTTAACCTTATCAAAAGCTTTTGAGAAATCAAGGTAAATGACATCAACCTTTCCCTTGCGATCGAGGATGCTTGTCCATCTGTCCACCGCAGTCAGCAGGTTGGTTATACAAGAGTAACCCTTCCTGAAACCATGCTGTTGGGGTGAGAAGAAATTTAAGGACAGTAGATAGTCATTTAAACCGTCGCATATCAGGGACTCCATGAGTTTTGAAGGTAACGACAGAAGAACTACCGGCCGATAACTTGAAGGTTCATTGCGTCGACCACCTTTGAAAATTGGTGTGATGTGAGCCAACTTCCAGTTTTCCGGTAATTTGCCTCGGCTAAGCGAGTGTGAAAACATCACGCTAAGCGGCGTCGCCAGGATTGAGGCTGCCTCCCTCAGTATGGCAGGATGAACCATATCCGGGCCAGGAGAAGTGTCAAGTCTTAAGTGCTGCAGTTTCCGGAACACCAAGTCAGCGCTTAGGTCCACTTCAGAAAGTCCTGTGGAGTTGGAGATGAAACTGTCGTCAATAAAAATGATGTCAGCCGGTTGAAATGTTTGAGAGTAATGGGCCGCCAGAAGGTTAGCGGCGTCGCCATCGTCGTTGGTCGGACCGTTAAGACCCAGCAGTTGAGAAACTCCTGTTTTGGCTTGACGAAGTGAGGCTGCATAACGGAATAGGCTTCTAGGGTTAGAGGCGAATTTGTCCATAAGCTTTGTTTGGTACTGAAGCCTGTCTTCTCTTATAGCCTTCGTGCATGTGTTCCTGATATGTTTGTATTGCCTACACGCTCCATCGTTATTAGTTCGTTTGTATTCTGCCCAACAGTGCCGTTTGCGGCTTAGCAGGCGAAGGGTACGGTTCTTGATAACTGTAGGTGGCTTGAAGCTTTTGGGAACCGTTTGAGGAACTGAATGGTCTGTAGCACATGAGAGCGTGTGCAGTAAGATGTCCCAATGACCATCCACATCGATTTGAGGGTGAACATCCCAAGCCACCTGTTGTAGATGGTCATGTAGAGCTCGCACATTCAGCCGTTTAAAATTCCATCGCAAATTATTGTTGGGATACCTTAGCTTAGTTTTGATGACAAAACTGAAGGCTATGACGGCATGATCGCTTTTTCCCAGAGGAGCCAGGATTGAGAGATTGTCGACTAGGAATTCTTCGTTAGTGAATACACAGTCTAAGCGCGATGGTGTCTGACTGTTTCTCCAACGAGTTGCCGACCTCACATTTTCATATAAGCCCAAGTTATCGATGAGGTTGAAGAACCGAGCTTCAAATGAGTTGTAGCCTCCAGTATACGTGTGTTCCGCGAAGTTGACTCTAGGGAGATTAAAGTCCCCTAGAATCAGGATGTGTGTGAAACCGAGACGGATAGAGCGGGATAGTCGTTCCAGCATACGACTATCGTACTCGGTGTCGGCAGTTGGCTTCCTGTAAAAGACTCCGACTAGACACCTGGAAGTACTAGACAACCTTACAGAGCACCATATGGATTCCTCAAGATTGTTAAACTCGAGGTTGTGAACCTGGTGCACCTTCAAGCAAGAGCTTATGTATATGGCTACTCCCCCCCCCAATTCCTATTTTTCTGTCGTTGCGGAACAAAGTCATCCCAGGTAATGCTAACTCTTGATCCGAGAACTGAGAAGATATCCAGGTTTCAGACATTCCTATCAGATGGGCCTTGTTAGCGTTGCTAAGTTCACGTAGTTCACCCAGTTTGTTTGGTAAACTCGCGGCGTTCATATATAAGCAGTTTATGCTTTCAATTTGGAACGCGTGAGCTTCGTCCTGTTTTTCTGTATGAACCTTATGTGAATGGACAGGTAGCCCACCTATATGAGGTTTGCCGAGGTGGTTTGCGGAGGGTCGAATCACAAATATTTCGAGCTTCTTGACACTGAGAATTTTTCTCGTCAGTACTCAGTAAAGCAAATATCTCCCGAATTGTTCTCCTCTTACTCAGAAAGGTGCGAACCTCTTTACTGAATCATGGTGGGGTGTTTATAGGACTCGTTAGTGCAGTTCGAAAGATGTGAGGTGCAGTGACCTTTCAAATTCAAAGCACAGAAGTCTTACAGCCTATGTTTCGATGTTTCTATGAGTGTCTTGTCTTCTCTTGAATGTGTCAACTGAAGGTGCGGACACATCTGCTTATTGTTACAGATTTCGAGAATTAATGACCCGATGTTAAAACCTGTATGCCATGGGTATTTTGTTCGTTCCTCACGTTTCTAACCGCATAGTATGTCCTTTGAGATGTCCCGATCTAGTGGGAAGGAAAAGAGAGAATATATAGCGTCCAAAATCATTCCTAAGTATTCTACACATCAAAATAAGACCGCCTCTTAATCTGCGATAGGACAGAGTGAAGACGTCTAGCTTTTCACGCCGCTCTTTGCATGGTAAACCCAGTTCTGGAATTGCACGATTGGCTGCCCTCTGCACTTTTTCCAAAATATACGAGTTCCTTTTTAAACAGGAACATGCAGCCTGAACAAAGTTTTCAAGCTTAATTCTCACTAAAGTTGTGTATACTTTACTGAACATAGTAGCATCTATTTTGGTGAATGTCAGTCTTAAACCCATAGGGTTCCAAACCCCTTAGTTACAACCTCTCAGCAGTGGACTGTGGTCTTAAGATCATGAATCACTGTCACCCCAAGAACCTTGTGAGACCAGACCACGGGTACACGCACTTCCCCCTTGTTGTACCTGTTTACTTTTGTATCTTCAAAATGCATGTAGACATAGTTGGCCGCGTTGATAGCCATCAGCCACTCTTTAGACAAGCTAATCACAATATCTAAGTCTGCCTGAAGTGCTCAGGTATCTGCCTCTCCTTTTACTTCTCTCCGGATTTTTACATCATCAGCGTATAGCAGCAAGGGGACTCAACTATACTTGGGAGTCCATGTACATACAGTATGAAAAGTAAAGAACCTAGGATAGAATCTTGAGGTACCCCATGAACTACTGGTTTCTAGGTGGAGCACTTGAAGTTTATTCTTGATTTCTGTCTGCGACTTACCAAGAAATCCTTAAACCATCTTAGGAGAGGTCGGTCAGTGCCAGGGCTTTCCAGCTTCAGGAGCAGTTTCGTTAGCACCTTATCAAATGCTTTGCTGAAATCTTGATAGGCAGCGTTCACTGATTTTCCATTGTTTAGAGCCTTTATCTATCGCTTACTTGCTATTAAGAGTTTACAGGTATCATTAACAAGGCTTGATTTGATAATTTTGAATAAATTGAGCACTTCTGACGAAGTGACTTACACTAAGCCACGAAACGTCAGAAAGTCTCATTTTTCTACTCATTGGGATATTACAAATATACTATTTATTTCTATAAAGAGGTTTGTTGTTCGGGGTAAACCTTTTCTGAAATCATGTTGTTCGATGTTTAATAGGTTATTGTTTTCCAAAATGTCCTTACGTTCTTTCCTAATGTTCTTTCTCGTATTTTAACTACCATGCTGGCGAGGCTGACAGGTCTGTGATTCGATGAAAGTCGTCTTGGTCCAGTTTTTTCCTATTGGAGTGACGATTGTATCCTTCCAGTTCGTAGGTAACACACTTAGGCCAAGTGATATATTGAAGGTCACAGTTAATAGGGCTGCAGTATATTGTGCAATTTGTCTCGGGATTTCAAGGTGCAGTTCATCCGCTCCTGTTGACTTTTCGTGTCTGAAATGATAAGAGCCTTAAGTACATCGTCTCGATGAAAGTTCATGGTTAGCAGACTGTTTGTCGACTTCGTATTTCGGTTTAGTTCTTCGTCTAGGAGAGGCTCACGAGTGAACACTGCACCGAAATAGTTTGCCATGGCCCCTTTTTCTTCCTGATCATACTCTACCATTCCAGGTTCACTGCATTCCGTAATTAGGTTGATAATCCAATGCTACATCCTTGTTCTGTAATTTGTGCATGAGAATAGTTATTTAAACGACTTGGTTACACATTGTGCCAACAGCGTTTCATATATTCTCTAAGCCTCCCGGATTTTAATTTTACACTTATTTCTTAAAGACCTGTAGCGTTCCATAATAGTTGCTATGCCAAGGCTGATGACCTACCTATAGACGTAGCCTACATTGATATCAGAAAGGCTTTTGACAAAGTACCTCACAACCAACTGTTAAATAAGCTTAGTAATATCGGGATCGTGGGTAATTCATTGATGTAGTTAAAGGACTCCGTAGTTGGGCGTTAGCAAAGAGTATAAGTGAACTCGAAGTTGTCTAGCTGGGAAACTGTGCTCATCGGAGTGTTTTGGGGACCAGTGTTGTTCCTGTTGTATGTAAATGACCATCCTCGTCTCCTATCATCATCGGTTTTATTATACGCTGACGATGTCAAGATATGAAGAACGGTAAAATGTAAATGTGGTAGTTTAGAGCCTCAAAATGACTTGGAGAAATTATCTTGATGGTCTCAAATTTGGCAATTGCTGACAAATGCTTCCAAGTGCATTATGATGCATATTGGTCATCAGACATGTGTTCAGATAATGGATTCCATTCGTTGATGATTCAACGGGATAGTCAATAGTCAGCTGAAATCTGGCTACCTGTTGTCCAGGCACACAATAACTTGGGAGTCATCGTTAACCAAAACTTAAAAACTACTGCACACTACTGTGTGATAGCCACCAAAGGTTTTAGAACCCTATGGTAAATGTATGCGATCTTAAGCCCTGTTGACGTTAAAACCTTTTTAACTTTGTATACAGTATTCGCTGTTCTAAACTGTGGTTGTACTGTGAGTGAATTCAAACCAAATCTATAAATATTTTGATTTGACCGCTTCTGATAAACTTTACGAATTATCAAGGTGACGAACTAATCGTTTCACGACCTTTTGACCTTCAAGTGCTCAGTAACCTTCATCAGTGGTTGAACCACTGAAGCGTTGCTTAACGAGTTAAACTATTTGCCTCTAGTTTCTGTTCCAAGATTGTTTGAATCTGAGTCTCGTGTTACTACAGATTGCTGTCTATTAGTTCCCGAAGTAAATGTAAGCGTATTGTTTGTTTGCTGGGTCGTCAACTCACCTTTTCCCTTCCTTTTCCAGCCCTCCTCACCTACGTTACTTTACATGCTCTCCTACTACACAAAGTGATTTCTCACTAGACACAAACCTCTACACGACTTTCTATTTTAACGTAAGGGATTTTGTTACGGAAGCACACGCGTATGTGAATAAGTTGGATTTTGATTTTCGAGTGGTCTAGCCTGAGACCACAAGTAATCTTATAAATGGCTTCATGCATCCTGTCATTTATTTCACCACTTCCCGTGGTTATTGCTTTCAAACAAGCAATATATGAAAGGATTGTGTCGATTTTGAGAATGAGTTTATTCACCTCTCCACTGTCTTAGGCACACTGGTGTCATTTCAGTCTTCAGTAATAATGATAGTAGGTTGGTGAACCTGTGTTAATCCTGACAGATTGCCTTCCGGTGAAGACCCAGCTTGTCCTTGAAAATATTCACTGATGGGGCTGATACCATTTGTTCGGGTAAGGCGTTCCAGTCATTGACTACTCGATGCGAAAAGCGGGACCCCACTTTAAGTTTATTAGGTCGCGGTTTGCAAACCTTCTTGCCATGACCTCGGTGATTATTATTGCTGGGGGAAGCAAAAAGGTGAGACATTAACACCCAAATCATAATTCAAGATACGAAATGCCAGTATAAGGTCACCTCGCGTCCTACTACACGACAAGGGGAAAAGGTTTAGGCGTTTTAAACTCATCGTAAGGGAGTTTAGAAAAACTTCACTGCTTTCGTTCCCACACGCACAAGTGAGTTTGCATCCTTTACCAGACATGGGCTAGCTGCTTGGATACAGTGCCCTGAATGTGGTCTTACGTACGTCGGATATAAAATTCGAAACATTTCCTCGTCAAAAGATTTGAACGCTCGGCGAAGTAACCATAACGCACGAAAACCTTTGACAGCGGCTGCGTTGCTATGTTTAGTTGTTTTTAAGTCATGACTTATTATTACTCCTAAGTCTATGTTCTTGAACGCATGGAAGAGGTTTACCATCAGTAGTATAATGGTAACTATTACCGTGGCCGATGTTCATTAGCACACTCTTCCTAGAATTCATTTCCAAGCCCCAACCTCGAGTCCATCTAACTAAGTCGTCTAAGTCAGCTTGGAGATCCAAATAATCAACCTCACTTTTTATTGTTCTCCAAACATTACGTCAACCGCAAACAATAATGTTGACGACCTAAGCAACAGCGGTAACTCGTTAACGTATAGAAGGAAGAGCAGAGGACCTAAGATGGTGCCTTGGGGTACGCCACTTTTGACCGACTTCCAATCGGATACCGCTCCATTGACCCTCACTCTGTCTGTGGTCACATAAGGAGTTTCCTATCCACTCCTGTACAGTATCTATTATGCCGAAGCTCGTAAGCTTCTGCATAAGATCTAAGTGTGAAACCTTGTCAAATGCTTTGCTAAAATCTATGAATATCAAATCGACAGACAGACCTTTATCTAAGGCTGCCGTCCAGTCCTCTCTCGCAATAAGTTAGTTAGTCAAGCATGAACGCTTGTTACGAAATCCATGTTGCTCAGGAGCTAACAGACTGTGTGAATCTATGTGGCTTAGCAACCTAACCCAAATTATCTTTTCAAGTAACTTAACGATAATTCTAGTTAGACTGACAGGCCGGTAGTTCGATGCGAACCGTCTCAGAACATCCTTAAATATAGGACTGAATATAGCGTCTTTTCAATCTCTAGGATGTTGATCGAGTGGAAGGGACATGTTGAAGAATGTCGCGAGCGGTTTTGAAATAATGTCCGCAAGAGATGGCAGCAGTCGTGGATGTAACCCGTCAGAGCCCGGCATCTTAAAAGGTTTGAGGTAAGCTATCAACAGAAGGACAGTTTCCTCAGTCTTATGTAGAGATTCAATGGCTGGTATCTCGGTGCGATTGGGACAAGTATTTGTTACAATAAACGTACAGTAGACTTCGCTAAAATAGCTTGAGAAAATTTCAGCTTTTGCCCGATGTGATTCAGCTAGTACATCCGAATTTTCGTATAACAGTAACGGGGAATACCATCACTACATTAGACTATTTTGTATTAAGTTAAGTAAAAGTATTAATTCCGAAAAATTCATCCCCAGAAGAGAAAGGAGAATTCTCACTATTTCCTTAGTTTCTATGTTAGATCATCGTTGTTTCCGAAGTATTGCTGACATTCAGTAGCAGCACCATCTTAGGAATCTAGATGTACGGCAACGTTTGTTCGGCACAGTGACGATAATTCGATTATTGTCACTATTTTGAAACACCAACTTCGGCTTCTTGGAAATGTACTACAAATACCACCCCAGAGAATTTCTACATCGTGTATCATGTGTTGACGCTGGGACTGGTTGGGGAAATCGGTGAGATGGTCAGTAAATGGCATTGTGTCATGTTATGAACGAAAACTATACAGGACTGGCTTCTGTTGGCTCTCCACAACTCTCTGGTCAGGGTCCTGGAGTTGATGCAACACAGTGGCTTGAGATGTTATCAGACATGGTTCAGAATAAAAGCCAGGGGCGATCCTGTTACAACTGTTTTTATTTAAAAGTGGGAGTAACTTTGACCGAAAGGACCCATTTTGGTTGTTTTTCTTAAATGATCTGTTTCTGCTATTTTTTACCCTCGACCATTTTTATTCATCGTCTTTATACTTGCCTCTCTTTCTCTATCTCTTCTCAATTTCCATACTGTATGGCGCATAAATGCCTTGGTACCCTTTGTACCAGTTCTTATATGCTTAAATAGATAAGGGATATTTGCCTGTGGTTCGCAAAATATCCATAGTCTATGACTGAGACCTATTAATTATATTGCTCATGATCTATAGTATTTATAAGGATGCATACACTTTAACTTCTCATTTTGAGCATATTACACTATACTTTTTATTTTCCAGTTTTGCTTCACATTTCCAGAAAGATTTAGTCATAGAGATTATTCTGAATCCCGCTTCGTTATGAATAAATTCTCGATATTTTTCGCGAAACACTCACAAAAGTTAGCACTCTTATGCGCGGCCACAGCATGTTCACTATCTTATTATGTTCAGCCGTATTATGAAGTTCTTTGTCGTTGGTCTGTCACACGACTTGACGTAGAATGGGAAGCAAAGCCATCTGAACGAATTTTACGAATAACAAAAGAAGTAAGCCTAGTTAACTTTCTTTACTTATTTATTTAGATTTGTTCTCAATTCAATATGACCGATTATCAGAAATCTCAGTTAGATATATTTCTTACGCCTGTAGATGAGTCACTAGTCTTAGGTTCTTTACGATCACCCGGTTATGCATTTATTGGATTGCCTTACTTTTTTGGATATGAAAGTCCCTCTGAAATACCTCTAGATTCACTAGACTTCTATCGGTAAGTTTAAGAAGACAAATTAAAGATATATCATAGTTAGCCTTTTTTATCAGTTTGAATTATAAGCTAGGATTATGTAAAGAACGACCGAACGTCATGAAATACTTATGTTTTTCTATGGTAATAACTCCTCTCTCTCGTAACTACTGTCAACTCGGTTCACCGGTAAATGTTTTATTATAGACTAGGTTCTTCAACTATATGCATCTCTTTATCCTGATAATAATAAAACTGCAACTAGAAAGTCTCTTTAACTTCTGTTTAGAAGTGAGAAATATCTACGATCAATAAATAAAGAGACTAGCTAGACATTTAGTGAGGCATAACGAAGGTTCTTCTACAGAAACAGCCCTGTGTAATCTTTCTTTTACTACAATAAGTAGCAAAGAATAAACAATTTTCAGATCAGAAAAAGCTAATGAGGTATCAAAACAGCTATAAACGAATGCAACCCTTATTTCAAGCTACTAAGACATTGCAATAATCATGATCAGTTGTCATAAAAATAAAGCAGGCACATCAGAGAATAGATAACAATAGGTAGCTCTTTGATTAAGCGAATAAACTAATGGTTAACGGAAATGTCGGTTGCTTTTCAGATATCTTAGCAACACAGCGACTAGTTACTGATTGGTTAAAAAAATGAGCGCCCCTACCACTTAGCTACCATTGTGAAGCAAAATAGAAAGTGATTCGTCCTCAGAGTAGGCAATTGAAGCAACAAAATAAACAGTTCTACACTTTTCTAATTACTTATCGACTGTACACTTTACGAACCATCCTATTGGTTGTAAATAACATAAAAGAGATCACCAGAACTTTGATGAACCTAGTCTATATTCCCAGCCAAACTGATTGAGGTACCAGTTAAAATATAGGGATCGGTCTTAATTTAATCTAACTAATTTCATTTTATAAAAACAAGAAAAGGTCCTTTCATAATAACCAATTAAAAGTCGACTTAACTCTCATCATCTACAACGTCTTAGGTTTCATAATCATTTTAGAAATAAAATATCCATTGATGCTATTATTCATTCCAATTGTTACTCATCATAAGGTTTTCCCACTTCTACCTCCACGTAAAATTGTTGTTCCTTGGTTCGATCACTGTGCTAAGATTTCGTATTTAAACAGTGGCTAATACTCTTGATTATAGTAAAAAGCAAATTAGTTGTAATTGTTAATCATTTACTTTACTTGCCTAAGAAGTCTCATCAACATTGGTGTGTTTATTGCTAGGTGGAATTCCAATACATATACTGGAAGTTCTTTTTTTTCTGATTTTCGTCGGTCTACTCCACTTGTGGCTCAAACAAGGTGTTTGAAGCAAACACATTGCACAACAGTCCATTTTCTGTATCATTCAACCTGTGTAAAACATAACTACTGAAAGCAGAGAAGACATCATCAACTAGTATCTTCCTCCAAACGTTTTCCATGTAGGGTAAAATCTTTGACTAAATGAATTTAATGTTGGGTATACAAAGTAAATCAGTTGATGAGACTGTAGGTCATGTCAATCGATATATATATATATCCCCAATCTCTATCTACCTTGACCCGTTAGCGTAGGTTCATGTTGTATATTGACTGTTAATGATCAGGCTAATACATGACATCAGTCTAATAAACCAGTTAGCCGTTAATCTAAGCCATGTAGGAAGTTGCAAACTTTTTGTTTGGGGAGAGAGGCCATATGATATTACATGAAATTAATCTCTCGGTAGCTTGGATACATACGAACCAATGTGTTGTGAACGTTAACATCTAGTTTCTATCTCAGTTCATTGGTCTGTATTTTTTTACTGTGAATTATATGAGGACTAAACAACAATTCATGGCTGTTTACACCTTTCCATCGACCGATTTTAAACCTAGACTTATTCTCAAGTCTTCTCATAGTGTTATAATTTGCTATCATATTTAGATTTGAATGAAACAAAATATTGTTTTTCTAAATAGTTCTTATCCTGTTGTGTATTATTTATATGCTAAGTTTTATAACGATAATAATAAGCTTTATTTCGGTTATGTATTATTATTATTATTACTATTTTTTATTTAGACCATACTTTCCTTATGGACCTTTTTCGAAAATTGGCAAAGATCGTCTAGATCTTATGAATTTACCTGAATCAGCTTTGAAATTCCTTATAGCACGTGAAATTATTCGACTTCAAGGAGTTACAATCACAGATCAAAAGTTACCTTTATCAGCTCGTAGTCAATCACTACTTACTATAAATTCAATCATTGGCAGTTTTTATTTATCATATCAAGTGAGTTTATTGTTTTCTTTTTCTTTTTTAATTAATATTATTCATAAATTATTTAATAAATTTCTTGTAATATTTATTAGTTTATCATAAGATCAGATTAAATACAACCTACTTCATAACTAGTTTTCATCTAAGCCCCGCATATATATTGATATACATATTTGATAGAAATAGGTGTCCACATATTAAATCTAATGAATATGGAAACTGACATCATGAAAACGTTGTTTTATAGAGCTTATAATACATGAGTCTTATTCCACTTCAAAATATTTGTGACGATTTTCTTTCACATTGACTAAAATATCTCTACATTGGTACAAGGAGGCACCAAACAAATATGCTCCACATAAATCATTTGATTTGTATGAGGGCTGGCATACTTCCCAGGTGCCCAAACCGAAACAAATGGTTTTCTTGGAGGGGCCACACCCAGAGCTTTTGACCTAAAGGTCTGATCCATATCGCAGTGGAGCAACGTATGGAGATGCAGTCACATGGTAGCTGGTGACCAACGATTGGTTCATACACCATTCGTTCCCTCAGGATACTGGAGCCCATGTGCACCATTGGTTTTGAATGAGGGTTTTCCAAATCCCCTAGGTGGACCCTCCGTGTTCACAAACCCTGTTAAAGCTCTGGATATTCGCTTTTCGTTCTCTCAATTTCGTAAACAACAATAATGTCGCGAGAAGACGGTGAGTAGGACTTTCCTTGCAGTGGTTGTACGCACGTGGCCATGTAAGAGCATTTGGAAAGAGAGAGAGAGCGGACTTTCCCCACTTTCGGCCGTACCAGGGCATTTGGGGACATCTTGACAAGTTCTATAAAGTGAGACTTCAACCTCTTAATCGTTTCAAATTCCTTAACCCAAAGTGTTTTCTTCATTCTAGAATCTTGTGTACAGATGATTTGTCTGACTAGCCCAACGTATTAACTCTTTTATTTCTCTATGTTGTGGCAACACTGAGGTATCTTTGGTCTTTCAAACAGGGTTTGTATCAAGCTTAATTTATAGGTCATTGTGTAATTGAAGATTTCATCATTTTGGGTTACAAGTTTTCCCAGATTGTTTTGATGACTAACATATCCGAGACTATTAGATTGCCGTTTCTAATGTGAATTTTATATTATCTAATATTCTGTCTATCAAATTGTAAGTACTTTCCTGCCGATCCTTTTTAATGATGACAAATGTGTTGTCTACATAGCAAATCCAAATTTTCCGTCTGACCATTAAGAAGACTTAAGTTTCTTGTCTCTGCATTATTACTTCTGAAATGAATTCGGTCATCGATGATTCCATATAAATTATTTGTTGCAATACATCCCGTTGTGTAAGAAGCATAATAGGGAGAGAAGGAACCTTTGAATGGATGTACATTCATTTTATTGATATCCAGTAGTTCATCAAATCTACCCTCATAACAGCACTTAATAATCGAAAGATTTTCAATATTCTTTAAACCAATAAATTTAAAGAAATATTCGATCTCAACGCAAAAATCTCACTAAATCATTTATAAGATTTGCTTTGGAATTGAGGCAATTGTTTACTGACATTCACTGAACTGTTGATATGCTATTAATACTATAATATAAAGTTTTCCAGATTTCTTTCATTCACTATCATTCTTTTTTTGATGGAGTTTTGTCCTCTGAGCTGGATGGTTTAGTCGTGGAGCTTTTGTCGTTCTTCTGAACAACATCATCAGCACAAACTTCGAACACTTCACTTCTACCTGAAGTTTGTGCTGATGATGTTGTTCAGAAGAACGGTGAAAGCTCCACGACTAAACCATCCAGCTCAGAGGACAAAACTCCATCAAAATCATCCACCTGAGCTACAAATCTCCACCATCTCACTACCATTCATTACCTATCTATTATCTACGATAATCGATTTACAACATTAATAATGATAATCCCTTTATTTAATGCTGTAAGTTTTGTTGCCATAAAAAATCTTCGGCATTTTTCAGTGATCAGTATCTGCTACTTATATTCCATTACGACCTTTTTATCATTCCACCTGTTATAATTACTTTCTTCGTCATAAATTAAACTATTGACTTCATGAATTCTAATGTATTTGTCTTTCATTTCTATGTCTTTTTAATCTAACTTCATCGCCGCCCAACTGATGACGTTTTAAACTGTCCATTTGTTTTAAATTAATCATATTATTTGTCGAATTCTCTTGTTCTTGTCTTTCATGTAATTTTCAATCTACATAGACGATATTTCTTCTCAACAGAACTACCAGATTGCCTCTACGTGTATCGATTGCTTCAAAATTATTAATCTACACTTTTATATATTTGTCTGGACTGTTTTTTCAACATCAAATTATATTAGCTTGGCGTAGATATTGTTGTTTACGAGCTGATCAAATTGTTTGCAGTCTAGGTGAATCATTTAGACAAGGTGGTCTTCAATATTATGATTGGCGTTTACGATGGAATCAATTTTGGGCGGAACGACAAGAAGAATTCAAAGAAAGAAAACGGTTGATTAAAACAAACAATCATGATGAAACAGTCAGTTATGATCCTGTTATGAAACACCAATTGGAAAATGAAAAATCTGCAGAGAGGAATACTACTCAAACTGGTATGTTTAAGTTAAAGATTTTCAATTTATTCAATTTCTTATTGATACAACTTCCTCTTCCTTCTCTAGATTAGTAAAGTTGTTGAATATGTACAATATATCGAAATAATTAGTGTATCATTCATCATGCGAAACCTTTTATTCAACATGGTTATATATGTATTTCTTTCTAATCAGTCTCTTAAATTTCTTATCTATAACAGTTATCATCCGTTTAGCATACAAGACAGTTTCGAATTGACAGTAAATGTTGTTGGTTTTCTATGCAAACTCCACTGTATTTTCCTCCCATTCGTGGGGGAGCATAGGTCACCCACCAGCATTCACTGTGGAACTTTGTACTGGAAAATTCTTTTTGGTTGTTTCCAGTTGTTATTCATTCTTCTGATATCTGGTTCCAAGTCCCGACTCAATGCGTTCCTTGGTCTTCCTCTTTTCCTTTTCCCTCCAGGATTCCATTTTAGAGCTTGCTTTGTGATGTTTGATGATTTTCGAAATATATATCTTATCCACCTGAAGCGTCTTTTCCTAATTTCTTTTCCATCTGGAAGCTTGTTTGTTCTCTCCCATAGTAGGCTGTTGCTGATTTTAGAAGCTAACTGGTTTTTAAATAAAATAATGATATTTCAGTGAAGGAAATTCTCTTTTCAACTATTTCATTTGTCAGATCTGTATGGTGGTATTCTTAGTCATCTTTTTAGAAATACGGGACCCGTTAAGTCATTAAACAAAATAAAGACTTTTCGGCAAAGAAAAACAAGGTAGCTAAAACACTGTAGCAGACATTTTAAAGAACAGTTCAACTGGCTTTTTGCTACAGTTTGTAAAGCGGACGTAGTTTTGCTAAACTGTTCATGAATACTGGTCGTTTCAGGTCATGAGAAACAACAGGAATTCTCTTGTAATAATCACGAGAGAATCAGTCTGACTGACATGATGTCTAAAATATTGGGATTTACAATCACCCGACACCTAACTGTATCCTATAAAGAACAAACCCATGAAAATCAGGCTAATTCCCAACCTAAACATGAGTGTGTAGATCAAATATTCACCGACACTCAATTGCAACTGTATTTCTTGACCTTATGAAAGTTTGTTTTCTCACTTAATATTAGTCGAGCTATATTGTCATCTTAATCGCCTAATGCGTTCCTCACTTGGATCAGCCGTTGTAAGAGACATTGAGTAATAGAGTACAAAATTGGTCACAATTATTCAATCGGTTGTTTTCTTTTCCATCCTCTAAAACTCAAGTTTAGTTTATTATAATTTCCATCTTTCCATTCTTCAATCTCTGCTTTTTTTTCTGTTTCGGACCGTATTTTTTATTGTATCCTCTATTCCGACCGTAGCTGCTACCTTGACGCGGCGGTCGCGCTTGCCTATCTTGATGACCCAACGGAGCTATATGGGCTGGAACATATGTTTCTGTAGGTTCTACCATGCCAGGTAGGTTGATTGGAGAACGGTAAGACTAAAAGCAGCAACTCAAGGTCTGAGGGCGAAGTCGTACTGCTGACTGTAGAGGGGTGTGACAGCAATAAGGTGTTTCCCTCGGACAACCAGCATCTGCAGCGATTCTGCCTTCTCACAAGGAAAGAAGGGGTTAGAAAAGGTCGACCCTAAAGATGTCACACCTCACCTTACCTCACGGATCTCCGTCTCCGGCGGTAAGACCCTTTGAAAAACAGAGCTGACACATTAAAAACCTCCCGAGAAAAGGCCGTGCGCGACCGGCCTCGAGCAGTTGTCCCCTGGGCTCTGCGGTCACGCTCCCAGGTCGTTAAGGTCGACATTAATCCGACTTCCTTTTCAGGTTCCTCAAGAAACACCTTTCCACGGTGTGGGAAGCCGGGAATTGACACCAGCCCTCATACTCGTAACAACACACGAAACCAAGTCGGTCACATTCAAATCCTTTCTACACCTCCTAATACCACTCTTATCTCCCCGACTAACCCTTCTCACGTCCTTTTATCAGCTCGCACCGCTAGGGCAAACGATTCGAGTGCGCGGAACGTTATTCCTGGTCTTCTGAAACCACGCTCTAAACTACATGTTGGAGTTTTTAACGTCCGAACACTGTGTCAAATAGGACAACAAGCTTCCTTAGCTAGGACTTTAGAATCTCGCGCCATCGATGTGTGCTGCTTCTTCGAAACGCGCATACATGATCCGAGTAGTGTCATTCATTTGACATCACCATTTCAAAACAAAGAACCAACTCGATTCACACTTCGTGTATCTGGAAGCCCAGGTGCTGCTTCTCGTGGACTCGCCGGCGTAGGTATAGCATTGAGTCCTAGGGCCAAACTAGCTCTCTTAGACTGGATCCCAGTAGACAGTCGTTTGTGCGCTGTCTGACTAAACGAAACAATAAGAACTCGGAAAGATAGGGACACTCATCGTTGCCTCTTCGTCGTCTCTGCCTATTCTCCCACTGACTGCGGCTCAGATGATGTAAAATATGAGTTTTACAGAAAGCTCTCCGACCTTCTCCGAAAAGCTAGGCGCTCTGATGTAGTAATAGTGGCTGGTGACTTTAATGCTCAAGTAGGTAAACCAAGCGATAGGGAAAGACACCTAGGTGGATCTTATGGTGTCATGGCTCAAAGAACAGATAATGGTGACTGTCTGTTGCAGCTATGCTCAGATAAACGCCTCGTTCTTATAAATACTAACTTTAAGCATAAGGAAAAACATCTTTTGACATGGCGACCCCATAATTCGTCCCAACGTTGGACCCAAATAGATCACATCGCTATCAGCCAACAATGGAGGGGCTCGATAGAAGACTGTCGCTCATTCTGGAGCACATGCTTAGATTCAGATCGTGCCCTAGTGCGTGCGCGTATTTGCCTGCGTCTTACTGGACGTAGGAAAGACGCTACAAGGAAACCTCTTAGGGTCCTACTTAATGATAGTCAAGCTAAGAGTATATTTTAGGAACAACTAGGAAAACAGTTAGACAGCCACGTATGTGATGCCCACCCCGTGACAGCATGGAATGATATCCGAAAAGCTGTGGAAACAGCAGTGGTATCTGCTAGTACGGCAAACCACAAGGTTAGGGAGAAACACTGGATCTCAGCAGCATCTATCGCACTGATAGGTGCTCGGAAACTCATTCCATCCGGATCTGAACATAATGAAGAGCGGAGTCAGCTTAAGCGCAAGCTGACAAGAAGTCTACGCAATGATCGTGAACAGTGGTGGGTAGCGAAAGCGAGAGAGGTGGAAAAGGCAGCGGCAATAGGTATTAGCAGACAATTGTTCAGACTTGTTAAGGAAACCGACTGTTAGCGAAACACTGTCAGAGAAAGATGGATATATTATACATTCTCAATCCAGGAGGTTGGATCGATGGGCAAGACACTTTAGGGATCAGCTCAACTGGCCTTCAGCCACACTTCGGTTTCACACGATCTCCAGTCAACCTGAATGGCAAGTTAATGTAGGTCCTCCGACTCTTTACGAAGTTGAAAGAGCCGCAGGAAATCTGAAGCGAGGGAGAGCAGCAGGCCCTGACAGGCTTACTCCCGAGATTTTTAAGGATGGTGGTCCAGTATTAGCAGTGAGATTAACTGAGGTCTTAGGTAGGATTTGGGAACTGGACGTAATCCCATCTGACTGGTCTCAATCACTTATTGTGCCAGTCTATAAGAAAGGACAAAAGTCCTCTTGTGACAATCACAGAGGAATCAGTTTGACTAATATAGTATCTAAAATATTAGCTTCAATAATACTTCGACGCCTAACTAAAGCTCGTGAAGAGCAAACTAGAGAAAATCAGGCTGGTTTTCGACCTGGACGTGGTTGTATAGACCAGATATTCACACTACGTCAGGTTGTAGAACACAGACACGTTCAGACGCCCCACAATGGTAGTATTTCTCGACTCCGTTGATCGTGAGGTTCTATGGCAGTGTTTGTCACTGAAAGGAGTTCCAAAGAAGTACATTAACGTTGTGAAGGCTCTCTAGTCGAACACAACTGGTAGAGTGAGAGCTTATGGCGAACTGTCATTAGAATTGATTACCTCAAGTGGTGTTCGTCAGGGCTGTTCACACTCTCCATTCTTGTTTAACTTTGTCGTTGACGTGCTTTTAGAGATAACACTTTCATCATCTAAATTTCCAGGGGTTGAACTTCTACCAGGAGATTCACTTGTTGACCTGGAATATGCCGATGACATAGTTCTATTTGGTGAAGACGCTGACAAAATGCAGAGTCTTCTGACCACTCTAAACAACAATGCAGGCATGTTCGGGATGCGATTCTCCCCCTCGAAATGCAAAATGTTGCTTCAGGATTGGGTTGCATTGACACCCGAACTAATGACAGGGAATGAAGTAATTGAGCGTGTCGATCCCTTCACTTATCTTGGAAGTCTCATCAGCACGGATACAGAAGGCTCGACTAGCTTTTACCAACTTGCGTCATTTATGGCGTAGGCGAGATATCCGTCTATCAACCAAAGGACGGGTTTACTGCGCAGCAGTTCGTTCCGTCCTACTTTATGGCAGTGAAACATGGCCGGTAAGAGTAGAGGATATTCGTAGGTTACTAGTATTCGATCATAGGTGTCTTCGAAACATTGCTCGTATATCATGGAACCATCGAGTAAGTAACACAGTTGTTAGGAAACGGGTACTAGGTAAAGATGGCAAATCAATTGATGAAGTAGTGAAACTTCATCAGTTGAGATGGCTGGGACACGTGTTACGTATGCCCAACGACCGACTACCTCGACGTGCTATGTTCAGTGGTATAGGAGTAGGTTGGAAGAAAGCTAGAGGCGGCCAAACCAAAACATGGCACAAGTGCATGAAGTCACTGACAAGTGGACTGAGTCATGTTGGTAGGTGTAGACCACCTGGTTGGGGATCACGAGATGATAGCAACCGATGGTTAGAGACCTTGAATGACATGGCTCAAAATCGTTAGCAATGGCGCAGGTGCATCCACTCTTTGTGTTCTCCCAAATTTTAATCTTCTGAATTTTCCATGTCCCTTTTTTTCCTCTTCCCAAATTTATTTCACTGTACTATACTCTTTAAATAACATCTCCAAACCCTAATCTTCCCTATTACTGCTTATACTCTTATTACCTCTACCACTACGGGATTTGAATCGACAACTGCATCTCTGTGCTAATGTGGTGTGGCAACTCGAACTGATGTACGTACATACGAAGTTCTACGTTGTTACTGACTGATTGACTGTATCTTCTATATTATTTCCTACCTTATGCTTTTCAAACTATTAATTTCTTCTCTGACTGCTAATGTAAGATGTAGCAAATTTGGATGACACTTGCTTGTCAAAGATCTGACACAAGTAACTAAATGACTTGTATCATGTTTAATTAATAAGTGCCAAAATTAATTAATCACGATACGAGTCAGTTTGCTACTAGTATCAGGTCTTTTACAAGAAGTAACAGTCATATTTGCTACATCTTACATTAGCAAAGTCAGAGAAGAAATTAATAGGTATTTGGCAGTGCCCCCAAATGCACTGGTGCGGCCGCGGGTGGGAAAGTCAGATCTCTCTCTCTCGAAATGCTCTCACATGGCCATGCGTATACAGCCACTGACAGGGAAGTCACACTCATTGCTTGCTCACAGCGGGGGTGTTGTTTGCAAAACTGGGGGGGGGACGATGAGCGAATATCCAGAGCTTTAACCGGGTTTGTGGATATGGAAAATCCACTCAGGGGAGTTGGAAAACTCTGATTCCAAACCAATCGTGCACATGTGCTCCATGATCCTGAAGGAACAAATGGCGTATAAACCAATCATTGGTCACCGGTTGTCATAGTAATACATCTCCATTGCCTTATGGATCAGAGTTTTAGGTCAAAGGCTCCTGGTGTTGCCCCCTAAAAAACCACCTGCTTTTGTTTGGGCGCCTGAGCAGTATCACAGTCTACACACAAATTAGGTAACTTGTGTGACGCATATGTACTCGATGCCCCTTTTTACCAATATTTATCTGTTCAAATAAATGAAAATTTTGGCACTTAATCAATTTGAGTTACTGATGAAAATAAGGTTTATTTTCACGTTAACATTACTAATATTGATATA
Source organism: Schistosoma intercalatum (assembly GCA_944470365.2). NCBI lineage: Eukaryota > Metazoa > Platyhelminthes > Trematoda > Strigeidida > Schistosomatidae > Schistosoma > Schistosoma intercalatum. The sequence continues at coordinate 3,365,100 of OX103730.1, read as the reverse complement.
CTACTACGCTAGATAATTCAATTTTTATGTGAACTTTACATCATTCACATTAATTTGTTTCTATTTTCATTAGATTATTATCTTCCTAAATCTGAAGATGCTCCACTTGACTTATCAGTAATGAAACAACAACTCTCAAACGATAAAAACCAAAATAATACAAATTATCTTCAAAGAAATCGATTCAATGTTTCCGGCAATGAATTATGGGCTGGAGACGGTGATGGTATTAATTTAGGATGGACTGGAATGTTGGCTATTGGATTAATGCCAAGAATAATATCTTCATTATTTAGTTTGTTCTCTTCACCAGCAACTAGTTCTCAACGTTATAATCAATTAACTGAATTGGAAGTTAAAACAATCACTTAACTTTATTTTCTTTGCTTTCTTATTGCATATTAAATACATGTAAATAGTTTATGAATGAAGTATAGTTTTTTATCGGTTATATCTGCTTTATTTTTGGTGTATCATGAGGTAGAATATCTAGGTAAGAGTATATTCAATGGTGTAAATGTTTATACCTAACCTATAGGTACCTTTGGTACTAAACGGAGGAGGGGTGGAGCCATCCGTGTGAAAAGCTGACACGAAGAAGAACAGTAGATGCTCACGACTCAGCTACTTATTTACACCTGTTACCCCCCCCCTCACTGGGGCATAGGCCGCCGACCAGCATTCGCCAACCCATTCTACCCTGGGCCTTCCTTTCTAGTTCCATCCAATTGTTGTTCATTCTTCTCATGTCTATCTCCATTTCCCGGCGTAATGTGTTCTTTGGTCTTCCTCTTTTCCTTTGGCCTTAAGGATCCCAAGTGAGGGCTTGCCTTGTGATGCAGTTGGATGCTTTCCTCAATGTGTGTCCTATCCACTTCGAGCGCTTCTTCCTGCACTGGTGTTTTTTCCCACAATAGATTGGAAATCTCAAGGTCAAAGGAGAAGAGGAAGACCAAAGAACACATTACTTGGAGAAATGGAGACAGGCATAAGAAGAATGAACAAGAATTGGATAGAACTTGAAAAAAATGCCCAGAACAGAGTGGGTTGGAGAACGCTAGTCGGTGGCCTGTGCTCCACCGGGGGGGGGTAACAGGCGTAAGTAAGTAATTCTTTATTTGTACCAGTCTTGGTTTTCTTACTTCGCGTTGTGGGGATTCTAGTGGTTCCTGGGTTTTTTTCTAAGTATATGTAATAAGCGACGCAGATGTAATATGGTGATTTGCATGTCGTCTACAGTTTATATAGGAAGAATTGAACTATTGGTACGTTGAATACCATTTTCGAAGAACATTTTTTGATTGGTATCTTGAATGTTCCGAACACTAAACCCAAGTATTTCTACTGATTGTTTTATGTGATATCGGATGAAGGTAATTCACTTTAAAATTCTGCACAAAAGTGTAAGTTTTCTTGATTCTATTTGTAGCATCCTTATCCCATAGTTTTACTCCAAGTGTATTTTCGTAGTATTGTCCGATACTACTAATCAGTAGTTCGGTGTTATCTTTTCATAAACTAGCTTTTTGATTTTAATGTTGACTGTTATTATTTGAATGTTTCTGAAACAGATAATTTCTTTGTTTCAACCCAGTGTTAGTTTCGGTTAATTGTTATATTACTCTTCAGCGACGGTTAGGCTCTGACGTACACCGCCTGTCGAATTTGACAACAGGATAATTATCAGAAAGGGGCTTTTGTGGAGATTGTAATAATCTTATTAGTTGAATTCATGAGTCGATTAAAGGTAGATCACCATGGAAACACTGGATGACCGTTTTGTCCTAGTGTGGGACTGCTCAGCAATGCGCATCCACGAAAAAACCGTCCAGTGCCTCCACGTTTTCCATTGTGGTCTAGCTTTAATCGACTTATGAATTCAACTATTAAACAGGATAATTATTAGGAATTACTTTAATCCTAACTAGTGTCGTATGAAATATACTATTGACAATCTGTTACTTCTATTATAAGGCAAACAAGATCCCCTAAATTATTTGAGTGTTTATTTCTTATGTTCTCTTTCCATAGGAATCTTCGGCAGAGTTGATTATCCATTTACATTCGTTTACTTCAAAACTATTATCTTCTTTTTGTGTGCTTCTCTACATGTTTTTCTATACCCCTGAATTCTTTATGGCTGTTACTATACAAGAAATTGGGTTGGCAAACTATTCTCTCAAAACATCCATTCATGAAAATGAGTTTCATGTTACTTACTTAAACCTGTTACCCCTCACGGAGGAGCATAGGGCACCCTCCAGCGTTTGCCATCGAACTCTGTTCTCGACAATCCTTTCTAGTTGCTATTCATTCTTTAGATGTTCGCTTCCAATTTCTGACGCAATGCGTTCCTTGGTTTTCCTCCTCTCAAGATTCCATGTTAGGGCTTGCCTTGTGATGTAGTTTGATCAATTCCGTCATATCTGTGCCATTTTTTCTTTAGATGGTAGCTTGTTTGTCCTCCTTCATAGTAGGTTGTTGTTGATAGTATTCAATTAACAGACGTTGGATATATTTCGTAGACAATTGTGATAGTTCTACACGTTTCAGCTCCGTATAGGAGAACCATCTTGACATCTTTAAAGATGTTTAAACTCCTTTTGTTTAGTTTATAAGTTTCCAAGTTTTATCGTCTACTTTTCTTATCTTGAAAAATCGCTCACTCATGAGGAGATCAGCTTAATCCTAGGTCTCTTAACAACTGATAAGTGATTTTTGTCTGATAGTTTCCGTTATATTTATGCACAGAGATTCCGAAAATTCAGTGAAATGACATTCTGAGCTGATGAACTGTTATATCTAAACCTTAGATTCTTAATATACCACGTATAACTTGAGCACTTGAATGACAAAACCCTCTCAATTTTCAAATGAGAAGACAAGTGAAAGGAATGCTATTCCAAACAGTGTCAATTATGATAGAAAACTGTCAGGTGTTTATAGTTTTTATAGTCCTCCAATCCGCATACAGGGGGTTATTAGCATTTGTTCAATAGGGAAGCTACACGTAGGGATTCTGGAGTATTCTTCCAAAAGATCGGATGGAATATCCTCGGCTCTTTCTTGTTATGTTCCGATAAGAATAATGAATGGTAAATTTTGGGATCCATTTATGGACCAATACTATGTGTATATTTTTATCGTATAATTGTTATGTAACTAAACTGTTCATATTCATGTCCCTCTTATTATGAGTTTTATTTTGACCTATGAACTATTATTATACGATTAACCATTCTTGAGTTATATTCTGTCTATTAATTACTACCCCCCTCATTCACGGCCACATTTGGCTAATTCTTGTACAAATGTTGTTTCTTACTTCATGGTACGATGTTGTCTGTTCGGTTCGTATATAAACCCAGTATGTTTGAAATAAACGATTCATATTGCAGAAGCTCGGATTGGTGTTCTGGACTTAGCTGGCTGGGCAAGACGGAAAGCAGGACCAATAGTACTTTAGAGTGCTCGCACGTGTTTTATGCGTCATTGGTCCGATCGATAATTCACTGCTCTCTAATTGGCGGTATCGTTACGTTATACAATAAACAGGGCACATAGGTCACAAGTTATAATATTTCTGAGCTCTTCTTAGAGCTTCCTCGAGTTCACCCGTGGACTGTCCCCACATGAACTTAGAACAGTATAATAAAATCCTTGACTTTTTTTCAGTAATTTATACAATACACTAATGGTCATTACTTAATCCATGAATAATGATATGATTTAATTGTAGGTTTTTTTCGTACATTTGAGATCATAACAATGCTAGAGTAGTCTTGATGTTCACTCTGGGACTCACCCAATACCATCCGCTTCAAACGTCATTGCTTTATCCACTTAGCTACTGAGTCCTGATGCAAGTATGTCCAAATAACGAGTCCCAAATAGCAAGAAACACGCGTTTTACTGGATTCCACTGCTAGCCACTATCCATTTTTGTGATAATATTAGCCCCAAAAGCTTCCTTTCGAATTCTTATCAAAAATTAGTCGTTTTTACAATTTAGAACCTTATCTTCAAGTTGTTTCATCAGATGTATATAACGATTATACGTTAATAAGACTAATCCTATTATATCGGGGCCGGGATTATTTATTTATTTAAACATAGGTACGAGGGGGCACCAAAGACCATTCGTCGGATCTACAACGCGTCGGTGAGAGAAGTGCTGCTCTATGCTAGTGAAACCTGGCCTCTCCGAGTTGAGGACGTTAGAAGACTCTCTGTGTTCGATCACCGCTGTCTCCGAAGGATCGCTGACATCCAGTGGCAACACCATGTTAGTAATGCAGAGGTTCAGCATCGTGTGTTCGGGCGCAGAGGCGATAATCCAATTGGTGTCACCATCTTGAAACATCGACTTCGGTGGCTTGGACATGTTCTCCGAATGTCGTCCCAGAGAATTCCACGTCGTGCATTATTTGCCGACTCTGGGACTGGTTGGAAGAAGCGGAGAGGTGGTCAGTGCATGACATGGTGTCGTGGTATAAAAGAAAGCTGCAAAAGGCTGACTTCAGTCGGTCCTTCACGACTCCCTGGTTGTGGTCCGAGAGATGGTGCTACACAGTGGCTAGAGACGTTATCAGATATGGCTCAGAATAGAAGCCAATGGCGATCCTGCTGTAACCTTCTTTTACTTTCTTCACAAAAAGTGGTTGTAACTTCCTTAATTGAAAGAATTCTTTCTAGTTGTACCTTACCGTTTCCCCCGTAATTATTATTATTAATACATTACGTTACACTAACCTGTTATTTTTTATTATACGCACCTTACCTCCTTTTTTCTCTTCCCGTTCTCATTGTTTTGTGTGGCGCATACATATCTGGTGCTCCCTTGTACCAATACTTATGTGTTCAAATAAAAATAAAATTCGGTTTTCATGAAGGCTGTGATGCTACTTGGGTGCCAAAACCGAAACAGGTGGTTTTATTCGGAGGCTACAACCAGAGCCTTCGACCTAAAAGTCTAGTCCGTAAGGCAGTGGAGCAACTTAAGGAGATGCAATCCCATGATAGTCGGTGACCAATGATTGGTTCATACTCCATTTGTTCCTTCAGGATCCTGAAACCTATGTACACCATTAGTTTGGAATGAGGATTTTGTAACTCCCCTAGATGGACCTTCCGTATCTATCAACCCAGTTAGAGCTGCGAACATTCGGTTTTCGTCCTCTCAATTTCGTAAACAACACCCGTGGTGCGAGAAGTCAGTGAGTATGACTTCCCCGTCAGTGGATGTATACGCATGGCTATGTAAGAGCATTTCGAGAGAGAGTGTGTGTGTGGACTCTCCTTACTTTCGACCGTACCAGGGCATTTAGAATTCCTATTGGTTAGCTCCGTCAATTACTAATTCAAGTATTACTTTTCAAACTATTGCAACATACCTTTTTCTATTCTCTTCATTTCAGCAATTATTTCAATACTACTTATAATCCATGATCAGTAATACAAACAACAAAAACAAAAAAATAATATAAATTCAACTTCTCACCTCTATTCATTTATATTATAAGTCATTCAAAATTGTTTCAATTTATAATTGTTTATTCTGTCTAGTAACTAAAACTTTCGGAAAAAAATACTCATTTATCTCTATAAATTATCGTTATTGTGATTATTCTTTCTTTCTCCTATTTTTTTTCCTTTTCTTTTCGATTATTTCTTTCTTCTCAAGTCAAAACGTCATTCTACCGAACATTCCTATATTGTCTATCTAAATATATAAGTAGCCATGGTATAATTCATTTGTACCGCTGAAATTGTATAGAATAAAATTAAATAAATCAACGACAGTGTATATATGCACACATGCACGCACGCGCGCGCGTTCACGTACACATACGCATATCTTTATACAGAGGATTAGAAAATAGATTGAGTGTCACGCAAACAGTTAGTTTCTTTGACCAGTTTTCTTTTGTGTCGCTTTTAGGGAAGAATAAAAGGCAGTGGGTTGGGGAGGGATGGAGTAGTGGATACGTATGTATGACATTTTAAAAGGTAATATTTTGTGTATTTTATGTTTTACGCCAGAATAAGAAGTCCGTTGAATATTATGGGAAATGATCACAAAAAAAGGGAAAAGAAAACTATAAATTCCATGGAACTAAGTATAAACAGTAAAATAAAGAAGGAAAATAAATGATTACTAGTATCGACCCTATTTCCGCATATTTATATATAAAGAAGAACTGGAAAGGATTGCCCAAGACAGGATTGAATGAAGAGTGCTGAAGGGCGGCCTATGCTCCTTCACGAGGAATAACAGGCCTAAGTAATATATATATGCGGTCTCCAGGATCCCCTTTGTTTCGTAATTGTTGGAGACCTTGTCAACAGGATGTGTCTGCATTTTCAATCCGATTACTATTTCCTCTTTCGTGAAGATTAGCACCTAAAGTACACAATTTTGAAATTTGAAATATTACTATTGAGCTGTTCTAGCCTGTAAGTAACCTTCTGTTTACACTAATTACTCATTGAAACCAGGTAATGTTATGTTATCAGTATAGGGGTTGTGGAGATTATTAAGTTTTTAATTGAGATCATGAAACGATTAATTTTAGACTACCATGGAAAACCTGGAGGCACTGAACAGCCACTTTGTCCTATTGTGGGACTCACCAGCATTGCGCACCCAAGACCCCACTCGCGAAATCCGAACCCAGTGCCAGAGAAATACCACACACTGTATTCTCACGGCATTATTGTTGTTTAAGAAATTGAGAGGACGAAAACTGAATGTCGGGTGGGGGCTTTAACCCGGTTGGCGGATATGGTGGATCCATCGACGGGATTTGGAAAACCCTGATTCCAAACCGATGGTACACATGTGCTCCAGGATCCTGAAGGAACAAATGGTGTATGAACCTGTTGTTGGTCACGGGCTATCATAGGACTGCATCTGCTTACGTTTTCCCACTACCTTATGGATTAGACATTTAGGTCGAAGGCTCTGGTTGTGGCCCCCTAATAAAATCACCTGTTTCGGTTTAGGCATTCGGGTAGTATCACAACCTACACAAAAACCAAGTGAATTATGTGGCGCATATGTATTTGGTGCCTCCTTGTACCGATGTTTATATGTTTAAATAAATAAAAAAATAATGTTATAAGTAACAGTATTTTACATTAAATGCCCAAAATTATGACTCGGTTTGACCTTCGTTTCTTTGTCCTGCGGTACTGTCAAAATTTCATGTGCATTTAACAAAATATCGTTTTGTTATGAGCTGGACAATTTGCTAATTGTACATTGTGGTTTGGGCATAAAGTGATTTCAACGTACTATAGGGTATGTTTCTAAAATGATCATTACTGGACCATTATCTGAATCAAAAATAAATTCTTTATGTTTTGGAATATTTGATTGAATAGAAAGTCTTTCCAAAACTGCTTCCAGAAGTTGCTGTTGAAAAGATAACATCTGCATCTGATGCTGTGGAAGGCCGGGAGGACCAAGCGAATAGCTACGCAAATGAGGAGATACAACTTGATGACGGTCCTCGAAATAAGTGAAGCACATTGGATCCATGTTGGATAGAAAGTGTTAGATTCGGGAGAGATGCTGTTGTACTCTGGTCACGAAGAAGGAGACGCTCCACACATTCAGGGATTTACACCGATGCCTTTCAGAGAACCACGAGAAGCACTTATAGGATGGGGATCTAATGGATCCACAATCATCAAAGCATACTTCAAAATAAAGAAGGGAATCAGAATGAATGTTATCCAATGTTACGCACCCACCCAACGAAGACAATAAAGATCAGTTTTCCAAGAGACTGTAATCGATCGTTCTGAATTGCTCAGGAAACGACCTGACCATCCTGATTAGAGACCTAAATGCCAAGTTCGGAATGGATAACATCAGGTATGAAGATATCATGGAACGACATGGACAGACTGGAAGAAAGGAACGAAAATAGTGACAGATTCGCAAATTTATGTGCATTCAACAAAATGGTTATAGGCGACAAAATATTCTCACACAAACACATAAACAACGCTATATGTGTTTCACCGGATCACACTACAGAGAACCAGATTAATCATATTTGCATCACTAAAATATTAAGAAGGACAATGGAAGAGGTGAGAAGCACGATAGAAGTTGACGTGGCTTCAGATCACCACCTGGTGGTTGCCAAGATGAAACTGAAGCTAAAGAAACACTGGACAACTGGAGAAGCAGCATTATAAGCGTTCAATACAGAATTCCTTCGAAATACTGACAAACACAACGAATTCAAGATAGGTTACAAGCCTTACAGGATCTACTGGAAGAAGAAGAAACTACCAAGAAGGATAGTGGGAAGGGGAACAAAGAAGCACTATCTTCGTTGTAGGGAATGGACGTCTATGGAGACCGTGAACAAGATTGAAGAAAGGAAGGAGAAGAAGATAGCTATGAACAACAGCCGAACAAGAATAGAGAAAGTCAAGGCACAAGCTGAGTACACTGATGCAAACAAACAAGTGGAGAAGAGCATTAGAGCTGACAAATGGAAATACATCTAGGCATATGTTCATCCGGAGTGGATTGTCTCAATATTGCCATTAATTCACAAAAATATTGCTCGAAATTCGATAGTGGCCAGTGGTGAACTCCATGAAACGCATTTCGCTAGATAGGTGTACCTGAATCCCAGTGTTAACACTCACACAGGAACTCGAACCCAATGCCTTGTGTTTAAATCCCCTAACTCATTATTCACCTAGCTACTAAATCCAGCTGACGACTACTAAATAGAACGAAACACGTTATCTGGACTCCACTAGTAGCTCTTATCAAAGTTGATAATGTTACTGGAAATAATTCTCTGCTTCATAAGTACTTTTGGCTAGTGATAAACTCAAAAAGATAGAAAAGATAAGATAAAGATTGCAAATCTTATCAAACTATCATCAAGTTGTTATCAATCAATTTGTGATGTAATCTATAGTCTGAGTGACTTGACATTATGTACACTATGTTACAATGCTAATTGGTTAAAGGCAATAGACAGAAAACCTTGAATCTAAGTTTTGTACTTGTTGGTACTCTTCAGCAAAGCGTAACGAATAGTATATTGATAACCACTTTCCATTAGTCATCGCTTCATTAAGTAGAACTTCAGTTCGATCCAATGATGTAAAACCATGAAATTATTTTATATCCCTTTGTGTTTCTTCACATCCAATTGGAGTTGTATTTGCATGCATGTCATTTGTTAACTAACGTTAACACCGTTGGATGCCAGCCGGCTCAGTGGTCTAATGGTTAAGCGTTTCGGGGTCGAGACTGATAGGTCCTGGGTTCGAATCTTGTTAGGAGGGATCGCGGATGCGCACTGCTGAGGAGTCCCATACTAACATGAAACGGCCGTTCATTGCTTCCAGGTTCTCCATGTTGATCTATCTTCAATTGACTCATGATCTCAACATTGAAATTTAAGCTTTGAAATTAGTTTTCTTGAAATTTACCAATTAAATGAAAACACCACTCTTAATTTTATTTTCTACAATACGTTATTTCACTTATTTATTCATTAATAACAATCTTTATATTAAATCTGTTATGGCTTGAAACGTTTCAGGTAGAAGTTTGTGCTGATGATGTCATTCAGAAGAACGATGAAAGCATCCATGACCAAATCATCTAGCTCAGAGAATAAAACTTCATCAAAATCATCTACTTGAGCTATAAATCTTCTCCACCATCTTCAAACATTAATCGATATCAGGTGATCGGAATTCCGATCAAAAAATTTTTCTCTGTCCCATGTTTACTATTTCGTTTATAGCTTACAATCCTAGACTTTATCATTTGAACTTCTAATCTTTATAGTTAGCCTTAAGCAGAAGCGAACTGAGGCCCTATTTGCCTTCTTAGGTAAGCAATTCATATCTGTGGCTCTTAGTCCATAGAGAAGTCAACAGCCAATCTCCCCAGTTATTATACTTCAGAGATATGTAAGTTTATGTCGAAAAACACTGGACATGATCAAGACAAAAAGCAGTTGTGAACGGGGTGAATAAACTGTCAACAAACTAGCAATAGCAAGTCGTTTAATCGTAAGTAATTTCAATAGTTGAGATCATGAGCCAATTGAAGCTAGACCATCATGGAAAACGTGGAAGCACTGGATGGATGTTTCTTCCTAGTGCAGGACTCCTCAGAGGTGTGTATCCACGATCCCGCCCCCCGCGAGTTTCAAACCCAGGATCTATCGGTCTCGAGCGCGAGCGCTTAACCACTAAACTACTGAGTAATGGCTTTATTGAAATCTTATAATAAACAGAATATATAAACATAGTAATCCAGTTACTTATTGGTTATGCAGTAATAATAATAATGACAATAATAGTAATAATAATAATTCTGGAACCCGTCCGAAAAGCTTCAACTTTTACAATAATCGTTCAGCCATACAAACATCGTCATAAATTTTGGTAAATTTCATATAAGAAATCTACCTACTAAAAGTAGTATCTTTACTATAAATAAATTATTTCTCATAATGGGTAGTCTGGGGATAAACTCCACGTTGTCAAGTCATCTAAGTGTACTGTAGTCAGCAATTATAGTTATGTTTTCGTTCATCCAGGCAATCAATTGTAGATATTTCTGAATAATTTCCATTAGTGAAATGATTAGAGGCATGTTGTAATTTTCTCCCATCATAATAGTGTGCTATACTTGACACACCCGTAGCATGATGGAATCGTATTTTTGTCGTGCAAAACTCGACATTTTTCATGTAAGCCTACAAAAATGACACCGAACGAAACACGCTCTCTATCATGTATGCGATAGTGTAAATAATAATTCCTTCTTCACTTTGGTTGGTTGCCAGGTGCAAGGTCAAAATTGAGAACGAGAGTAGAGTTTATCCTCATCCCAACGAGGTGTTGTAGATGATGGGATGAATAATTTATATTTTTTATCAGTATGGGACCTTGGAGATTATTAAATTTCGCTGAAATCATGAATTGATCTGAGTTAGATCGCCATTGAAAACCTGGAAGCATTAGATGGTTTTCCCGTCCTAGTATGAGACCCCTTAACAGTGAGTATCCATGACTCCACACCCGATGATCTAACCTAGGACCTTCGGTCTCTTCCGCAAAACCTTAGCCTATAGACCACTGAATCGGAATGTAAATTTTTTCTCCATTTGGAAAGTCTTTCTTTAAACCTATGTAAAGTCGACATGAACTAATTCATCAAGGACACAATAAATAAATGAACAGGAATGGTAATCACTCCAAGATATAACTCGCTTAGAAATACGACCTAGAAAAGATATTCATGTCTTTTTTATGACGAATGTCATAGAAAATTACGACTGGACTAACGCTGTTTTTTTCTTTTGTGCCATATTTGATGAAACCTCAAGCTATTGAGCTTCATTGTCTTTAAGAACCAAGTTGTATTTCATAACACGATGCTATATCAAACAATGACCACTTCTCAGAGTTTTCCATTCAGCCCAAGCATAAGAAAATAATGAACAATACGAAAGCCAATAGGAAAAAAACTGTTCAAAGTCACTAAGATCGGTGTTTGAAGACGATGATACTAGTAGAATCATCTTCACATCTGACGAACTCATAATACCGAACTTCGATATAACTTAACGAAATTCTGCCATTAGATACGAGTAATCATGCGGAGACGACGACTGAACAAAGAGAAAAGCCTGAAGTATTGAGATTTCACAAGATTAGAGAAAAACGTATTGAATATCCAACCTCTAACAGCCAGACTAATGTCATTGTAACACCATAAAAACTAGAAAATACAGAGCACAGTTGACTGTGTACACAAACAACTGACAAAAAGGTACGTCATTATTAAGTTATTTAAGGCCTAAGCAACTATGGCATAAACTTTGATTTGTCCAGAAATTTAAACCACAACTTATAAATTCACTTGGTATTGTTTCCTTGAATCTTCCCATTGATGTTTAGCACTGCAATTGATCAGTCTCTTATTGGCATATGTATATCCTGTACAGATTGCCTTAAGTCATAAACATTCTAAGCAAAGATAGGTAATGGCTAACAGTGGAATTCAGTAGGATGCGAGTTTCATCCCATTCGGGACTCGTCAGCTATATGTACCTGCATCTCAGAGTTGATGTTCACTCTGCGAACTTAACTATATTGGTTCAACGTCAATGGAGCTGATCAGGTGTATATAATTGATCAAGTCTAGGTTACTAGGTTATCGAAGTAGTAGTAGCACGCATGGAATGGACTAAATTCGAATCCTGATTCATGACTATAACATGTGATAGTGGTCAGCACTCCAGGATTATATATATATAATTTACTTGATAAAGGCATACGTTTGAAAGAATTAAATTAGTCTTAGAGATAGGGATCTCTAAGATTGTTCAACCAATTTTAAGAAATATATAGAGGACTGAGGACTTTATGTCATAGCACAGTATCCCATTCAGTAATCAGTTGGCAACTAGTTGATTGTTATTCTTTTCAATTATTATCGTCATCCTTCTTTAAGGAATCATCCAGATGGCAATTTGAAAAGTCACATCTCATCTTATTGTTGTCCATCCAGAGTGTAGTATCCATGTATAATGAATATAATTACTATGAATCTTACAAAATGTATAACTTATTGACATTCAGTCATCAGGATTTGTTTACAAACTTCTCTAGATTAAATAGTCAAACCAAAACATGGTACCAATCCATAAAATCACTAACTTCTAATCTGAACCATGTTGGTAGATGCAGACCACTTGGTTGGAGTCCGCGTGACTATCGTAACCAATGGTTGGAGACTCTGGATGACATGGCTCAGAATCGATCACAATGGCGTCGGTGTATACACTCTTTGTCTTCCCTTACACCATGAGATTAAAATTACTTTATATCTTTCTTTCTATATCCTTATAAACAATCTTTCTTTTATATATTAATAACCTTGAAGTGACTACTTCGATCAATTTGATGTTCATCTTATTGTGTTATTGAGGTGTGTTTTGCGTACCAGAATCGCTGGTTATGGTGACACTTGAAAAGGAAGCCGAAAGAGGAAGTTTCGGATTGAAAGTCGATGTAGGAGGAATAATACGAATTAAAGAGTGAGGTTGATTATGAATACAATGGTCTTGAGTGCTGTTACAAGTATTGTTAGGGATGGGGATAGTTGGATGAAAGTTAGAGGCGGTCAAACCAAAACATGGCATCGGTCCTTGAAGTCATTAACTTCTAGTCTAGGCCATGTTGTTGGTAGATGCAGACTACTCGGTTGGGGTCCGCATGACTAATGTAACCAATGGTTGGAGACTCTTGGTGACATGGCTCAGAATCGATCACAATGGCGTCGGTGTATACACTCTTTGTCTTCCCTTGAAATATGAGATTAAAATCCCTTCATATTTTTCATTCCATCAACTAATTCTTTCTTCCAGTACTATATCCTTATATGCAATCTTTCCTCTATATGTTACCACCACTAAATTAACTACTTCTATGAATTTGGTGTCCATCTTGTTGTGTTAATGAGGTATGGCAACTTGAACCGGTACATCTATGTGTCTGGATCTACATTGTAGCTGACTGACTGACCAGAGTAAACATTCAATATTGTAAGCCAAAAAAATACTAATAGTGCCACAGAATGATAACACTTTGAATAGAATGATTTTTAGCTACACACACACACACACACACACAAACATACAGCTTTCACTATATAACCACTGGTTAAAAAACAAAAAAAGAAAACACATTCCCTCACACACACACATACATACATTTTACATATTTTAACTAGAGATTATTATCAATGTCACAGGTTACATTCTACCTTAGGTACTACTAGTAGTATATATTACATACATATTAAGAGACATTATAAAACATAGAAAGATAGATACATAAAACAAGCCAGCAACAATACAACTATGAACTACTGTCGGTGTTGACAAACAAACAAACAAAAAAAAGAGAGAAGTACTTAAAGCACTAATATCATTCAATGAAACTTTCTCAATACTCATATAAAAACATACTTATATTGACAATAATAATGAATGAATGTGTATACACCTTCTGTAATCTATACACAAGTAGATACAGGTAGAAAGAAGCATGAATAGACTCTCTTCTCTTTTTTTTTTGTTTAACGACCAATATTGATTTATTATCATGATTACATTTACATTTTTCTTCGAAAAAAGAAAAAAAAGGAAAGAGAAAAAGAAAAAAAAGAAAAACAAATGACATTTAATACTGTTTTTTTCTTCTTTTCGGCTACTTTCCTTTATCTTTTTGAATAGTTATAAACGTTATACAAATACAACAGTTACTTACATACATATTTTCTTTGATAAACTAAGGTAAGGTGAGGGTTGAGAATAGGGAGTTGGGACAGATAAGTGTACGTATAGGGAGGGATGGAGGGAGATAGTAAGTAGTATAAGAGTAGTATTGGTACTGATAGAATATATTGCTTCTTTTCTTTTTTCTATCCAAAAAAGAAACATCTTAGAAACAAAATAATTTATCTTAAAATTTTGATAAATTCATGTTTTCATTATTACTTGACGGTACGCGTTTAGTGTGATGATACACATACCTACACACACATACACACACACACGCACATAAACACTTATTACTACTATCATCTCGGTTGTCATAGTAATCATTCTAGTATAACACATAACAAATAGATATATAGATCTATGCCTATGGATACAAAAAGACTACCATAGAAAGATTAATTTTTGTTTTCATAAAACCAAACAGAAAGAAATCTATTTAACTATCAATTATTCATGTTATATGAGAAAATGGTTCAGTATATTTATACTATTGACTTGGCATCAAAACGAATGAGATTAATGTTGAAGTTTACTTGATTTTATAGACAATGATATTTACGTATTATGTATTAACAATACAGTTAGTTAGAAGAGAGGATAATTGAAAACTAGATAGTAGTTAGTTGAATCTTATTAGAGTGATGAGAACGGTTATCACTAGATGATTGCTTATATCCCTCCTCTTTGAGGGATCTAACTAACTAACTTAAGAAGGGTCTTGGTAACCTGGGAGCATAAACAAACAATTATCAATGTGCTTTGTCATACATTAAAAGATTTACCATTAGTAGTTGAAATCTATGGGACGAGATTAGGTGTACTGTTTCTAGGGTCAATCTTTTTGAAAGCCTTCTTTCTGTTCCACGGAGATAGTATCGCTGCAAATACTAGTTGTCTATAAATTTGTCACATCATAATACAGCTGGTAATAAGACTTTGTGTTTGGATTACGATTTTGTGGCTTTTAGACTTACAGCTTTCCATCCAACCTACTTGGTATGGTAGGAACGCTCCAGCCAATATAACTCTATCGACTCATTACGATATACAATCCCGACCACCATACCAAGGTATTAGTTACGGTCGGTAGATAATTCTAGTCAGTTGCTTTATTCTAGTTTAGAACTCCACAGCAGTGTACGTCCATCATCGAATGTAGAATCAAAGTTAGGAGATCGTTTGATCTCGTCGTTGTGATCTCCATACGTTTAGGACAACAGGTCGGATTTGAAGGAGTCTGTCTATCTGTCTTATTACCAAAATTTTTGAACTCATCCAGCCAAAGCTACTCACTCAAACTTCACAGATACAATTCGAAGTTAGTCATTGCAAATATGAACCCATAGTGTTCTATTAAGGGAAGGTATTTTTGTAAAGATTAGTTAGATCGAAATAAAGATCATATGGGTTTGGACTTAATATGGTTTAAAAGTATCATGCTCATCGCCGATGTGCCACCTACCGTCCCCGCTCTGCATCTCAAGCCTGGACTCAGATTGATCACATCGCGATCAGCTACCGCTGGCGTGGTTGTGTACAAGACTGCCGCTCCTTTTGGAGTACCTATCTGGACTCTGACCATGCCTTGGTCTGCGCCAATCTTGCCTTACTTTTCAGTGGACAACGAAGTGACCAACATCAACGGATTGATATTAGCAAGCTGGTTGCAACTTCTATTGCAAGTAAGTATCGAACTGAGCTAGCCTCTAGGCTAGCTACCACTCCACCGAAAAGTATAGATGAGCATTGGTTGCAATTGCATGACGCCATGAAAATGGCGGGAACAGTCAGTTGTGGGTTCGCGAAACGTCCCGCTTTTAAGCACTGGGTTTCTGCAGGTTCCTTGCAACTCGTTGAAGCCCGTCGGTCTACTCCGGGTGACCGTGAGTTTGACCATAAACGAAGGATGTTACGTAAGGAAATTGGGCAGAGCTTGCGTAAGGACCGAGAAGCCTGGTGGTCGGAGCGTGCTAATGAGCTAGAAGCAGCAGCTGCATCTGGTAACTACCGGAAGCTCTTCCAGCTCATCCGAGCCACTGGCAGCAAGAAGTCTGGTGTGAGTGAAACAATCTGCGAGGATGATGGGATGCCAATCACTAACATCCATCGACGTCTTGGACGATGGGCAGAATTTTTCGAAGGGCAGTTCAACTGGCCTGCTGCTCCGGCAACATCGGTCAGACTGTCCTGCCCTCCATGGCCGGTGACGATTGATCAACCAAATGAGGAGGAAGTCCGCAAGGAACTCCAACTCTTGAAGCGTTACAAATCACCTGGCCCAGATGACTCACCTCCGGCTCTTTTTAAAGATGGTGGTGACTTTTTGACTAAGGAATTGACGACGTTGTTTACAAAGGTTTGGGATCTAGAGAGTGTACCAACGTCATGGAATGAGTCGATAGTTGTCCCTATCTTTAAAAAGGGTTCACGTCGTTCTTGTAACAACTATCGGGGGATAAGTTTACTTCCGATTGCGTCCAAGCTATTGGCTTCCGTCATTCTTCGTAGGTTGTTCAAAACTCGAGAAAGATTGACTCGCGAGGAGCAGGCTGGGTTTCGTTCTGGTCGAGGATGTATTGATCATATCTTCACCCTCCGCCAAATGTTAGAACACCGCCATACTTATCAAAGGCCAACAATCGTAGTGTTTCTTGACATCAGGGCTGCCTTCGATTCGTTGGATAGGACTGTTCTCTGGGATTGTCTATTGAAGAAGGGTGTGCCTGAGAAGTTTATTAACATCCTAAAAGCCCTGTATAAAAACACTTCAGGCAGAGTCAGGGCATACAACCACCTCTCTCCATTGTTCCATTCGAGCAGTGGGGTTAGGCAGGGTTGCCCAATCTCACCATTCCTCTTCAACTTTGCCATCGATGACATTCTAGAAACAGCTCTGATGAATGTAAGTAATGGTGGTGTGGATCTGTTGCCTGGAGAAAGACTTCTCGACCTTGAGTATGCGGACGATATTGTCTTACTGTGCGATAATGCCCAAGGCATGCAATCCGCACTTAATCAGTTGGCAATCAGTGTCCGTAGGTATGGTATGTGCTTTGCACCTTCGAAGTGCAAAGTACTTCTACAAGACTGGCAGGATTCTAATCCTGTACTCACCCTGGACGGTGAGCAGATAGACGTAGTTGAGAAGTTCGTGTATCTGGGTAGCTGCATAAGTGCTGGTGGGGGTGTGATTGATGAGGTCAATGCACGAATAGTGAAAGCCAGAGCGGCTTATGCCAATCTGGGCCACCTTTGACGCCTTCGTGATGTTAGTCTGGCTGTAAAAGGTCGGATCTACAACGCGTCGGTGAGAGCAGTTTTGCTCTATGCTTGTGAAACCTGGCCTCTCCGAGTTGAGGACGTTAGACGACTCTCTGTGTTCGATCATCGCTGTCTCCGAAGGAATGCTGACATCCAGTGGCAACACCATGTTAGTGATGCAGAGGTTCGGTATCGTGTGTTCGGACACAGAGATGATAACTCAATTGGTGTCACCATCTTGAAACACCGACTTCGGTGGCTTGGACATGTTCTACGAATGTCGTCCCAGAGAATTCCACGTCGTGCATTATTTGCCGACTCTGGGACTGGTTGGAAGAAGCGGAGAGGTGGTCAGTGCATGACATGGTGTCGTGGTATGAAAGAAAGCTGCAAAAGGCTGGCTTCAGTCGGTCCTTCACGACTCCCTGGTTGTGGTCCGAGAGATGGTGCTACACAGTGGCTAGAGACGTTATCAAATATGGCTCAGAATAGAAGCCAGTGGCGATCCTGCTATAACCTTTTACTTTCTTCATAAAAAGTGGTAGTGTCTCCCTTACCTGAAAGATTTCTTCTGATTGTACCTTTTCGTTCCCTCGTTACTACCACACTACCTTTATACCAATCTCTTCGTTATTGTTCTCTTTTTCTTTTGTGCTCCTTAGTTGTTTTTTTTGTTTTTGTTTTTTGTACTTCTCTTCGAATTTTCATTGTTTTGTGTGGCGCATATATATTGGCGCTCTCTTGTACCAATATCATGTGTTCAAATAAATAAATAAATCATCACAACGATAGTTCTGAAAAAGCCCCTGAATGCCCTGGTACGGCTGGGAATGCAGAGAGTTAGCTCTCTCTCTCTCCTAATGCTCTCACATGGACACGTGTATACAAACACTATCAGGGAAGTCCCACTCACTGCATTCTTGCGGCATTATTGTTACTTACGGAGTTGAGAGAACGAAAACCGAAAGGCCAGCACCGGTTTTAACCGGGTTACTGGATATGGAGGATCTATCTAGGGCAGTTGAAAATCCCTTATTCCAAAACAATGGTGTACATGGGTTCCAGGATTCTGATGGAACAAATGGTGTACGAACCAATGGTTGGTCATCGACTACCATCTGACTGCATCTCCATACGTTGCTCCACTGCCTTATGGATTAGACCTTTAAGTCGAAGACTCGAGGAGTGGCCTCCTAATAAAACCACCTGTTTCGGTTTGGTCACCCGGGTAGTATCACAGTTGACACACAAATCAAGTGACTTGTGTGACGCATGATGTATTCTGTGCCCCTTTGAACTAATATTTATATGTTCAAATAAATAAATAAAATAATTCTGAACATCTTGTTTTAATATACAATGGTGAAATAATTGTTCAATGTGTACCCTGATTTCTGAAGATTCTTCCAAGGACCATCGATTTGCATAATGAAAGTTACCATTATAATTAATATGAATCTCAAACCAAAATGTAAAGATAGGAAAATTTTTTTGAAATCAACAAGTTATATATTACGCAAAAATAATTGTAATGTTTAAGATCATGAGTCAATTGAAGCTAGACCATTATGGAAAACCTGAAAGTACTGGACGGCCGTTTTGTCCTATTGTGGGATTCCTCAGTGGCAATGCGCATCCACGACCTCGTCTTAGATCTCGCACCTCAACGCTTAATGTCTAGACCACTAAGTCGGTATACAACAACGTTAATGTCTAACTTCAACTAATCCACGAAATTGAGCGACACATCCACCATTGTCTTCCGCAAGTTACTATCTCACGATAGACTCAGTTGAACCTCATTGATCACTACTTCTCACTAGAACTCCATGAAATACCTCTTGGAGTTCGTCAGTAGTGAGCATATGTTGATTAATATCAGAAGGAGTTTTTGTGGATATTATAGTCATTCCAAAATAACTGTCGATGTTCAGTGAATCCCAGTATGAAGCTAGTGAGACATACGACTTGAATTAAAATCACCTCTTTGTGTGTGTGTTGTGTGCATGCATATATTCATATATACATATATGAGAGAGGTGGGGAAGTGGAAATAAAACAATGTTTACGTTTGGTTGTTATAATATTTTTACAAACACATACGTAATCATTTGTTTGTTTGTTTTATTTCCCTCTTACACACACACAAACACACAGAGGGGTAATACATAGTCATATGAATCACTACCTCTTTCCAGTTATTCACAAACTGAAATTGTTTCTCCATTAGTTTTTTTATGTTTTTTAAACAAAAACAAAGAAAAAACGCCAAATACAATAGGCAGTAACTTTGCAAATAAAACGTTATTCAAACTATAATAAGAATAATAACGGTAATAATAATAACCATGTGCTCATTAGTGACTAACTTCAGGAGGGAATTCTCCAAGTTCCAATGAGAAGCTGTGATCAGTCGAGCTAATCCATTTCGGGTAGAGACAGGTAATCTAACTCAGTACAATAGAAGATGGTTACACAATTTCGTGGATTGGTTGAGGTTAAACATTAACACCGTTGGATGTCGGCCACTTCAATGGTCTAGAGGTTAAGCATTCATGCGTGAGACCAAAGACCCTTAGGTTCGAATTCCACAAATGGGATCGTGGATACGCACTGCTATTGAGGTGTCCCACAATAGGATGAAACGACTGTTCAATGCTCCAGTTTTTCAACGGTGGTCTACCATCAATCAGTTCATGATCTCAATATATAAAAAACAAATTATTAAACTATATCGCATATCACTTTTCAAATACCCTAAAATTCTATTCATGTATCTTTGACTTACATACATTTATCAATAAAAGTGCATTATTGTTGAAATAGAACATATTTTTGTGTTTTTTTCGTGGGTAGAAAGGTCAACAATTGGGAATTAGAAGTGAAGTTTTATGTTTTCTATCCAAAAGTTTCTTCTTCATTTCTTTTTCTTTCCTTCTTTCTCTGTTTTTCTTCTCTTTCTATGTTAAACAGTAAAGTATAGTACTTACCATAGTAGGTAACAATCATATAGATCTACTTTAGTATGTATACTGAAAAGGGTAGTAAGTAAGTAAGTCTTGTTTTCTATTGAATGTAGACAGATCATAGTTAGGCGAATGTACTTTACTAATGGTAGGTACAATGTTTATTATTATCATTTTGGCTTATTTTATCTTTACACTGTCAAGGTCATTTTATATTAGAATCTCTGTCTATATTACTATCTATTTGTTTACCTTACAAATGACATAGTTGTTAAGCTCTTGTTCATGTACAGTATTAGTCATTATTAATTTTGTTTTCTCGTTTGGTTATTTGTTTGTTGATCGATAAATCGATTCTGGACTGTTCTCTTGGATAAATTTGTATTCATATGTGTATATGTGTGTATTTTTGTGTGAATGGATGATCTCTTCATACGGCACACAACACACACACACACATAGGAGATACGAAGGTCTTTGATGAACTACTTGTTTTAGTAATGAGGTAAATCTTAGCTGTCATTCGTAGAGCAGTAGTTACTGTATGGGTGTGAAATGTAAACCTTGGAAATAGAGGATATCGTAGGTTACTAGTATTTGATTACAGATGTCTTCGAAGTATTACTCTTATATTCTGAGATCATAAAGTTAGCAATTCTGAGGTTAGAAACGGAGTACTAGATAAGGATGGCAAATTGATTAACGCGGTAGTGAAATGTATAGCTATGTATAGCTAACCACTGACTACCTCGACATCTAATGATAGTCGATATAAGAGTAAGTTCGGAGAAAACTAAGGGTAGCCAAATCAAAATACAGTATCAGTCCATAAAGACACTCAACATTGTACTGACCAATGTAGAAAAGTCCAAACTACTTGGTCAGGGTCACTGACATTATCATAATCAATGCTTAGAGATCTCCGGTCACATGGCTCATAATAGCTCATAATAACTTGGGTTCATTCATTCTTTGCCTTCCCTTAAATCATACGTTTCTAAATTCATCATAGATTTTTCTATCTCACTAATCCGTTTGTCTCTCCTTTTTTTTCTCTTTCTCTCTCTCTCTCGAATAGTACCTTCTATGACTAATCACTTCTATTACCACTAATACTGTTACTGCTTCTACTACTCTGAGATTTGTGCTAACAATGCCATCTCTCCCTCTGTGTGTATGTGTGTATGTGTTGATGGAGTATGACAACTTGGATCGATGTACACAAGTGCCCACGTTTTATGTTGAGTTTGACGGACTGACTGACTACTTTATGAAAGGAGTTGAAAATCAAAGTAAATTAAAAACAGTCGAATTCTAGTCATGATGGCTTTCATAGTTCTCCAAGCTTTCGCCCTATACAATGAAACTGTTTTAACATTCGTATTGAAAATTCTGAGTTTGATGTTAGTTGACAGACAATTGTTTTGAGTTCCAGATGTTCTTCGATTGTAAATATGCTGCTCTTGCTTTGCCAATCTAGTCCTTCACATATACGTCAGATCCACCGTGTTCATCAATGATGCTGCCCAGATATGTAAAGGTTACACAACCATTGAAAATCGAATAGCAGCAGATAAATGTTTTATTTAAGTATATGTCCTTTTATCAACATACCTTCCATGCTACACTTGGGATTGTATCCAACGTCTCCAAGTTTGAACATGAGAGCTTAGCTTTTAAACTAGTGAGTTGGCATCGAATGGCTTACACTTTTAATATCAAGCAATTCTTTTTAATTCACATTTTGACTGAAAATCATTAGCTAGTTATATGAGATTGGTTCTGCATAGTAGTATCCATGTAAAGAATTCCTGTCCCATATTATACTTATATATACTTGGTGCTAGAAGACAGACAAGTGGAAATTCTTGAATAAAATGAATGACAATCACACTACAGTTTTTTTCGAATTCTAATCATCTATCCTCCCCAGCAATTATTTATAATAAAGCACACAAAAAATTCACTATCATCACAGGCTTTAAGGACCTAGGCGATAAACTACAATGATTTCATAAGATTCGTCGATAGATTACTTACTTGATTTACTTACTTACGCCTGTTACTCCTCATGGAGGAGCATAGGCCGCCCACCAACACTGTCCATCCAACTCAGTCCTAGGAAATCCTTAGCAGTTATTTCCAGCTGTTATCCATGCTTTTCATTTCTGATTTTCCAATACCCGACGAAGTGTGTTCTTCGATCTTCCTCTTTTTCGTTTCCTTTCAGGATTCCAAATTAGGACTTGTCTAATGCGTCTGGATAGAGTAGGATGACGATAAATAGAAAAAAATAGGGAGAGTACATTAGAATTTTGAAATCCCAAAATAATTGTTAAGTAGTACTAGAAAAACATGTATAAGCTTTCTACATGATAAGTCCATTATTTCCCTTCAGCATACGAAAAGTAAATAAATATCGTACTTTTCACCATTACCGTGCAAAATCAGAAGATTCTATTACAATTTCAGATTCATAAATTGGACAATGAAGCATTTGAAGGGATTGAGCACAATAATGCCCTCAAATGCCCTGGGGGAGATTCAAATCTTCCTCGCCAAATGCTCTCACAATGCAACGTGCATACAAACACTATCAGGGAAGTCCCACTCACTGCATTCTTGCGGCATTATTGTTACTTACGAAGTTGAGAGAACGAAAACCGAAAGTCCGGCACCGGTTTTAACCGGGTTACTGGATATGGAGGATCTATCTAGGGCAGTTGAAAATCCCTTATTCCAAAACAATGGTGTACATGGGTTCCAGGATTCTGATGGAACAAATGGTGTACGAACCAATGGTTGGTCATCGACTACCATCTGACTGCATCTCCATACGTTGCTCCACTGCCTTATGGATTAGACCTTTAAGTCGAAGACTCGAGGAGTGGCCTCCTAATAAAACCACCTGTTTCGGTTTGGTCACCCGGGTAGTATCACAGTTGACACACAAATCAAGTGACTTGTGTGACGCATGATGTATTCTGTGCCCCTTTGAACTAATATTTATATTTTCAAATAAATAAATAAAATTCAGAACAGATTGTCGTCGATTATTCACTAAGGACTTATGTTACTTCTCGTTTGAATGGTATAAATGGTATGTATACAGTCTACATATTTGGTACGCATGTTCGTCTTTTCTTCTTGAAAAATATCCTCTACGTCTGATTAATGTTTTCTACTACCTCTGATAATGTTACCACTTTTACTGCCTCGGAATTCATTTCGATAATATCATCTTGCAATGCTAATATAGTGTAATGACTTGGATCGACATACATTATCAAATTCTACGTCATTTATAACTGACTATTGAAATCGTTAGATGAAATAACCAAGTAAACTGTTTTATTTATAGTGACATAACACGAACTTCTTCCAATACATGGGATCAATCTATTCAAAAAAATTCGAAAACTCGTGTCATTTTATAAGACAGAATATGAGAGGATTAATAACAAGTGGTGGTAAGACTATAATTTATGGATGGACCTGAAGATTTCCCCTCATACTACAGTGTTTATTTATTACTTACTTAAACACATAAACATTGATACGAAGAGGTACTGAAATACATATGCTCCACATTTGCGTGAAGGCTGGGACCAAATCGAAACAGGTGGTTTTATTGGAGGGCCACTCCTCGAGTCTTCGTCCTAAAGGTGTGATCCATAAGGCAGTGGAGCGACGTCAAGAGATGCAGTCACATAGTAGGCGGTGATCAACGATTGGTTCATAGGCCATTTGTTCCTTCAGGATTCTGGAGAACATGTGCACCATTGTTTTGGAATCAGGGTTTTCCAACTCCCCCGAGTGGATTCTTCATATCGAAGAACCCGGTTAAAGCTCTGAATATTCGCTTTTTGTCCTCTCAATTTCATAAACAACATCGCGGTCACGAGAAAGCAGTGAGTAGGACTTCCCTGTCAGTGGCTGTATACAAGTGGTCATATGAGAGCATTTCAAGAAGGAGAGCTGACTATCCCCACCCTCGGCCGTACCAGAGTGTTATTTTTAATGAAATGTAATCCAGCTTGAATCAACACAAAATCATGTGCCAAGCCCTTCGCCCTTCTTTCTGTTTGAGTACGATGATAGTATATAGTCGGATTTACTGAAATTTTTTCCACCACTAAATTGATCTTTGTGTTTCTGATGTAGACAAATATTTTGTATATATCAAGGAGTATGTAACATCAGTCGGAAGTGGGAAACCTGACAGCAGAAGACTAAGAAGATTGTATTGAAGAGAACAGACAGGGAAATGGAAAGAAACTGGGGACTGGAAGAATCATACAAAATGTGAAGGATAAATGAAGTATTCAATGTATGGCTCTCATATTTTAACAAGGTATTCTGTGAAAAATTTCACAATCTCCTCAAATCCCCTGATACTGATAATGATCATGTACCGGTTAGTAACTAGCTTTAAGATACGACTCCTGTAGCGAGGTCATAGATACACATTGCTGAGTAGTTCCATACTAGGATGAAATGGTTGTCCAGTGTTTCACATTTTTAATGGTGGTCTAGAGAAGGTCAATTCGTGAATTAAACTACAAAAACGCATAAGGAAATTTATAGAGATTGCTAAATTCTATATTTAACTTCACGGATTAATCTCACACATACAACCTTTGAGGATCAGGAAGTGCTGGATAGATTATTTGTCCTTGTACGGAACTCCTTAGAAGAGCGCATCTACTACTAAACATAAACTTCAGATTTCACTGGCAGCACTTAACCTTTGGATCACTAAGTTGGTATCCAACAATTTACATTTCTAGCTTATAGAAGCTTGCAATATCAAATTGATTGAACGAGTTGTGGGAAATTCATTTTAACCCAAGTATTGATTTTGTCGTGAATTAACATCAATAGGGAAGCATCATTAGTAACCAGAAAAAGAGAGTATTCATCAATAACTTATGAAGCATTACATTTCCACTCAATAGTAGAAATCTCATCCTCGTGTTTCGACACCTCAGTGAAAACCTTGGACCAATGCATATATGTGCCTGGTCCTACGTTGTATCCGACTGACTGACTGACTGACTGACTGTATAGTGAAGTGATGGTGAATTTTAAACTGAGACGAATGGACTGTTTTCAGTACTTCATAGTTTTTATTGATTGTACATTGATCATAACAATCCGTAATGAAAAATTTGTGTTCAGTGAGATTGTAGTTAATATCTGTTTGTTATTCAAACTTATTGAAAATCCTAATTTATGAACACAGTTATCACAACCAGTCCATCAGTGTGGTGTGTGCTACTGATATCGACAGATAAAAGTAGTATGTGTCATCAGTCGACAGTGAAATATCTGACGGCAGAAGGTTAAGAAGGCCGAAGAGAAGAGAATAAGAACAGAGAATGATTGGTGTGGAAACAAAGGAACAATTAAGTCTGAGACAATTGATGGATGTTTTGCTATTGATGTTGTGAGGACGGTCCATGAATGAACTCAAGGAAGCTCGAAAAAAGTAGAAGATTATTCATCCAATCATCTTTTGGAAGAATATTCCAAAATCTCTACATATAGCTTCCTTATTTGATAAATGCTAATAACCTCCTGTATACGGATTGGAGGACTATAATGATGATTTCACTTTTACTAAAATCTGTACCATCAATGACACTGTTTGGAATAGCATTCCTTTTACTTGTTTTCTGTCTTCTCATTTGCGATTTAGGAGGGTTCTAGCGTTCGAGTGCTCAAGTTATAAGCAGGATATTAAGAATCGAAACTCTAGATATAACATATATTTACTGTATGATTATCAGATTTTACTAAGAGATTCTGTAATTTTATATTCACATACATTTGGTTGTCCCTATTGATGTTTTCGTTCACTACACTAGAACATTCGATCAATTTCGAGCATTATCCATAACACAATATCCAGCTTTTTTTCTACAACAAATAAGTGGCTATCAGGACTCAATAGCTAATTGGATTAGGTGATGACCTTTGAACCGAACGGTGTTGCGTCCGAGTCCCACAGTGAACATCAACTCTGAGATTCAGAAACATCCAGCTGACGAGTCCCAAATAGGGCGAAACATGGGTCCTGGATCACTCTGCTAACCACTATCTATATTTGCTTATAAAGCTTTTGATTTAAGGCAATATCGAAGCAATACGCATGGTATGCACATATGCTAACAAGAGACTGATCAATTGTAGTCCTAATCATCAATGGGAAGATTCAAGTAAACAATAGCAAGTGAATTTAATGATTGTTATTGTTCTCTTTCATTAAAAAAACCCAACTCAATTCGACGTCAAATGGGTAAACTAAAGTACACTGGACACAATTATATACAAATAAACATAGAAATTATTTGTGTATACCATAGTTATCCAGTTACCTACTTTCCTCCTCACCTCCCGCCCCCCCCTGCCACCAACCAACAAAAAAATGTCAATAGTTGAGCGTTAAAATGCAATAAACCATAAATTGATATACATTTTTACAAGTGTTTATTTCTCTATATCCCCTCCCTACCCAAAAGTACTCATATCAACCTCTTTTTTTGTTTTACCCCGGAACATTACAAATTATTACCACAGTTATTACTCATTGAAGTATAACAGTATATATATGTAAGCAAAAACAATCAGTCTGTGATGTGAAACTGAATTATTTTTAAAAAACAACTAAAAGATTTCAAATTGAGGCTAAAAAAACTAGTATAGTAACGAATGGATAAATTGTTTGAAGGGGGAGGGGGAGACTAGCTCAGATAACAA
The DNA here is from genome assembly GCA_944470365.2 of Schistosoma intercalatum. NCBI lineage: Eukaryota > Metazoa > Platyhelminthes > Trematoda > Strigeidida > Schistosomatidae > Schistosoma > Schistosoma intercalatum. The sequence continues at coordinate 3,337,757 of OX103730.1, read as the reverse complement.
TTCTGTTCTGTGACTTGAAAAAAAATTTTAAAAAAATAAAAAGGGGAAGAGAAACATTTTGTCCTCTGGATCTCTTTCACACATACACATACATGCAGACAGTCTGTCTGTCTGTCTGTCTATCTATCTACCCATCTATCTCCATTTTGTTTTACACATTTTCCAATAAATTTTTTAAACAGTTTTACAATTTTCACAGATTTAAATCATGAGGCAGTTGAAGCTAGACCACCATTGAAAACCTGGAAGCACTGGACGGCCGTTTCGTCCTAGTATGGGACTCCTCAGCAGTGCGCATCCACGATCCCGCACCACGTGGGGCTCGAACCCAGGGCCTACTGGCTTCGCGCGCGAGCACTTAACCATTTTACAATTGATGAAATTAGTTGAACACACACACACCTACAATACAGATATATCCAGTACTATTTTGTATTGAGTATAATAAAGTTATTTTTGTAAAAAAAAGAAACCTAATTTCAGTTCTTTATTGTTCTCACTACTATCACTAACACAACAACTACTATCACTAATTGATTCGATTATTACGGATGGAAATGGATCAGAATGTGAGGTTTTTTGTGAACATGATAGTAATTTTAATAGTTGAGATCATGATTCAATTGAAGATAGATCACCATGGAAAATCTGGAAGAACTGGATGACTATTTCGTCTTAATATGTGACTATTCAGCATTGTGCATCCACGATCCCAACTCGCGAGATTTAAACACAGGACCAATCAGTCTCGAGTGCGAACTCTTAACCTCTAGACCACTGAATCGGCCGGCATCCAACGGTGTTAATGTCTAAATTCAATTAACCCACGAAATTGAGCGACACATCCACCATTATCTTCAACTAGTAAAATTAAAGTCTTAAAGTCAGTCTATAAGTCACTCGAGTTCGAAACTATGGATATATTATGACCAAATCTTATCGAACAGGTTTTAATCTGATCACTACTATAAGTGACTCGATATTATACACATTTAACCTTGATGTTAAATATTTAAAAGTAGTCAGCAGGAAGTCTTTGACCTAGATCCCATGATAGCTGGGATTCATCAGTAAAGTGTACACATATAAACGTAAAGATATGATATTCAGAACCACTATTTCAAGATACATATTATTTTATTCCATGTTTAACTGTTCTAAAAGTCCTAGATGCATTCATGTTTATGAATGGATATTATTTATTTTTCAATGTTGATGAATCGATCGATCTGAAATCACTATTAATAACCTCCAAGTATTGAACAATCGTTTCGTCATGGCATATAACTCATCAACAGTGAGCATCTACGATCCCACAACAAACGGAGTCGAACTCAGGATCTTCGATTCTGCATACCGATTCTCAACCTCTAGATCACTGAGTTGGAATCCAACGGTGTGGATGTTGAACTTCAATCAATCCAAGATAGTATTTGAACATCTTCCATTGTGATTTAGATGGTGGTTGGAGGTAGTCAACAGGAAACCCTGGACCCGGGTTTCGTGCTACTTGGCACTCGTCAGCAAGGTGTACCTGTAATCTTGAGGGAACTGATGCTCCCTGGCAGATTCGATCACGTGTCACCCACCTTCACAGTCAGAGACGTTACCACTGAGCTATCCGAGCCGTGACTAACCTCCTGTAGGACTGAGATGTAATCACAATTGATTGATCACTGGGTGGCGATCAATCTCATGCTTGTCTAGTCCTTATTAGTGCAGAGCGAATGCTATCGATCATGTTGCAATATGGTGACCAGTCTAGGTGATCAAGATTACAGGTACACCTTGCTGACGAGTGCCAAGTAGCACGAAACCCGGGTCCAGGGTTTCCTGTTGACTACCTCCAACAACCATCTAAATCTCAATACATAGTGCCCGCAGTGTCGAGTCACCTAGACTGGTGGCCACATTGCAACATGATCGATAGCATTCGATCTGCACTAATAAGGACTAGACAAGCATGACATTGATCACCACCCAGTAATCAATCAATTGTGAACATCTTCCATTGTGTTCAATGGCTATATGTCTCACACTCAACAAGGGTGAACTCCACTGGTCACGGCTTCTCATTAGGACAGAACTCTGAGAATTCCCTCTCGAGGTCAGTCACTAGTGAGCACATGATCATTTCCAATTTGTGGTTGTGGAGATTATTAAATCATATTGAATTCATGAAGTGATCAATGTGAGAGCACCATTGAAAAGGTGCGAGCAACGGACGGTCGATTTTCCCTAGTATGTAACTATTCAATAGTGTGCACGTAGGATTGGAACCTGACACCGTCGAACACTTTACCTATAGACCGATCGGCCGTTATCCCACGGTGTCAATGTCTAACTTCAACCAATCCATCATGCCGCTTAAACATCTTCCATTATCTTTGATTAATATCTATGTCACATTCAACATGATTCAACTCCACTAATTACATCTTCTTAGTAGAACTTCAAAAATCTCCTCTCGAAATATTACAATTCACAACAATATTTTGTGAATACAGCTATTAAGACAATCATAGTAATAGTAATTATCTACTATGTGTATATTGAATAAATGTTCATTATATTTCCTCTTTCTTTCTCTCTCTTTATAATAAACGAATCATTTCCACGTTGTATTCATGTCAAACAGATGCTGGTTTAATGTTAAATAGTCTACTGAAATCTATCTGTTCATGTTGTTGTTGTTGTTGTGGCGGTGATGGTGGCGGTGGTGGCGGTGTTATTCGCTCGTACACACATATATAAAGAATGTACATAATTGAGTGTATAGGCATTTGATATAATTAAGATATACATATGTATTTGATTAAAATAACTATTTCATATTTCTTATCTTGATTTCTCTTTCTCTATCTTTCTACACACACACACACACGCATACCTAAGCACACGCACATATATAGTTTAACAATATTTTTGGGAAATACAAATCATAACGGTTAGTGAGTAAAACTAAAGATACTGTACACTATTTGCGTAAATATACAGAGATGGTGAAATGTGTGTGTGTGTGTCTGTGTCTGTGTCTGTGTTTATTTTGTCAATGTATATATATGTTGCTATGGTGTTTAGGACAAAATGTTATTATCACTGTCAGGAACAGATGTTCAAATGGAATTGTAATCTATCTAACCAATAATAATGATCATGTTTGACTGGTGGTAGCCTTTTAATATAAATGAAGTTTTGAAATATTTATTTTTGGATCTAAGGCCGACATTTTTAATCATTTTAATAATACTAATAATAATAAACCATCTTGTTTTTGATGGAGTTTTGTTCTCTGAGCTGGATGATTTGGTCGTGGAGCTTTCATCGTTCTTCTGAAGTACATTATTGGCATAAACTTCAGGTAGAAGTGAAGTGGCTCATAGCTTGTCCTGTACACCTTGATGTTGATTGATTCTTGTTGACCTTAAATCACTCAACATCGAGGTGTACGGGACAAGCTGTGAACGACATGTGGAGGAATTCGAACATTTCACTTCTACCTGAAGTTTGTGCTGATGATGTTGTTCAGAAGAATGATGAAAGCATTACGATAAAACTATACAACTCAGAGAACAAAACTCCATCAAAATCATCCACTTGAACTACAAATCTTCTTCACCATCTCAATATCCATTTTGTTTGATTTTTTTAAATTTCTTAGTAGGAATATATGCATGTAAATGTACGTATGGACGATTGAAAGCATTATAATTTATACTAATAAGATGATGGTTGGAGGTAGTCAACAGGAAACCCTGGACTCGGGTTTCTTGTTATTTGACACTCATCGGAAAGGTGTACCTGCAATTTTGAGGGAAATGGTGCTGCTTGATAGATTCGATTCCGTGTCACCGAGCTTCACAGCCAGAGACGTTACCACTGGGCTATCCGAGCCGCGACTGAGCACCTGTAGGACTGAGACATATTCACAATTGATTGATCACGGTTGACTACGTTCAACCACCATCTTATCTCAAAATAGTGCACGCAACGTCGAGTCATCCAGGCTAGTGACCACATTGCGACTTGGTCGATAGCATTAGATCTGCACTAAGAAGGACCTGACACACATGACATTAATCACCACCCAGTGATCAATAAATTGTGATTTTATACCAATTGATTATCAAATAACCATGTTGTCTAGTGTTTAGTATTGACTATAGAGTTCTATTGATCAAGTTGTAATGCGACTCGACACTATAATGGACTCTGTTTGGTGTGAGAGATTAGGCGATTATCAGTAGGAAGCCTTTATAAGGGGATCTGTGGTAGTTGGTCATGGTCAGTAAGATTTAGTTGTATTCTTGGGACTAATATTCCTTGTGAGATTTGAACCTGAAACGTCTTATATCACTTTAGTTATAGACTTCAGCGATGAATATCCAGGCTGAGACTGACCTTCTTAACCGTAGCTGATATCTTGACATGATAGTTGAGAATGAATATCCTAATAATCCAGTCCAGTAATATCGGCTGAAACATTTGCTACTTTTGGTTCTACCATATCAAGTATGTTGGTTGGAGCATCATAATTCTGAAATCAACAAACTTGTGCTCCGACGGTTAAGTCATACCGGTATCTGTAATGTTTTTTTGGCCAGCATTTAAATTGATGCTGTCGTCCGACAATGAAAGGAGGGAGTTTGAAAAGATTGCCCCCACCCAAACAGTACACATCGTCTTGTCTCATGGATTTCTATCACAGGCGGTAAAGTCTGAAAAGTACAAGGCTTTCACATCAGAAACTTCTTGCAAAGAGGATACATGTTGTAGTGAACGAGAACACCAGTCAAAACAAACAAATGGATTTTAACACAAAATTACAGAACGTCTCAGTAAAATCTGAGAATCATACAGTAAATATTTCAGTTACAAAATGTCAATCAATCATCGCAGACTTTGTTGTTTCTTCGTTTCCACAGCAATCATTCTCTCATCTCGTTCTCTTTTCTTTGATTTTCTTAACCTGCTGCCAGGCATTTCACATTCGATTAATGATACATACTACTTATATCTGTCGATATCAGTAGCACACAGCACAATATGACTAGCCTCAAACACTTCTCGTTTGAGGTCTGTGATCACGCTCCCGTATCGTCAAGACCAGACCTAACTACTCACACCTCTAACAACGATCTATGTGACCTCATCTACTCTATTACAAACTAGGCATATCGTCCTAGTATGGGAATACTCAGCAGTAAGAATCGATGATCTTGTAACGAAGAGAGTCGAAGTCGGGACCTTCGGTTTTGCACAAAATGCTTAACAACTAGACCAATGAGTCTGCATCCAACAGTGTTAAGGTTTAACTTCATGTTATCCATGATATTGCGCGACCATCTTCCATGACGGTGAGCAGTGGAGTTGAACCGTGTTGAGTGTGAGACATATAGCCATTGAACACAATGGAAGGTGTTCGAACACTAACGTGGATTGATTGAAGTTCAACATCAACACCGTTGGATTCCAACTCAGTGATCTGAAGGTCGAGAATGCGTGTGCAGAATCGAAGGTCCTGAGTTCGACTGCATTTGTTGTGAGATCGTGGATGCTCACTATTGATGAGTTATATGTCATGACGAAACGACCGTTCAATGCTTGGAGATTATTAATGATGGTCTAAGATTGATCGATTCATGATTCCAATCAAACTGAGCAACCTTCACCACCATATACTTATAATTATTTTTAAGTAAAATATACAGTTCTACTGTATGGGGCGGAAACTTGAAGAACTATGAAAGCCATCATCCAGAAGATAAAGGTGTTTATTAACAGCTCTCTACGCAAAATAATTCGGATCCGTTGGCCGGACACTATTAGCAACAACCTACTGTGGGTAAGAACAAACCAAATTCCAGTGTAGGAAGAAATCAAGAAGAAGCGCTGGAGTTGGATAGGACACACATTGAGGAAGGCACCCAACTGTGCCACGAGGCAAGCCCTCAGATGGAGTCCTCAAGGCCGAAGGAAAAGAGGAAAACCATGGAACATACCACTTGAAGAAATGGAGATAGACATGAGAAAAATTAACAATACTTGGATGGAACTAGAAAAGAAGGCCCAGGACAGAGTGGGTTGGAGAATGCTGGTTGGCGGTCTATGCTCCACTGGAAGTAACAGGCGTAAGTAAGTAAGTAAAATATAATCTCCAAAAAGGTACCATCAAGCTTAGATGGAATTATCCTGAATAATCCTATTTGCTACTACTTAATATAACGACAAAGTTCACCGTTAAGATGAGGAGAATATGTGAAAATTATGAAACATTGGAATCCATTGTTGATCACCGGGTATCATGTGACTGTATCTCCCGACGTTGTTCCATTGCCTTGTGGATCAAACCTTTAGGTCGAATGCTCCGAATGAACTTCCCTAATAAGACCACCTGTTTCAGTTTAGGCACCTGGGTAGTATCACAGTCCACACACAAATCACGTTACTTGTTTGGAGCATATGTACTCGGTGCCCCTTTGTACCAATATTTGTGTTCACATAAATAGATAGATTGGTATTCCTGATGTTGTGAATGGTAATTTGAGTGTGTGTGTGGGGGGCGCGAGACTATTACATGAATTACCGATAATTTTACCGTATACAATAAACAGTGTTAACGAACTCATAGTTATTAAGGTATATTAGTCGAAGCATGAAAGTATTCCAAAATTCAAACAAATTACACATTACAGATTCTGATTATCTCATTGAAGATTATAAATATCAAAACAAAAACAAAACGAAAAATGTGAATGTACAATTTTGATTTAACCAACTCTAAATAATACTACTATGTACTGTAGATAACCATTTGCTAAACAGACTATAAGTGGTGTAACACTACACTTTCTACAGATAGCTGGTGATAATCTGTAGTAAATGACCAAATACCACGCTTAAAATGTACTTAGTTACAGCATTAAAAAAATACCCTAGGAAAGACCATGTGACTGGAATCAAATAGTTGTTTCTTACGCAGTGTTGTTGCGCTCCTAAGCTCATCCACTGAGATGGTCAGGCCACATGGTGCATATGCTTGAACACTGATTACCACGATGCGTAATCCTGACTAGTGTAGGGGGTGGTTGGAAGAAAGTTAGGAGCGCCCAAACCAAAACATGGCATCAGTGTTTGAAGTCACTAACATCTGGTCTGAGCCATGTTGTTAGATGCAGACTACTTGTTTGTGGTCCGCATGACTAACGTAACGAATGGTTGGAGACTGTGTGTGACATGGCTCAGAATCTATTACAATGGAGTATACACTATTTTTCTTCTTTCTTCGAACTAATTCACTCTTCCTTTACTATATCCTTATATGCAATCTCTCTTTTATATATTAACCGCTTATATGAATCCGATGTTCATCTTGTTGTGCTAATAAGGTCTGGCAACTTGGATTGATGCATGTATGTGCCTGGTCCTATGTTGTAGCTGACTGACTGACTGCTTCCAAGTTGATATGATTTCAATTTCCTCATCAAATTTATGGTGATGTGAAAAATTAGTCTTCCGATTATACTGGTTTTCGCTCCTCTTTTTCCAATTATTAACTCTCACTAGTATTCGTGCGCAAAACCGAAGGTCCTGAGTTCGAATTCTGCATGTAAGATCATGAATGAGCATTACTGAAGAGTCCTATGCTAGGATAAAAACGATAGGAACTACAGGATAGAGTAACTACACATTTTATACTAAGTCGATGCTAATCATCATTTAATCAATCAATATTTACATTTGTATATTGTATTCATGTTTAAGTTATACTACACCACACTAGAGATAAATAAACATGTGTATATGTGGGGTAGTTAGATTTATCAATTAAACATAAAGAACTAAGTAAATTAAGTGAAACACAGACAATCGAATACAGCTATTGCACATGTGCTACTAATACTCCTATCACCTACCACTACTACTAACCCTACCACTACCACTACCACTATCAATACTACTGTTCTATACAATTCGATGCATATCTATTGTCTATGTGTATTGTGTGTACAAAAGATAGATAAACAAACATATAAAACAAATAATTATAGAGTACTATTATTACTAATATGATCAGTACTGCATTGGTTTCTTTCTCATTCAGATGGTGATAACAATAATAATAAACAAGTAATCATAACAAGAGAACTTTGTAAACCTTCTCTAATCATAATAAATAAATAGTACCGACTGAATCATGTTGATAAATCATTGATAATGTGTATATGTGTTAGTAGTATATCAAGGAGAGAAACAAATAAGACAATAGACATTAAATGAAAGTGTACGAACGAAGTAACGAGACACACACACACGCACAGAGAGTGAGAGCGAGAGTGACTGTGTGTGTGTGTGACAGGGAGAGAGAGAGAGGCACCGAGCAAGAACATAGAAACAAATACCAAATAAACAGTTTGAATAATTCATATATTGATGACTAATAATAATACCACTAATAATAGTACTACTCTGGATAAGATATATTACTATCATGGTTAGTATGTGTAAATGAGCAGGAGGGGCTAATATGACTAACATTCTACTCATTATCACCAATCATAACATTAATCAGTTAGATGAAAAATGAAATATCATACAATTATACACTTTTTATATGGCTAGTCATCATTGATAAAATGACCTAACGATAAGGAATAGTAATAACATTACTACTACCATTACTATTATTATTATTACTACTACTAGCATAAGAGTAGTAGTAGTGATAGTGGTAGTAACTAAGTGGAAAAAAGAAACATTAGTTGAGTATGTATATCTATCTATCTATGTGTCTATATGCGGGATCGTGTTTACGAGTTTGTATGTAAATGTTTCAATGTGTATATTATTGACTGATACCCACTACTAACTAATATTACTTACTACTGACTATTCACATATTTACAAAATTGTAAACACATAAATAAAAAATTTGTTTACTTTCTTTCTTTCGAAATCTTTGTACTACTTATTATTTAGTATTATGGGTGTATACATGCATATAAAGATACTACTATGAATATTAAAATCGATATTTCACATGAATGTACCCATAAACACGAATGAATAGACTGTGAATTTTGTATTATTCACAGTCAACGTATATGGAATTAGTTTCACAGTAAAGATTAACTTTAGTTAAACAGCTATTACGAATCAAAGAAGACTATTGAACTGGTAATGTGAGGTTCTTTGAAAGTGTAGTATGCATTCACAACTCATCAGGAGATCGAACCTATTTCTAGAATGAAACAGTTAATGATCCCTAATTTCCAATGGTGTCATAACTAAGTTCAGTTCCAAATGTAATATTGAAAGTATTCACAGCTGATTACACCAATGATAGCCATGCGTTCATTAGTGATTTGTTTTGAAAGGTAATTTCTAAGGTTCTGTGAATAAGCCATAATCAGTAGAGTTCAACCAAGTCAGATGTGAGCCAGTTACCTACCAAGGGCAATGTAAGATGGTTGAGTAAGATCGTGAAGTGACTGAAATTGTTGTATTTGAAGGATTATACATTATCGGTGATAGTCTACCTTTGATCTTAAACGAACTGATTCTACCTGTAGAAATCGAATCCGCGTCACCCAGCTTCGAAGTCTGAGACATTATTACTGAGCTATTCAAATGACGATTGATATGTAGGACTACCTTCAAACAAAATCTTACATGTCAACAAGCTGTAAGTGATGTTGAGTCACTTAGACTTATGACCGAATTATAAATTGATCGATAAAATTTGATCAGGACTTGAAGGAATAGATAAACATAATATTGATTACTCACAATTGATTGATCACTGGGTGGTGATCAATGTCATGTATGTCAAGTCCTTATTTAGTGCAGATCGAATGCTATCGACCATGTTGCAATGTGACCACCAGTCTAGGTGACTCGACACTGCGTGCACTATATATTGAGATTAGATGGCGGTTGGAGGTAGTCAACAGGAAACCCGGGTCCAGGGTTTCCTGTTGACTACCTCCAACCGCCATCTAATCATAATATTGATCGATCAATTGCGTATGTGTATCGCCTAATTTGTACAAAAAACGTATATTTTTCAAAGTGATGTGAACAAGTATGGAATTCTGTGACTGATTTGATGAAATAATATTGTGAATATGATACAATTAAAATTGAATGATATCAAGTCTAACACAAGTATACACAATCCCTATGATATGAAAAACAGTGAAAATTGTCTTTAAAATACGTGATTAACTGGGTTTATTTATTTGTATCAGAAGGGGTTTTGTGGAGATTGTAGTAATTTCAATTGACTCATGATTTCAACTATTGAAATTACTACAATCACCACAAAACCCCTTCTGATACTAATCAACATATGCTAACTAGTGACTGGCTTCAAGTGATATATCCTGGAGTTCTAGTGAGATACAGTGGAGTTCAACCGGGTGAGTTGTGAGGTAGTAACTCACTGATGACAATGGTGTATGTGTCGCTCAATTTCGTGGATTAGTTGAAGTTAGACATTAACACCGTTTGATGCTGGCTCAGTGGTCTAGTTGGTTAGGCGCCCGGTACGAGACTGATAGGTCGTGGGTTCGAATCGTGCGAGGTGGGGTCGTGGATGCGCACTGCTACTGAGGAGTCTCATACTAAGATGAAAGAGCCATCCAGTGCTTCCAGGTTTTTCATGATGGTCTAGCTTAAACTGACTCATGAACTCCACTACTGAAAGTTTATTTATTTATTTAAGCCTATCAACATTGGTACAAGGAGGCAGCAAATACATATGCGCCACACAAATCTCACTTGATATGTGTGAGGAATGGGATACTACTCGGGTGCTCAGATCGAAACAAGTGGTTTTCTTAAGGAGCCACACCCGGAGCCTTCGACCTAAAGGTCTGATCCACATGTCAATGGAGCAATGTCAGGAGATACAGACGCGTGGTAGCCGGTGATCAACGGTTGGTTCATACGACATTTTTTCCCTCAGGATCATGGAGAACATGTATACTATTGGTTTGGAATGAGTGTTTTCCAACTCCCGTAGGTGGACCATCCGTGTCCACCAACCCGGTTAAAGCCAGTGCCGGACATTCACTTTTCGTCCTCTCAGTTTCATAAACAACACCCGTGGTGCGAGAAAGCAGTGAATAGGACTTTCCTTTCAGTGGTTGCATGCACGTGGTCATGTGAGAGCATTTCGAAAGAGAAAAAGAGAGAGCTGACTCTCCCCACTCTCGGCCGTACCAGGGTATTTGGGGGCTGAACTGGCTACCGAATACTTGATTTCTATAAAATTTTATATAAATTAAAGATACTTCTCACATTGAACTGATACTACAACTGGAAAATAATTAAAGATAGCACAGCCATTAAATTCTAATTTATTGATTTGAAGAAACTGTTTTTACTTTCCGATCGATCAATCAATCGATCGATTTACTTCTCTCAGTAATTCGATCATAAGAACAAGTGCACATCAATCAATTAAGCGAATTTTCAGTTTGTTTTTAAATCAATAACAATAAAACCCAATATTGTTAATAATCAGATTCCATTGTAACTTTATTGATCGAATACAATTATATGAGTATTCAGGGCTTGGAATGAAATACGATCTGTATGTATGTATGTATGTATGTATGTGTATGTGTATGTGTAGGAAAGAGAGATAGAGAGAAATAGAAAGCTAAGTGGTTCGAACCATGAATGGTTTAACCATTCAGCTTTCAACGCTATATACTCAATAAGGTGTTAATCTCCTTTAGAAGTTATTGTATTTAATTTGATTCAGTAAAACATGATCATTTCTACTATGAATGAGTTTGTAGGTATCATTATTAAGATTTAATATGATCATCGAATTTGTGACATTTTGCAAATTTAGTTTAATAGTTGAATTCATAAGTCGATTAAAGCTAGAGCACAATGGAAAATCTGGGAGAATTGAACGACCGTTTCGTCCTTGTGCAGGACTCCTCAGCAGCGCGCATCCAAGTGGGACCCGAACTCAGGATCTTCGGTCTCGTGAGCGAACGATTAATGTCTAACTTCAACTAATCCACGAAATCGTGCCAACATCCACCATTGTCTTCAGTAAGTTACTATCTCAAAACAGACATGGTTGGACTCCACTGTCCATGGCTTCTCATTAGAACTTCAGTCACTAGTGAGTAAATAACGATTATTGTCAGAATGAGGTCTTGTGGATATTGTGGTAACTTTTAATATTTTAATTCATAAGTCAATGAAAGCTAGAAGTTAGACATTAACACCGTTGGTTGCCGGCTCAGTAATCTAGAGGTTAAACATTCATGCGCGTGACCGAAAATCATGAGTTTGAGTCCTACGTGTGGGATTGTAGATACGCACTGCTGAGGATTCCCATACTAGGACAAGACGGTCATCCAGTACTTTCAGGTTTTCCGGAGTGTTCTAGCTTCAATTGACTCATACATTCAACTAATAAAAAACAATAAAACAAACCAATAATGTAAACAATAAATCGAATCTTATGATTTCAGCTGTTGGAATTTCTAAAATCTCCACAAAATCCCTTCTGATAATAATCATCTGATCACTAGTGACTGACTTCAAGACTGATAGGTCCTGCGTTCGAGTCTCACGGGGGGTGGAATCATGGATACGCACTGCCACCGAGGAGTCCCATACTAAGATGAAACAGCCGTCCAGTGCTTCCAGGTTTTCCATGATGGTCTAGCTTCAATTGACTCATGATTTCAACTATTGAACTCACAGATTTATTGATCAATCGAATAGGAAGTGATAAAAAAAGGATAGAAAAACAATTTTGTTTTTGTTGTTATTGCTTTAAAGGGTAGAAGATATATACATATCAAATGATTTCATTAGCTTAAAGGAGTAAACTATTCTATTCTAGTAGTAGGTTAATTTCTACCACCATTCGTTTTTCTAACATTCTAATATTCTATGTAAACAGATTAAGTCATAGAAAAAATGTATTTGGTGAAGAAATCTATTTTCAACATGTTCAACATTGTCATCGGTGATTGGTTATAGACACACACACACACAAAGAGAGAGAGAGAGGGAAACAGAACGGTGAAACAACATATCAACAAGAAAAGAAAATTTTTCACTATTACATAATCAAACTATCAAACAGAGAATTAGGAATGAGAATAATGAATAATAAAATACGCCTAATTTAGTAATCAAACCAATCAACTATAAGAATGCATATTAAAGTTAATATAAGAAGGATATCATAATGAATGATTGGAAAATATGTTCTATATCGTTAAAAGAAAACACTAAAGTATTCATTAAAGTTTGATAATGTCTAGTAGTGGAGTTGAGGACATGTGTGTGTATTGTCCTATTTGGGACTTAACAACTGACATGTACCTGTATCCAATTGATGTTCACAAGGAAATTCAAACCCAGAACCGTTCGGTTTAAGCACCAAACCTAATTTGAAGAAGTAGATTATATTCAGTTATGAAACGTCAGAAATACAATTTTTCTTATTTATTGGGATAGAACAAACCAGTATATTTATGTTCACTTGGTGTTGTTTTACAATGGGAAGATACAAGTAAAACAACACCAAGTGAATTTAAACTTCACCTCATTGCACAAGCAGGTGGTTATCAGGACTTAGTAACTAAGTGGATAACTCGATGGCGTTTGAAGCGAGCGGTACTGAGTTCGAGTTCTGGAGTGAACATCATCGCTGGGATGCAGGCACATATAGCTGACCAGTCCCAAATAGGGCGAAACGCGCGTCTTACTGGATTCCACTGCTAGCCACTATCCATCTTTGCTTAAAATATATTTATAATTTATAATTAACTAGGATGTAATATGATCTAGACAGCAGAGTAACTTTCATGGAAATAAATATGTCAGAAGGAATTTATGTGGATATTATAATAGTTTAATAGTTGAATTCATGAGTCAATTGAGGCTAGACCATCATGGAAAACCTGGAAGCATTGGATGGCCGTTTCGTCCTGTTGTGGGACTCCTCAGTGGAAGTGCGCATCCACGATCCCGCCTTACGAGATCCAAACCCAGAATATATCGGTCTCACACAAACGCTTAACATCTAAACAACTGAGCCAGCATCCAACGGTGTTAATGTCTAACTTCAATTAATCCACGACATTGAGTGACACATCCACCATCAATACAGCAAAAGCAATATGAATTATTGGATTCCAACTCAACAATCTAGACACAAAACACTTGCCTCAAGACTTAAAATTCTTGAGTTTAATCGCTAAATGGGATCCTCTAGACGGCCATTAATAAAAATTCTTTTACTTCGACAAAATAGCTACTCAATGCTTTCTAATTTTCAATGATCATCGTCTAGTAGAAGTGTTCTAATGGATGTGAAACTATCTCACTGTACAATAATTTTATCATGCCTAGCAATTTCAATGCATTCTCCATTTATTTAATGAATGAGTTATGTATATTAAAGTGTAATTTTCATTAAAGATTTCGTTACAAGTTCTATTCTTTACTATATTTATGCTTTTTCATATGGAATGTCCTTTGTACCGAATTGAATATACTTATGCTTAACAATTGTAGACACTACTCTAACCGCCTGAAATGTAATCTGTTTTTTGAGAATTACACTTGAATATGCAACATACATACATCAGATAAGGGAAAAAAGGACCACAGGTGTTGGAAACTGTTATATCTAGCGCTTAGATTCTTAATATGCCACGTATAACTTGAGCATTCGAATGCTAAGACCCTCTTAAATCTCAAATGAGAAGACAAGTGAAAGGAATGCTATTCCAAACAGTGTCAATTATGATACAAAATTGTCAGGTGTTTATAGTTTTTTTAGTAAAAGCAAAATCATCATTATAGTCCTCCAATCCGCATACAGGAGGTTATTAGCATTTACCAAATAGGGAAGCTACATGTAGAGGTTTTGGAATATTCTTCCAAAAGATGATTGGACGGAATGTCTTGGGCTCTTTCTTAGAGCTTCTTAGAGCTTGCTCGACTTCACTCGTGGGACGTCCTCACAGTTCCCCTCTTTAGAATCTGTTGTGTAAGACTTTCCTTGGGTCCACCTGAAATTTGGTTACCGCACTCCTCTTGAGGTCTATCACTCTTGAAGGTTGCGCCGCTTTGCTCTTTCGTCTTTTATATCTTCTATATTCGTTCTCCCTAGGACTTTTTTGAGATGAATCCACGAGCACTTGAAATGGGAGTCGGCTTTGTGTGGTCAATGTTCTGCCATCCGTTTGAATTTGATTTACGTCCTGATTGACGTTCCGACATTTCTTCGGATTAA
Source organism: Schistosoma intercalatum (assembly GCA_944470365.2). NCBI lineage: Eukaryota > Metazoa > Platyhelminthes > Trematoda > Strigeidida > Schistosomatidae > Schistosoma > Schistosoma intercalatum. The sequence continues at coordinate 3,322,468 of OX103730.1, read as the reverse complement.
ATACAGTAAATTTCCAATTCGACGTTCTATAACATCTGGTTCCCACTTCATATTACCTTGATATAACTTGACAAGTACCCTTTCGACCACTTGGAAGCTGCGAGTGACCGTACGATACTCATTCGTAGGTTTATTTGTCTTGCTGGGCGGCAATATACTGTGAAAGACTATCCTCACAGAAATGACATACGTTGAACAGTGAGAAGGCATTTCAGATAACCTTGGTTGAGTATTTGAGTCAAATTGTTTGAAAGTTAGAAAAATTGTATTAAGAATAGTATTTGATGATATGCATGAAGTAAGTATAACTCTATATTTTTTGCATTAGTAAACACAAAATTAATATGGTACAGATTGATTTTGAGAAAACTTAAAATAATAGAGACGATCAGTCAAACCCAACATAAAACGTGGGTACTTGTGTACATCGATCCAAGTTGTCATACTCCATCAACACATACACACACACACAGAGGGAGAGATGGCATTGTTAGCACAAATCGCAGAGTAGTAGAAGTAGCAACAGTATTAGTGGTAATAGAAGTGATTAGTCATAGAAGGTACTATTCAAGAGCGAGAGAGACGAAAAGGGAGAGACAAATGGATTAGTGAGATAGAAAATTTTATGATGAATTCAGAAGCGTATGATCTAAGGGAAGACAGAATGAATGGATTTAAGTTATTATGAACTATTATGAGCCATGTGACTGGAAGTCTCTAAGCATTGATTATGATAATGACAGTGACCCTGACCAAGTAGTTTGGACTTTTCTACATTGGTCAGTACAATGTTGAGTGTCTTTATGGACTGATACTGTATTTTGGTTTATCAGCCCTTTTATTTTTATTTATTCTTATAAGTACACAAAAATCGGTGCAAAGGAACACAAAAATATATAAGCGCCGCATAAATCATTCAGTTTGTCTGTGGGTCAAGAAACTGTTCGGGTGCCCGAGTCGAAGCAGGTGGTTTCTTAGATTAGACCTCGAGCTTTTGACCCTGAAGTATAATCCGCAAGGCAGTGGAGCAGCGTTAGGACAGGCAATCCCATAGTAGCCAGTGACAAGTAGTAGGTTCATATTCCATGTGTACTCTCAGGATCATGCAACTCATATTCAACATTGGTTTGTAATCTGAGTTTTGCAACCCCACTAGGTGGATGCTCTGTACTCACCAACTTGGTTTAAGCACATTTTGCCTCTTCAATTTTGTAAACAACACCCCTACTACGAAAAGATTCTGAGTATCACTTGCCTGACATTGGCTATATACGCGTGACCACCTGAGATTTCTAGGAGAGCGAACTCTCACCATCCCTAGAACGTACCAAGGTGTTTGGCAGCCACCCTTAGCTTACCTCCAACCTACTCTCAAGTTGACCATTAACGGGTGTTGAGTTAGTCAGTGGACGGGCATAAGTCATATATCTAAAAGTACTGCAAGGATTTTTCAGAACTTAACACGTTGGAAATTAGCTTTATTGCAACTGATTTTAAATAATCTCACCCATTAATTCGTTAGATAAATGATAATCAACTACAGTTTCGTCCTAATCCAGGAGACTGCCTCAACAAAATGCGTCAACATAACAATGAATTATTCATAGCATACATATCAATAAACCCGCCTAAAATCAAAACACAATTCATACAATCTCAAGTCACATGTATTAGTGACCATAATGCAACTTAATTGATAGAATTCGATCAGCATCAAGGAATAGATAGGGATGATATTGATTACAAATAAATAATCTGTCACATAGATGGTCAATTCAGTCTTGAATAGCTAAAAGTCATAATATCACAAAATGTAAAGCTTAGTGATACAGGTTTGAACCCAACACGTAAGATTAGTTCCCTCAAGATTATAAGAATACGCTTTACTAGGTAGTGTTAACTAACATAAAACTTGAAGATTTCCTTCCAATTACCTCCGGCCACAGAGAGAAAAAGTACAAAAACATGAGAGAATAATCTTGGGAAATGTCAAGTATATTGTAGACTGATGATGGTAGTGATTAGCTGAGGAGTTTTTTTGGCTGTTGATTTATTATACAACTGTTCATGCAACATGAATACATATACATATATGATACTTCTTACAGAACTTAAGAAAAAGGGTAAACGTAGAATGGAATAAATGACTGAAATAACATGGAAATCTGTAGAGAGATGACTTAAGGGTTATATTCACTAATCGACTGTCAACCAATAAGATTATAAGTTTAAGTTATACTTTGCCTAATTTGATAGTTGGGACATGTATTACGTATACCAAATCACTGCCTACTTTGACGGGAAATGTTTGCTGGTGTAAGAGTATGTTGGAGGAAAGTTAGAAGTAGTCAGTTGAAAACGTGATATCAATTCATGAAATCATTAGCTGTTGAACTGACTCGGTTTTGGTAAGCTCAGATTACCTAGTTGGGGCTCATGCTATAACCGTGAGCAGTGGATGAAGTGGTTCAGAATCAGTTACAATGATGCAGGTGCATTCACTCTTTGTCTTTCTTAGGTCTTGGGTTTTAAAATTACATTTTTGTACTTTTTATTACCCAGATTCTTTCTTCTAGAATTATACTATCTATGTCCAATGTTTTCTACTACCACAGATATTACTACTTATACTACTACTTTGGCGTTCGTCCCGATAATTCTCTCGTGATATGATGTGGAAGTTTGGATCAATACATATATTTCCCAGGTTCTTTTTTGATTACGATTAACTGAATTCGATTTGATTAGTCGAGTAGTATCTCAATGCCTCATCACATTAACATCTTGGATTAAAGTCAATTACAAAAATATGGATGAAATTATGAGCAGATCTAAGTTAGAAAACCATTGAAAACCTGGAAATATTGAGCTGTCGTTTCATCCTAGCATGGGACTCTTCAACAGTGCGCACCCACGACTAGTGGAGCTAAACCTTGTTGGATGTGGGGAAGTTAAACACCAGATACGATGGAAGATAGTCGAACAATATTGTGGGTTAGTTGAAGTTAAACTTACAAGATGTTGGATACCGGCTCAATAGTCTAGAGGTTAAGCGTCCACGCGCGACACTAAAGGTCATGAGTTTGATTCCCAGTTGCGGGATGGTGGATGCGCACTGCTGCGTAGTCCCATAATAGGACAAAACGGCCAACCAGTGTTTCCAGGTTTTCAATGGTGGTCTAACATCAATCGACTCATGATCTCAATCAGATACCAATGTATTAGTGATAATATTAGAGGTTGTGGTGAGACTATAATTTATGGACATCCTTTAAGCGACTCTAAAGTTGCCCCGAGGATATCTGCCTACTTACTAGGGCTGAATAAGAGTTATAAACCTGCGTGAAGAATAACGATTATGATTTATAATTGATGGTTAGAGTTATCAATTAGATTTAAAGTTTTCATTATCTGCAATACCAAAACGCTATTTAGCTAAATGGATGAATGGATTTGGCACCAAAATCCAAAACTTGTTATCCTAAATCCGATTGGTTCGTTCGTAAATTATAGTCTCGCTATTTCGACCTGTATCAATACATATATTTATGTGTTTCACGTTCTTCTAGGTTATATTTATGTAATTTGTTGACCTGGCTTAATTCAACAACGTATAATATTAGGTAAATTCTTTTTAATACTAACCAATTAGTATTCACTTGTTATTGTTTATTTGAATCTTCCTATTGGTCTTTAGGGCTGCAATTGATCAGTCTCTTATTGGTATATGTGCATCCTGTGCGGACTGCCTCGATATCGCCTAAAGTCGTAAGCATTATAAGTAAAGATGGATAGTAGTAAAATCTAGGGCTCGCGTTTCATTCTGTTTAGGACGATTCAGCTAGATATACCTGCATTTCAGAGTTGATGTTCACTCCAGGACTCGAATCCATTAACTTTTGCTTCAAACGACATCGAGTTATCTACTTCGCTACTGAATCCTGATAGCCACTTGCTTGTCCAATAGGGCGAAGTTTAAATTCACTTAGTAATGTTTACTTTAATCTTCCCATTGATGTAGTTACATTCAGTTGATGAGTCCCAAATAGTACGAAACGCGCGTCTTAATGGAATCCATCGCTAGCCACTATTCATCGTTGCTTATAAGCAATTAGTAGCATAAACTTCAATTTTTTATATCGCCTGGCGCGAGACTGATAGGTTCCGGGTTCGAATCTCACGGGGTGCGGGATCGTGGATGCGCACTGCTGAGGAGTCCTATACTAAGATGAAACAGCCGTCCACTGATCCCATGTTTTCAATGGTGGTCTAGCTCCAATTGACTCATGATTTCAACCAATGAAATTAAGAAATGCTCGAATTTACCGTAAATAGTCAAAGTATATTAAAAGCATTGGACAGTTGTTCGTCTCATCATGGAATTTCTCAGCAGTGGACATCTACAACCCTAGAGAGGATCATAAAGTGATCGAAGTTGAACACATAAACCATTAAATACCAACTAATTAGTCTAAAGAATAGGTGTTCGGTGAAATACGTAGGTCTTATGTTTGATCTCCTCTATGGGCTCGTGGGTATACACTACCGCTGAAGAGTCCCGTACTCAGACAAAACAACCCCACGACAATTTCTAGTTTTCAGTTGCTGTCTAAGATGAATTCATTATGCAAACTATGAAGCCCAACAATTTTATCTCCATAAACCCCTTACATACCACTTGGTTAAATCCATGTAAATCTTGCTAGTCAATGAGTTCTAACAAACTACACGCATCATCCAATCTTTTCCATTAGTCGGTTAAAGTTAATACCACAGAGGTCACAAATCCCATTGAGACTGTAGATTTCTCTTGGTGATGAGGGCTAGTCAGACAGCTTGATATTTAAATCCAGATTTAATCCCAACCATACATAACATTAAAACCATTTACATTATTGACTATATAGCAACTTGACTGATAGAATTCGATCAGCACTAAAGACTAAATACGAATGAAATTGGTTACAAGAACTCAATCAACTGTAAAAATCACAATCCTAAGGAAGGTCAAAATCAATATCCATCTTACATAGGATCTAAAATCAGTCGTATACAAAGAGAAACATGAATTACTCAAAATTGGCACACTTTATTTCGGTAATGAAAACAAAAGTAGTGAATAAGATTCAAAGTTTTAATGAACAAAAATAGGATAAATCACCTAATATTTATCAGTATAGGGTTGTAGAGAATGTTGGGATCATGAATTGATCAATTTTAGACCACTGTTGAGGACCTGGAAGCACTGGAAGGACGGTTCGTCCTAGTATGGGACTCATGAGCAGTGCGCATCCATGATCCCACACGCGCGAGACCGAGGGCTTCGGGTTCGAGTCCCACGTGCGGAATCGTGAATGTGTACTACTGTGGAGTTCCATAGTAGGACGAAACAGTCATCTAGTGCTTCCAGGTTTTCAATAATGGTTTAACATTCATCCATTCATGATATCAACTGAATTTTATTTTCTGATTACTTGTTAGAAAACAACCTATAGGACTTTCATTATTCCAGTTAACCAAAGGAAAAACTGTAGACGTATAAGAGAGATTCATTGAGTCAAGGGAGTACTGAAAAATTGAAACGAATACAACTCAATGATAATCATCATGTTAAATGACTTTGTGAATATATGACAGTTAAAGATGATTTTCACTATAAACTGATATTAGTTGACAAAGATTTCATCTATAGACAAGGAAGAAAGTATGTCAACAATTGTGTTCTTATCAGTATAGTACATTGGTTCAAGTTACATCAGTATGGTGGTTGTGGAGATTGTCAAGTTTTGATTGAGATCATGAATCGATTGATGTTAGACCAACATTGAAAACATGGGATCAGTGGATGGCTGTTTCATCTTAGTATCGGACTCCTCAGCAGTGTGCATCCACGATCCCGCACCCCGTGAGATTCGAACCCGGAACCTATCAGTCTCGCGCCAGGCACTTAACCAAGTAGACCACTGAGCTGGCCGGCATTCAACGATGTTAATGTCTAACTTCAACCAATCCACGAAGTTGTGCCACCGTACACCATTGTCTTCAGTGAGTTCCTATCTCACGACAGACCTGGTTGAACTCTTTCTTTTTTTTCAAAGTTCACACAAGGCACGTGATTTCCTTTTGAAGTTACCACCGATATATGTTCAATTTTCTATATCACCATTCTTATTGCAAATTGAAGTTTATGCTACTAATTGCTTATAAGCAACGATGAATAGTAGCTAGCAATGGATTCTATTAAGACGCGCGTTTCGTACTATTTGGGACTCATCAACTGGATGTAACTACATCAATGGGAAGATTAAAGTAAAGTCTAACCTCAACCAATCTTATTTGAGTTTTCTAGTACTAAGCAACACAATCTAATGTAAGTGTTCGAATTTACACGATAAGTATTCAAGACTATTTATATAAACCAAATAAAAAACAGGCTTAATGGAATATTCACACAGCTAACAAATAATTGACCTCAAATGTTTGTAAGTAGACTATCACGTTAGTTTAAGAATCCTTTTCAACATTGTCCAAACTCAATACTCTTATACTAAAATGTCAGGTTTTACAAGTTAATGCGATTCCTTTAACTTATGTAATCCGAATAGATATTTTCAACACAGTAGAAAGTGAAGATATCACAAACTAATCATAACTTTCCTTTGAACTTCAACTAATCAGTCTCGACGTAAGTCACTGATAGCCTGACACCTTGATTCAGTGTTCAGAGTTGTATATCGTGATAACTTAGTTGAATTATGTAGACTAGAACAATCCTACATTCAGGTTCTATCATTGCCAAGTAGGTTGGTTGGAGAGCAGTAGGACTAAAAACGGAAAACTCATGATCAGACGAATTCGTACTGCCGACTATACAGGTGTATGATGACAGTAAGATATTGTCATCAGACAACTAATATCTTCAGTGATACTGTCTTGTCATTAACGAAAAAAAGTGTTAGAAAAGGTTAGCCTCAAAAATAGAACACTTTATCCCGCCTACGAATTTCCGTTGCCAGTGAAGAAGTCTTTAACTACATAGTTAACATATCATACTCTAGTTAAAAAACCATACGCAATCGACATCAAGTAGTTGTCATTTAGTCTCTTTGATCACGCTTCCAAGTCGATGTGACCATTATTAGTCTAGTTTCTATGACAAATCCCACAAGGAGTAGTGTTCCTCCACAAGATGAGCAACCAAGAAAAGACAACTCTCTTCATACCTCTCATAGCACTCAGAATCATCTTAATTAGGGAGGATATTACCATTATTTACCTAGATGTTGCTCCACAAGTTTGCGACGGTCCTGTGGCCGATATTAGTATTCATGAAGAAAATTTATTTTCGAACTTTACAATTATTCATAAAACAACTGAAGCCCGGACTTAAATTACATGCTTATAAGGTATAATCAGAAGGGATATATATATATATATCATAGTACCTCTGATTTATTTATTTATTAGAACACATAAACATTGGTACAAGGAGACAACAAATACATATGCGCCACACAAATCTCATTTGATATGTATGAGGGCTGTGATACTGCATAGGGGCCCAAACCGAAACACGTGGTTTTATTAGGAGGCCACACCCGGAGCCTTCGACCTGAAGGTCTAATCCACAAGGCACTTGAACATCGTAAGGAGATGTAGTTCCATAGCAGCAGGTGACCAACGGTTGGTTCATACGATATTTGTTCCTCAGGATTTTGGAGCCCATGTGCACCATTAATTTAAAGTCAGAGTTTTCCAACTCCCTCAGGTGGACTCTCCATGTCCACCAACCCGGTTAAAGCCGGTGCCGGACATTCACTTTTCGTCCTCTCAATTTCGTAAACAACACCCGTGATACGAGAAAGCAGTGAGTATGACTTCCCTGGTAGAGGCTATATACGCGTGGCCATATGAGAGCATTTTGAGAGGACTCTCCCCACTCTCGGCCATACCGAGGCACTTGGGGGCTACAGTACCTCAGAACAGGAACATCACTTTGAACGCCAAGGAAGAGTGTAATTTATTTTGAGTGCTTACTACTAAGTGATAACAAATAATGAAGAATCACCAATCGTTCCAAGCTGAGTATTTCCAAAGATTTAACAATTCAAGCTAGTGGTATCAAGTACTAGAACATGTCAACCAACACATAACCTTGATCTATAACTTCCAGTTATGTAACACTAAGCATATCCATCACGATTATACCAATAACTCTAATGGACATATATACTGAGACTTGATCGATCAGATAATTCAATCAACATTAATGAATAAACAGTAGTATGATATTAGTTAGTGTATTTGATATCTTATTGTTCCATGTAAAATTCTTCTCTTAGCCTAGCCTTTTGATTCACTCTAAATAAGATACAAATACAGTGTAGTAATATAACTAATACTGCATAAAATAAGCAGTCCACATAATGGATACCTGAGTCCTCTTCCTCCTCCCCCTCCTCCATCAAATATATGTACCAGGTAGACATGTACTTGAATAGATTTCACAGTCTATCAAAAACACCAGACTACTTTAATAACTTCCGGTCTGATTTGTACGTTTACATATGTATGTAATTAATTCGATGAATGTAATTTGCATTTCTGGAAAAAAAACAACCTTAGTAAAACTAACTGAATGGTTGGTACTAATACTGTGACTACTACTACTAATACCACCACCACCACCACCATCACCACTACTACTACTACTACTACCACTACTACTACTACTACTACTACTACTACTACTACTAATAATAATAATAATAATAATAATAATAATGGGTATAGTATATATAATTACCATAATTAGTAAGACAATCATGCTAGACTAATGGCAAGAGAGAGAAAGAAATGTGAAGGTTGACTGTGTATTTGTATATGGACAGAATGTGGTGACAATGTCTAACTTGTATTAGGATTGTAAATCTGATGTTTATCAGTAATAGTAAATTCATTTTCATCTGTGATATTTCTAATACTAATAATAGAAGTAACTGATGAAGTGGGAAATTTGTTCAGAACAGTTCAACGGTATGGCACCCTGAGAAAATAAACCTGATTCGGTTAGGGCACCAAAGCAGCATCTCACCCCTTACATAAATCAAATAATTTATGTAGTGCTTCCTTGTACCAATGTTTATGTGTTCAAATAAATAAATAATAATTTCAATGGTTGAGATCATGAGTCAACTGAAGCTAAACCATCAGTGCAACCAAGATCCTACCACACGACATTCGAACCCTGGACATATCAGTCTCTACAAACAGTAACAGTTTATGGAATTCGTTCACATTGTGGTAAATAAAAGTTTTAACAAAATAACCATTGAAATTATTATTTATTTATTTAAACACATAAACATTGATACAAGCGTGCACCAAATAGATGTGCACCACATAAATCATTCGATTTATGTAAGGGCTGAGATAATTCCTGGGTACCTTAACCGAAGCAGGTTTATTTTCTTAGGGTGTCATACCCCTAAACAGTTCTGAACAAGTTACTGATAAACATCAGATTTACAATCCTAAATAGGATGAACCACTCGCATCAAACTGGATTTTACTGGCAGTAACTATCCCTCTTTTTTATATATTTATTTATTTTAACACATAAACATTGGTACAAGTAGGCAACAAATAGATATATGTGAGGGCTGTGATGCTGACCGGGTGCCTAAACCGAAGCAGGTTGTTTTATTAGGGGGCCACACTCAGAGCCTTTGACCTGAAGGTCTGATCCAAAAGGCAGTGGAGCAATGTCAAGTGATGCAGTCCCATGGTAGCCGGTGGCCAACGGTTGGTTTATACGACATTTGTTCCTTCAGAATCATGGAGAACATGTACACCATTGGTTTGAAATGTGAGTTTTACAACTGTTCTAGGTGGACTATCCGTGTCCATTAACCCGGTTAAAGCCGGTGCCGGACATTCACTTTTCGTCCTCTCAATTTCGTAAACAACACCCGTGATACGAGTAGGCTGTAAGTATGACTTCCATGGCAGATGCTATATACGTGTGGCCATGTGAGAGCATTTTGAGAGGACTCTTCCCATTCTCGACCGTACCAGAGCATTTTTATGTAATACAATAAATGAACTATGTAATTCTATAAAACTTAATTCTATTTATGATATTACTAAATAAATAATACGGTAAACTACTTACTTGGTCTTATATATTAGATCACCAATCTTTCTATTCATATCCAATCAGATTACAAGAAGTATGTTTTAATTTAGAAACAATATGTCTAATGTACTAAAATTGATGCAAATACCATTTTGTATAACTAAAAACCTTTTTCAATGTATTTGTATTATAAATGAATAATTCATTATTGTAATAGTACACATTTTTAAAGCATGCTATCCAAGTGTGACCTTGAATCATATTATTATACACCAATGACAATTCATAAACATTGCTCTTGATTCATTGACCTTGAAAGGATAATTTCACAATTGTAATATGATTGGTTTATCTAATATATCATTACAACAACAAGAACAACAACAAATGAACAATACAAGGACTAGACTATAAGTCCTGTATCTAGGGCTAAATAAAATACTAGGAGTTACATGGATTTAACACCCACAAAACGAGTAAATAAATGATTAGTTGTTGTAGGAAAATTTTTGCAATGGATGGGTATTATTCTCTCTATCCTTAATGAATTTCTGATTGGTGAATAATAAAGTTGATAAAGATAATAAAATACCAATTGAATTGGATTGTTGGATTGTTAAAAATGATTTGAATGAACTAATTGGAGGCTAGAAAAATCAGCATTATATATCAGAAGAGTTTTTGTGGATATTATAGTCATTTCAATAGTTGAGATACTGAGTCAATTGAAGCTTGGAAGTACTGGACGGTTGTTTCGTCTTATCGAGTGATGCCTTAGCAGTGCGTATCCACAGTCCCTGGGTTCGAATCTTGTGAGGTGGGATAGAGAATGTATGGTATGTGTGTATAAGATAAAGGGGAACAATAACGAACAAAAATTAGTGTATGAAAGTGAAATAATAATAATGGGAGATGCACTTCAGTTAGCTAAGGTACAACCAGAAAGAATTTCTCCAGTGAAAGAAGTTACTTTCACGTTTTTTATGAAGAAAGTAAAATAGTTATAGAAAGATCGTCACTGGCTTCTATTCTGAGCCATATTTGATAACGTCTCTAGCCACTGTGTAGCACCATCTCTCGGACCCCAACCAGGGAGTCGTGAAGGACCAACACAAGCCAGTCCTTTGCAGCCTTCTTTCGTACCACGACACCATGTCATGCACTGACCACCTCTCCGCTTCTTCCAACCAGTCCCAGAGTCGGCAAATAATGCACGACGTGGAATTCTCTGAGACGACATTCGTAGAACATGTCCAAGCCACGGAAGTCGATGTTTCAAGATAGTGACACCAACTGAATTATCATCTCTGTGCCTGAACACACGATGTCAAACCTCTGCATTACTAAAATGGTGTTGCCACTGGATTTAGTCTAACATCCTCAACTCGGAGAGGCCAGGTTTCAAAAGCATAGAGCAAAACTGCTCTCACTGATGTGTTGTAGATCCGACCTCTTACAGACATACTGTCATCAAGAAGGCGCTAAAGGTAACCTAGATCGACATAAGCTGCTCTGGTTGTACGTAAAAGACCAAATTCACTGTTAATGTTTTTTGATGATTCAGAAATTTTAATTTGTACCAATGATCTATAATGTTAAAATGCAATTTAGCCATATGGATGGATGAATCTCTCGATAAAAGTGTCGTATAACAGTTTTGGTCGTTTTAATTAATCCTCATGAGTTAAACTATCCTTTATAGTAAACAAAAAGGGTAGATTTAAATATATAATACATACTAGGAGTTAGGCTAGTATAGTGAGTTAGGGCTATCAACCGATAGAGTTTTCGTTACCAAGTTATATCAGTTGTAATGCATATAGGTTAGGGTCAGGTATTAAGAGTAAACATGGAATTTTGAGTTGGCTTTACAAATAGGGGTCATGGTTTTCAACACAAACTGACATTAGATACAGTGCAATTCCCTTCCACTTTCCTGTTTACAAACTTGGGAGGCGAGATTATAATTTATCGACGAACCAATCAGGTACAAGATGACGAGTCTTGAATTTCGGCGCGAAATTCATTCATCCATTTGGATAAATAGAGTTTTGGTATTATTGCTGATGTCAGTTCGTTATGAAAACACTAAATCTAATTCCTAACCTTAACCATCAACTGTAAATCATGATTCCAACTGGTTTATTACCCTCATTTAGTCCTAATTAGTAGGTGCATGTTCTCAAGGTCACTTCGGCGTCACTCAAAGGTCGTCTATAAATTATAATCTCACCACTTGAGAGACTTAGCGTTGGGATTTTCAGTAAGAATAAGAAAGTGATAATACTACCTAGCTTCACCAAACACTCTTGATTACTCAATGAACCATATCAACCACTTTAACACATAATCCACTTTAGAAACAGGTATGCTTTATAATTTAGATTAAGCATAATCAAATTTCATCCATAGCTCCTCTAAGATTACTGCTAGTCACAAACCCGGGTAAAGGAAGAGAGATGGACATAGGATCAGTAACCCAATCCCGTAGAAAACAACCTTAGTGAAAAAATTCACTTGCTGTTGGATTCATAGAGATTTTCAGTTGTTTTAGGCATTTCAAGAACTAAAATTTTTAACAGTTGAAATCATGAGTGGATTGAAGCTAAACCACCATGGAAAATCTGGAAGCACTAGACGGCCGTTTCGTCCTAGCATGGGACTCCTCAGCAGTGCGCATCCACGACCCCACCTCGTGGGATTCGAAACCAGGACAAAACGGCCGTCCTGTGCTTCCAGATTTTCCATAGTGGTTTAGCTTCAATTGACTCATGATCTCAACTGTTGAAATCACTGCGATCTCCACAAAACCCCTTCTGAAACTAAAATTTTGTCAGTTTTCACTTGATCTATCACTGAGCTTTAAATTTCTCTCACAATTCATGAGGTGTTACCTAAATTTTAACCGTTTAACCTAAGATCGTCAGTGTTTTACACTTCTACCATTTTTGTGCAAAAATCCAAAACCTACTATCTTAAATCTGATTGGTTCATTCATAAAATTTAGTCAAGTATAGTATAGTTGACAGTATAGAACATGTTCATTAGTTGTTATTGTTTAAGAATCGATTAAATTCAAGATATAGAAATATTATTACACCGTTTGGAATCATTAATGTCAAAGGAGAAGAGAAAGAATAAAGAACACATAACTCCGAGAAATGAAGATGGACATTAGAAGAATGAACAACAATTGGATAGAGCTAGAAAGGATGGCTTAGGACAGAGTTGGTTGGAGAATGCTAGTCGGCGGCCTATACTCCTTTGGGGGTGGGGTAACAAGCGTAAGTAAGTAAGTAAGTAAGTAAGTAAGTAAGTAAGTAAGTAAGTAAGTAAGTAAGTAAGTAAGTAAGTAAGTAAGTAAGTAAGTAAGTAAGTAAGTAAGTAAGTAAGTAAGTAAGTAAGTAAGTAAGTAAGTAAGTAAGTAAGTAAGTAAGTAAGTAAGTAAGTAAGTAAGTAAGTAAGTAAGTAAGTAAGTAAGTAAGTAAGTAAGTAAGTAAGTAAGTAAGTAAGTAAGTAAGTAAGTAAGTAAGTAAGTAAGTAAGTAAGTAAGTAAGTAAGTAAGTAAGTAAGTAAGTAAGTAAGTAAGTAAGTAAGTAAGTAAGTAAGTAAGTAAGTAAGTAAGTAAGTAAGTAAGTAAGTAAGTAAGTAAGTAAGTAAGTAAGTAAGTAAGTAAGTAAGTAAGTAAGTAAGTAAGTAAGTAAGTAAGTAAGTAAGTAAGTAAGTAAGTAAGTAAGTAAGTAAGTAAGTAAGTAAGTAAGTAAGTAAGTAACACTAAGTGGAAGTGAAAACCCTGGCAGCAGAAGATCAAGTTGAAAAGAAAACAGAAACAGAAATAATACAAAATGTTTATGAAAACGTTTCATTAAAGAATGTTGTTGTTTACTTTGTTTTCTCTATGATATTGTTTATTTAAAATGAATAAAAGTCTTAATTAGAATTAGTTTTCTTTTCTTTTTAAATGCTCTAAAGTTTCTAGATTAATTATGTTTAGTCTCATTCCATTAGAGATCGTATGATGATGATGATGATGATGATGATGATGATGATATGACTAATTGTTATAATGTAACTAGGCCACTCGTTACAAAAAAACAATAAGCATCAACTTGATATGAATGAAGTTAATTTAAAGCGGGTTACATTTGTTTTGTTTAGTTTTATCGTAATAAACAAAATAACTGCATTCTTCATTGATTAATTAACAAGTTACTAAGCGGTTATATATTTATCTGATCTAAATAAGTTGTAATTCAACTTCCTTATTTCCTTCCTTCCTTCCTTCCTTCCTTCCTTCCTTACTTACTTACTTACTTACTTACTTACTTACTTACTTACTTACTTACTTACTTACTTATTTACTGACTGACTGACTGACTGACTGCTGGCTGATTGACTGATTGACTGATACCTGTTACTCCTTGTGGAGGAGCATAGGCCGTCCACCAGCACTCTTCATCTAACCCTGTCCTGTGGCAATCCTTTACAGTTTTTTCTCGCTTTTATGAACCCTTTTTCATATTTACTTCTATTTTCTGACGTATTGTTTTCTTTGTTCTTCTTCTTTTCTTTTCTTTTTAGGATCCGAAGTTAGAGCTTACAACGTGATGCAGTTTAGTGATTTTCGTAATTTATGTCCTATCCACTTCCATCGTCTTTTCCTCTTCAACTGGAAGCTGCTTTATTCTCTCCAAAAGTAGGCTATTGCTGATGGTAATCAACCAACGGACATTGAGTTTCTTATGTAGACAAGTGTTTGTAAATACTTGTACATTTTTGATGATGATTGTAGTAGTTTTGTGAAACTAAGCTTCGTACAAAAGAACTGCTTTGACATTCGTGTTGAAATTTCTGACTTTATATTGGTCGACAGGCAGTTGTTTTGAGTTGCATATATTCTTCAGTTGTAGGAATGCTGCCCTTGCTAGACAACTAGTGGGAAACAACATGTGCTGTATAGCTATTTTATTAAAGTATGTAGCTCCTTGCTAGTATGGATCTACAACTCCAATAGCGATTGAACTTAAAACCTCCAATTTTCGTAGCGAGCTCTTGATATGAATAAACTTATGGGTTCCTTGCGTTTTCACTGAATCCCCTTCAGATCTTAAAAAGAAGTTCATTGGGTTCGAGTCCCAGAGTGAACATTAACTCTGAGATACAAGTACATGCAGCTGACGAGTCCAAAATAGAGTGAGACGCGCCCCGTGGATTCAAATGCTAGCCACTATACATCTTTGATTAGAAATAATTGACTAATTCAAAAGCGATTGTTTTAAACTGTGTCACAAGTTTGTTCATCCCTACAGACTAAGCATATACATCATCAAGAAACAGTAAGGGATTCATTTCAGCGGAAAATAACTAATATTTTCGGTTTAATTTGTCGCACACAAATACACAAGTACTGTAATTTGATTTTCACAAATTCAATTTACAAAAATGTTATCCTGTAGGTAGCTAAACACAAAATGGATTTGTATACATATTCATATACCAGTATGGAGACGTGGAGATTAATGAGTTTTAATGATATCGCGAATCGATCTGAATTAGATACCCATTGAAATCTGGAGATACACAACGGAAGTTTCGTTTCAATATGTGACCGCTTAGCGGTGCGCATTCACGACCCTGTAACTGGGAATAGAATACAGGAACATAAGTCCATAATCACCAAGTAATCTCATATTAGGATGAAAAACCATCTACTATCTCCAAGTTTTCAAAGATTGTCAAAATTAGATGGGTTTGGGATATCAATGAAACTCAGCTTTCTCCACTACTCTATACTCGTAAATATTACTCATTTACTGACCTAAGCCTGTTATTCTCCACATAACATAGGCCATCAAACAGAATTATCCCAACAACTCTGTCATCAACTCTTCTTTACAGTCGTCACAAAGTTCTACTCATTCTTCCATATCTGACTACAATTCCCTACATCATGTGTTCCCTCCTCTACCATTCCTAATTTCGCTTGATGCATTCCGAGTTACGACTTGCATCGTGATCCAGTTCGATGATTTCTGAATTGTATATCCTATCCACCTCCAAAGTCTTTTCTTAATCTTCTCCTCACTGGAAGACCGATTTGTCATCTGTCAGAGTAGGTTGTTGTTGATGGTGTCTGGTCAACGAATTTGACTAATCTTGTATAGACACTTGTTTATAAATACTTGTAAATTTTCCTTGATAGTTGTAGTAGTTCTTCAAGTTTTAACTCTGTACAATAGAGTTGTCTTGACATTTTCAGTAAAACTCCTCCTCTGACGTTTGCCGATAGTTGTTTTGAGTTCCAAATGTCTTTTAGTTGTAGGAATATTGCCCTTGTTTTCACATTTTCATCAAGTCCTCTTTAATTATCAGTGATGCTAGTCAGGTAAGTAAAAGTTTTAACCTCTTTCAAAGCTTCTCCATCGAGTGTGATTTTATTTCATTTACATTTTTCGCAATGGTTATATATATATATATATATATATATATATATATATATATATATATCAGGTTATTGTGGGTGAGTTTCGTGTACATCATCTAGAGCTAACAGTCAGGAGTTTCACCACATATGGGGGCCACAGGTAAACACTGTTTACTGAGTTGCTATCTAGTATCTCCTAGTTTTAAATGTTTCTATAATTGATATCAGTCCTGAATGAGACATTTAGTCTTTAAATTAAGCAGTCTACTTACACTCACATCTTCATTAGTAGCATTTTTAATTTTATGAGAAAATTGTTAAACTATTCAAAGCGTAAACATCAACTCTAAGATGAAGGTACATCCAGTTGACGAGTCCTAAATAGGACGAAGCTTGCATCCTGGATTCCACTAATAACCATATCCCATTTATTCTATCCAAAGAGTTCTATCTGAACTGAATAATGTATGAATACACTGGGTGGTTTATATATAGCAAGGTTATTCTACCTGCTACATTTTGTTATGAAGCTGAATTAATTTAATTTATATGATGAATAAGGTTACTGTGTTTGTTGAATTTTAACTATGTGCAGAGCTGGTGCTCAATTTTTCAAATAAATAACCTTCAAACATTGAGGTACAATGTCAAAAGTCAAATCAAAGTATGATTATCCTAACAGTGTATTCATCTTCTTATATAACAAGTGAAGTTAAAGGATTATTTATTTTCAGAAGGGGTTTTGTGGAGATTTTTAGTAATTTCAATAATTGAAACCATGAGTCAATTGAAGCTAGACCACCATGGAAAATCTAGAAGCACTGGATGTGCGACATTGATAGATTCTGTGTTCGAATCTCGCGGGGGGCGGGATCGTGGATGCGCTCTGCCACCGAGGAGTCCCACAATAGGACGAAAGGGCCTTCCAGTGCTTCTAGGTTTTTCACGGTTATCTAGCTTCAATTGACTCATGATTTCAACTATTGAAATTACTAACAATCTCCACAAAATCCCTTCTGATAATAATCATCTGATCACTAATGACTGACTTCGAGAGATATTTCCTGGAGTTCTAGTGAGAAACCGTGACCAGTGGAGTTCAACCAGGTCTGTTGTGAGATATCAGCCCACTGAAGACAATAGTGTACAATGGTGCAACTTCGTGGATTGGTTGAAGTTAGACATTAACACCGTTGGATGCCGGCCAACTCAATGGTCTAATAGTTAAGCGCTCGCGCGCGAAACTGATAGATCTTGGGTTCGATTCGAGATCGTGGATGCTCACTGCTACTGGGAAGTCCCATACTAAGAGGAAACAGCCGTCCAGTGCTTCTAGGTTTCCCATGGTGATCTAGCTTCAATTGACTCATGATTTCGATTGTTGAGATTATTTATTTATTTGAACGCATAAATATTGGTACAGAGGGGCACCGAATACATATGTACCACATGAGTCACTTTATTTGTGTGTGGGCTGTGACACTATCCGGGTGTCCAGACCGAAACACGTGGTTTTCTTGAGGGACCACACCCGGAGCCTTCGACTTAAAGGTCTGATCCACAAGGCAGTGGAGCCGATCACTAATAATTGGTTCATACGCTAATTGTTCCTTCAGGTTACTGGAGAAAATGTGCAATATTGGTTTGGAATGAGGGTTTACCAACTCCCCTAGGTAGACTATCCGTATTCACAAACCCGGTTAAAGCTCCGGATGTTCGCTTTTTGTTCTCCTAACTTCGTAAACAACAATAATGCCAAGAGAAGTTAGTTAGCTGGACTTCCTGTCAGTGGCTGTATACACGTGGTCCTTTGAGATCATTTTGAGAGTGTGAGCGAACTCTCCCCACCCTCGACCATACCAGGGAATTTGGAGGCAAGTTAAAGCAAATTATTTTTATGTATGAAGTAAATTGGTTTTAGGATTTACTAAATAGTAACTTGATTACAACACTTAATAAACTGATAACTTGGTCAATAATTTTAATAAAGAAATGAATCACTTAAAAATAGGAAGGGTAATTACCATAATCATCACTTAATTAGATAAATAAAACATGATATCAGCTTTAATCTGCATGTCAAATCAGTATTAACAAGTGTTCAATGTTCTTTGTTTTACGATCAAATGATCAATCATTACAAAATTGTTTCCAGTTTCTAAATTGAATTAATTTAAAGTCAGAATTGAGTCGATGTACGCTAGACCACCATGAAAAACCTGAAAGTACTGGAATGCTGTTTCGTCCTAGTATGAGACTCCCCAACAATGCGCATTCATGACCTCACAAGCGGGATTTGAAACCAGGACCTTCTGTCTCTCGCATGAACACTTAACCTTTAAACCAATAAGCTTGTATCCAACACTGTTTATTGTCTAACTTCCATCGATCCATGAATGACCGTGCAACCAATCATTCATTTACTTCTGAGGAGTTCCATATTAAGATGAAACAGCCATCCATTGTTTCTAAGTTTTCCATAGTGGTCTAGTTTACAACGACTCATGAGTTCAACTATTGAAATATTTTAAAGTCATTAGCTTTACTAAGTCGTAGAGTTTAGTCCAGTCAAAACTATTCAATATTCTTTTATTAAAATTATATTGTTAGTCATTAGAAATAAACAATAATGGTTCAGTATAATTAACTAACTTCCGGTTTTTTAAAATTTTCATGTAATGAGTCAGTATTATAAAACAGTTGAGGTAAAATTGAGGATAAATTATATTCTGTCTAATAATCTTGATGTTGATGATGCTGATGATGAACCCAGTACCTAATTCTCCTTCTTTATACAGGTTTGGAACTAGCAGTAACCCGAGAACGGCTCCAGAAAAGGTGTTAGTCACCCAGAAATGCAAGCGAACAAGACCATTTTAGCAACAGCTTCTACAATGTTAGGTTCAAACATTCAATAGAGAAAAAAGATCCTAAAATAGAACACAGTGAGTAGAAATAAAATCACACTCGATGGAGAAGCTTTGAAAGAGGTTAAAACTTTTACTTACCTGACTAGCATCACTGATAATTAAAGAGGACTTGATGAAAATGTGAAAACAAGGGCAATATTCCTACAACTAAAAGACATTTGGAACTCAAAACAACTATCGACAAACGTCAGAGGAGGAGTTTTACTGAAAATGTCAAGACAACTCTATTGTACAGAGTTAAAACTTGAAGAACTACTACAACTATCAAGGAAAATTTACAAGTATTTATAAACAAGTGTCTATACAAGATTAGTCAAATTCGTTGACCAGACACCATCAACAACAACCTACTCTGACAGATGACAAATCGGTCTTCCAGTGAGGAGAAGATTAAGAAAAGACTTTGGAGGTGGATAGGATATAGAATTCGGAAATCATCAAACTGGATCACGATGCAAGTCGTAACTCGGAATGCATCAAGCGAAATTAGGAATGGTAGAGGAGGGAACACATGATATAGGGAATTGTAGTCAGATATGGAAGAATGAGTAGAACTTTGTGACGTCTGTAAAGAAGAGCTGATGACAGAGTTGTTGCGAGAATTCTGTTTGGTAGCCTTTATTCTACGGAGAATAACAAGGATAAGTAAGTGAGTAAAACAACGAAATGGTTTACTAAAAAATCCGAATTCAATCGAATGCATACAAATAGATATACTTGCCGGTAAGAATTGCTTACTGGCTTTATGAAATTAATTCGCCTTTTAGAATGTAATGGGATCGGCCCTCGTACGGCCGAGAGTGGGGAGAGTCCGCTCTCCCTCTCGAAACGCTCTCACATGGCCACGTGCATACAACCACTGACAGGGAAGTTCTATATACTGCCTTCTCGCGGCATTACTATTATTTACGAAATTGAGGGGACGAAACTCAAGTATCCGGGGCTTTAACCGGGCTGGTGGACACGGAGGATCCCAGTTAGTGGAGTTGAACAACCTTGATTCCAAACCAATGGTGCACATGGCCCCTAGTATCCTGAAGGAACAAATGTCGTACGGACCAATCGTTGGTCACCGGATACCATGGGACTGCATCTCCTTACGATTCTCTACTGCCTCGTGGATCAGACCTTCAGATCGAAGGCTCTGGGTGTGGCCCCTTAAGAAAACCACCTGTTTTTGGTTCGGGCACCCGGGTAGTATCACAGCCCTCACACATATTAAATGAGATTTGTGTGGCGCATATGTATTTGATGCCTCCATGTAACAATATGTATGTGTTAAAATAAAATAATAAAAAAATTACTACTAAGTACTCATCATTAATATACTCTACGTACTCAATAAAGACATATTGCTTTAATAATAGTAATAATAATAATAACAATGTGTACATTGACGATTAACTCCAAGAAGAATTTGTAAACTCCTGGTAAGGAACCATCACCTAAGAAAATAAATTACATCTTCTGACTAGAACTCCAGGACTTATATCTGTAGATTAAATATTAAAGGGCATATGTCTATTGGTAGTAATGAAAATTAGTGGAATTTATTAAGTTTCTAACGGCTTTGGAGGACAGTTGTGAAATTATGCAAACTGGCTGGAGCTAGATATGTAGCCCACTGAATAATAGCCTAATTAGTTTGAAGGTTAAACGCCCGCTGTGAGATCTGAAAGACCCTGCGTCTAATCCCTATTCGCGTTGTCGGTGGGAAGTTCATACCAGGATGCATTTTGTGCCCATTATTTCTTGGTTCGCAATAGTTGTTTAATTCAGATTAGTTAGTGATGTAAAATACATGATGGTGATCGATTCTATATTAAATATTAACAAACGAGGTAAAATAGAAGCCCTTCCAGCTTATAATTCACCAAAAGAGGAAAAATGTGCTCTTACTTATTAACCCAGTCAGTTGAAAAGAAAACTTTATACTACTAAATTGTCTGTTGAAGAAGAATGTGTTTGAGAAGTTTATTAGCATCTTGAAGATCCTATATACAATTATACACCCCAGGCAGAGTTACGGACATACAACTACCTCACTCCATTGTTTCACTGACCAATCTCACCATTCCTCTTCAAATTTGTCAGCGATGACGTTTTGGAAACAACACCGATAGATGTGAGTAATGGTGGTGTGAATCTACAAACTGGAGAAAAACTTTGGATGATATTGTCTTATTTTGTGATGATACTCAAGTCATTCAATCCACACCTAACTTTTAATGTCCGTATCTATGAGATGTGTTTTGCACCTAAGTGAAAAGTACTTTTACAAGAATGGCAGGACCCTGTACCTGCACTTTCTTGATAGTGAGCAAATAGATGCAGTCAAGAAGTTCGTGTATCTGGGTAGCTACGTTAGTGCTGGTGGTGGCGTAAGTGATGAGATCAATTTACGTATAGTGAACGACAGAGCGCTTTATCTCAATCCGGACCATCTTTTCCGACTTTGTGATGTTAGTCTGATTGTAAAAGGTCAGATCGTTCTAGAAATGTTCTTGGAATTTGTATATTTGGGCTCGTGAACACCTCCCCGTGTGGCTAAGCAAAGGTGTAGTCAAAACAGTTAACAGCTCCATTTTAGACCATGTAGTTCAGACAGGACATACAGCCAACATGGAGCAATCTTTTGCAATAATCTATCGTGTTAACAGCAGTCTACCTAATTCCGTCAGACTGCGAATCTTACAGACGGTTGAAGCAATTGTTATTCGAATCAAAAAGCCAAAGCTTTGTATCCAAAAGAAATATGTTCAGCCACTTCTCTTACCCTGGCCAACTAGTAATAATCAATTTTATAATATGGTGACGTAATTTGATTAATGTTCATTTTATGTCCCAAATTTATTATTATTATTATTGTTATTATTATTATCAGTAGGGGTTTGCGGAGATTTTAGAAATTTCACAGATTGAAATCATGAGTCAATTGAAGCTAGACTACCATGGAAAATCTGGAAGCACTGAACGGCATTTTCGTCCTAGTACGGGACTCCTCAGCAGCGCGCTTCATGATCCCGCCCCCGCGAGATTCGAACCCAGGACCTATCAGTCTCGCGCCAAGCGCTTGACCAACTAGATCACTGAGCTGGCCGGCATCAAATGGTGTTAATGTCTAACTTCAACTAATCCACGAAATCGCGCCACCGTACACTATTGTCTTCAGTGAGCTGATATCTCACAACAGACCTGGCTGAACTCCAGTGGTCACGGTTTCTCACTAGAACTCCAGGAGTATCTCTTGAGGAATCCCGTACTAGGACGAAACGACTGCCTAGTGCTTCTAGGTTAGCCATGGTGGTCTAGCTTCAATTGACTCATTATTTCAATCTGTGTTATTATTATTACTATCTTTACCACTGTGATTATCATCTTTATCATTGTTATTAATATTATCATTACACTTGATAACCTTTTTGAGGAAATTATTCAATATCCACCTCTAAATCTATTATATCTGACCTAATTTATACTATTCTACATATTACGTAATTTCCGATTTTTATTCCATTATTTTCTCTCTCACCCCATGTGGACCAAATTTATTCTGATTATGTATCGCACAATTTCGTTTCACTTATACACTGGTTTCGTTGATTTGGACATGTACTAAAGATGTCCTCCCAGTGAATTCCACATCGTGCATTATTTGCCGACGTCGGGACTGGTTGGAAAAATCGGAGAGGTGGTCAGTTTTTAATATGGTGTTGTGGTATGAAAAAAGTTGTACGTGATTGGCTTCTGCTAGTTCTTCACAACTCCCTGGTTGGGGTTTTAGAGATGATTTGACACGGTAACTTGGGTTGTTGTCAGAAATAGCTCAGAATATAAGTTAGTGATGAAACTCTTGTATCTTTCTTTCATTTTCTTAATGTAAGTGAAAGGAACTCCTGGTTTCGATTTTAATGTGTTTATTTATTGCTGATTGATCTGAATGTATGAACACCAACTGGTAGTCAAACACCACGGTATTATCTTCGCGGATATCGATGCACATGGACAACTAGGGACATACATTCAACTGGAAAAATGTTGATGTCTTGGATAAAGGGAATACTAAAAACACTGAAGAAATTTTAGAAGCTTAGCACTCAGGTCAGTCAGCAGTCCATAGACATACTGAAATCGATCCAATTTACCAAACAAACAGAAAAGCGATGAACAAATATAAGGATACGAATCAGATGAAAAAGTTATACAATCAAAATAAAGATACCCGCAATAACAGCTTAAAGGTCAATAATAATCAGTTAAGATCGAGGTCTACAGGACAAACTAATCATCACATATAAAGAAATTTGAACGTTTCACTTCTACCTGGAGTTTTTGGTGATAATATTTGTTTAATAGATCAATGAAATCTCCATCCAGCTCAAAATAATGGAACTCCACCGAAATCATCAGTCTGAACTACAAATCTTCTCAACCATTTCAAAGTCATTGCCCATACACTGTTGTTAATCTCACTTCAGTGATTTCGATCAGTTTCGTTTATAATGAAAACTATCCATTTAAACTATCATTAATCTACTTTTATTATTACTATTATTTCAATGGTTGAGATCATGAGTCAACTGGTGCTAGACCATCATGGGAAACCTGGAAGCACTGGACTGCCGTTTCGTCCTAGTATGGGACTCCTCGAGTAGAAACAGGTTTCTACGTCAATACAATGGAGGATAGTCGCTCAATTCCATGGATTGGTTGGGGTTAGACATTAACACGATTGGTTGGTTAAGCGCCTGGCTCGAGACTGATCGGTCCTGAGTTCGAATCCCGTGGGGTGCGGGATCGTGGATGCGCACTTCCACTGAGGAGTCCCATACTAGGATGAAAAGGCCTTCCAGTGGTTCCAGGTTTTCCATGGTGGTCTAGCTTCAATTGACTCATGATTTCAACTATTGAAATTCGTAAAAATCTTCACAAAACCCCTTCTGATAATAATCATCTGCTCACTGGTGACTGACTTCAAGAGGCGTTTCCTGGAGTTTTAGTGAGAAACCGTGACCACTGGGGTTCAACTAGGTCAGTTGTGAGATATCAGCCCACTGAAGACAATAGTGTACGGTGGTGCAACTTCGTGGATTGGTTGAAGTTAGACATTAACACCGTTGGATGCCGGCCAACTCAATGGTCTAATGGTTAAGCGCTCGCGTGCGAGACTGATCGGTCCTGGGTTCGAATGTCTCGGGAGGCAGGATCATGGATGCGCACTGCTGAGGAGTTTCATACTAGGACGAAAATGCCGTCCAGTGCTTCCAGGTTTTCCACGGTGATCTAGCTTCAATTGACTCACGAGTTCAATCAAAAAACTTAACAATTTCCACAACCCCTGAACTGATAATTACTATTATTACCACTGATAATTATGTCATTTTATGTTCATAATCATAGATCAACACCAACAACAGAATGCGTTGAAGCATGTGATCTTTGATGTATGAATAGAATAGAGTTAGAAAATCGATCCGATACGTGAAACTTGTTTACTTTGTTACTAAGCCTGTATTATTATTATTATTATTATTATTATTACCATTACTATTGTAAAGCATATTGAATACTTTCAATGTTTTTATTTATGTATCTGAGTTTTTTACTGTTTCAGGCGCGTTTATTTCAAATTCCTTAGTGTTTTTTTTTAAAAAAATTTTGTTTTGTTTGTTTGTTTCGTTCAAAAATACAAAAAAAAGAAACTCTTACGATGTAAATATTTGCATTGATTAAGATTGTTATTGCAGTGGGTTTATGGTTTTTGTTCACTTACTAAGATAAAAAAAAACTTAATTTTTTTTTGTATTTTCACTATGATTTGTACCGATTGTCTGACATATGTAGGTAAGTGTGTGTGTGTGTGTGCGTATCTATGTACGTTGTCATAGTCTTTAAATGTATACTATATTGACAATATTGTCGGAATGGATACAAAGTGACATTTCATTCTATCCCTATATATTGGATAATCATTGATTAATAGTAGTCAATGTCATGATTATGTAATTCTTTAGTGTTGATAGGGTTATTATTGATAAGCTTGACTTCTACTGTTGTTACGTTGATGATACTTTCATTATTATCAGTATAGGTTTGTGGAGATTGTTAAGTTATTAATTGAGGTCTTGAAGCCATGACCAGTGGAGCTAATCAGTGTCGGATAGAGACAGATATCTACCTCAGTACAATGGAAGATGGTTGCTCAATTTCATGGATTGATTGAGATTAGACATTAACGCCGTTGGATGCCGGCCAACTCAGTGGTCTAGTAGGCTAAGCGTTCGTACGCAAGACTGAAGGCCCTGGGTTCGAACTCCGCGAGCGGGATCGTGGATGCGCGCCACTGGTGCGTCACACAATAGGATGAAACGTCCATCCAGGTCTTCAACGGTGGTCTAACATCAAACCGGTTCAGGATCTCAATCAATAACTTTCATTATTGTCGATCAGAACATTAGAAAATATGAACTATTAGAGCTATTTAACAACAAACATCCAGGAATTAAATTTACATATGAAAAGGAACTACACAATAAACTAGATTTCCATGATGTTTTGTTAAACAGAAAAGAAAACGGTCCTTTCAGTAGAAATGCGTATAGATAAAGTTCTTCATCAAGGCAATACACACATTTCTTAAGCTTTGTCCCCCTTCATTATAAGAGAAACTTAGTCGAATGTCTGGCAAATACAGCTATTAAGATATGCTCAGTCGATACAATTAACGAGGAATTAGAGTACATGCATAATATATTAATTGAAACGGGTTATCTGCAGAGTTACCTGAAGAAACATTTGTGTGTAACAAACAAGAAAATAGAGACATCAACGGCTAGTAAGAAACTTCTCTTCCTGAAGCTGAAATTCAATGGAGATGTAGCTGTTTATCTACTATGTGATATACGGACTAGAGCAGTGAAGAGAACATTTAATGCAACCAACCTCTGTCTATCGTACTCGACTTGATCTATGATGATTCCCCGACTAAAGGATAAGTTACCTGGTTATGCCACTTCTATGTGTATCGACGAATTCACCTGCTCCTGTGGAGAAAGCTATCATATTCCTACTAGTTTTCTTTATGACGTTAGATCTCGTCTTGTACACATAGCAGAAGCTATAGAAATTCTAGTTAACAATCTAAGTCTTTGTATTCATAAGAAATTTGTAACACCTTTATTTCTCCCTTGGCCTTAATAAATGATTTTATTGTTTTTCATCCTCTTTCTTCGTTTATTTTTCTTCACCCCTCTTGCCCTTTTGTTTTTTCTCTCAAATATACGTTTCACGGTCCAATTATCTGAACATTTCTTATTATCATTAATTTAAATAATTCTATATTGTAATGAATTTTGTTTGATGATCAGATCATTAAAATGAGCTATAGACTAGGTTTCATGCTTGCTAGTACGCATCATCAATCGTGTGATTGGATTCTTAAGGGAACTGTCGTTTCCTGTGAAATTCGATTATGTATCATATTGTGGTCGTGATGAAAGGTATTATCACTGATCTACTTGAGTCATAACTGATCACAATTAGCAGGAACTTTATTTATTTACTTACTTACTTACGCTTGTTACTCTTCATGGAAAAGCATAGGTCGCACACCATCACTCTCTATTCAACCCTGTCCTGGGCAGTCCTTTCCAGTTCTTTCATTTCAATTTTTTAAAAATCAATAGTCTCTACAATCCTATACTGATACTTATCATGTGCTCAAGAAGAACTCTAATTCAAGATGGATTTCCTGAAGTTCTAGTGAGAAGACATGACCAGTGGAGTTAGACCGGGTCTGTTGTGAAGCAGTCACTCACTGAAGACAATTGAAGAATATCGTGCAATATCGTGGATTAGTTGAAGTTAAATATTAACACCGTTCGATGCCAGCCGTCTCAGTTGTCTAGAAGTTGAGCATTCATGCACGACACTAAGGTCTTTGACTCTGAATCCCAGGTGAGGGATCGTGGGTTCTCACTAGTGAATAGTCCTATAATATTACAAAACGGCAAGCCAATGATTCCAGGTTTTCCATGGTGGTCTAGCTTCATAACCACTTACTAGTCCCTAGTCCCCTAGTACTGTTATAATCGAGAAGTTGGGTGGGACAACCGTTCACAACTTAACGTAAAATTACCGAGTTATCTGGTAAAATATAAAAATCATATGTTCAATCATTTATTTACAAAATGTTTATTAATTGTCTTAGACTTTATTAACCCTTCATTTCCATATCAGTCACTCTCTGTTCCTGTTCACTTCTATCCGATTATTCATAACCTTCTACTGTCAGACATTCCATTTCTAATTGGTTTTATATACTACTTATGTCGACATAAGTAGCACACGACATAGTACATGTGATCATGAACTGTTACAAAGAATGTGTTGAAATCAATAACAAAATCGATAACTATTCAATGAAATAATAACAACGTGATTCATTATTATTTATAGTTCTTTTTAAGAATTACTGATAAATGATGCTTGATCAAAGTATCATTGCCTTACTAACTTACGCCTGTTACTCCTCGTGGAGGAGCATAGTTCGCCCACCATCAATCACTAGCCCACCCTGTTCTGGTCAATCCTTTCCAGTTCTTTCCAGTTGTTATTCATCCTTTTCATATGTGTTTCTATTTCCTGACGTAGTGTGTTCTTTGATCTTCCTCTTTTCAGCTTCTTTTCAGAATTCCAACTTAGGGCTTGCCTCGTGATGAAGAATTAGCAGGAAACTTAGATCAAAATCTTTTTTACTGACTGAATAGTAGCTCAAGCTGAAATCTAATGTTGATGAAAACTTGAATCTAGTCATTCTCACTTCAAATGAGAAAGTATTATCGATTCACGAAAGTCATCAAGATGAAATGCTACTACATTCAGTCATTATGTTCCAATGAAGAATAAAATCATACATCTTGGCATTCACTTGTGTAAGTTTAATTATTCTTTTCTAGTTTGTTTGTTTTCCAGAACTTTTTCATTCATTTAATGGATGAATTCTAGATGTAAAAGTATAGTTTTCACCGGAGCTTTCAGTTTAATCATCTAAATATGTCTTCTATCAACACAACTCTGTAGCATATTCTAACTTGCCTGTTGAAAAAAGCGTATAGAGTGAAACTCAGTGCTTGAAATAAACTTTTGAGTACACCGGTTCTTTTTGTATTTGTTTGCACTTTTAGATCAATCAATCATCTTGATAACCGTCATTATTTAAATCTCAACGGTTTTTGAAATTAGAAAGCAATAAGAAACGGCAACTACAGTTTACTAGCGGATAGCATGGAACACAAAGCTACAAGCAAATCGAGCAAATTTGAAGTAGAGAGGTGAATGTGTGTGTGTGTGCGAACAAATACAGAGGCAAATTTACAGTCAAATCGAATTAAAGCGCAGATATGAAAAGCAAAGGTTAATAGCAGGATTCGCGTACATATATACATGGGGAAGAGAATGATTGATTGATCGATATTCAAGAGATTAACATTTTAGCTAGAGAGAGATATGTCCGTAGGCTGTTATATGTGATCAAGCGTACATGTTTATACAGATATGGTAATGATCATAATATTACAAGGAAATAAAGGAATTGTTACTGTTCGACTAACGTCGTCTGTTAAGTAAGTTAACTAAAAGAGTTTAATAAAATTTAACCATAATCGAAATTAATTGTAGGAGAGTTGCTATAATTGTAAGGAATACCCAAAACACTTATATTGGTACATAAACCAAAGGACTAAGAGAATAGGAAATATTCTAGCATTATGGGGAGACAGTAGTGCTTCGTCGATGGTGGAGGACAACTATGGTAGAGCTCAGGTATTCTGAAATTATTTTAGCGATGTATATATCGTAGAGAAACTCCCCTTCCAGTTCATATAAACAAGTTCACAAACCAGTTCACAAACACTCTGGACAACGTGAACATTAAAGAACTCGATGTATTCGATCTGCTAAATAAGCTTGATATAGGCGAATCCACGGGATCCAGTGAAATGCATTCTAGGTTACTAAAGAAACTAGCAGAGTTCACCGTGGATCCCTTAAGTATATGTTTTAATATATCTGTATCTCAGTGTCGATTATCGAAAGACTGGGAGAACGCCATAATATGTCCTGTATTCAAAACAGGTACGAAACATAAACCTGAGTACTATTGACCCGTTAGCCCAACTAGTGTTAATGTTAAAATTTTAGAAAAGATTAGTCGGAAGGAGTTGTTTAAGTATTTCGACAAAAACCGGATTCTTTCTGAAACGCGGAATGGCTTTAGAACAGGTCACTCATGTTTTGCTAACCTATTAGTAACTCGTGAAAGTTGGTGCGCTCTTAAAGACTGAAAGTTACCTATAGACGTAGCCTACATTGACTTCAAATAAACTTTTGACAAAGTTCCTCACAACCAACTGTTAAATAAGCTTAGTAATATCGGGATCGTGGGTAATTCATTGATGTAGATAAAGGACTCCGTAGTTGGGCGTCAGCGAAGAGTATAAGTGAACTCGAAGTTGTCTAGCTGGGAAACTGTGCTCATCGGAGTGTTTTGGGGACCAGTGTTGTTCCTGTTGTATGTAAATGACCATCCTCGTCTCCTATCATCATCGGTTTTATTATACGCTGACGATGTCAAGATATGAAGAACGGTAAAATGTAAATGTGGTAGTTTAGAGCCTCAAAATGACTTGGAGAAATTATCTTGATGGTCTCAAATTTGGCAATTGCTGACAAATGCTTCCAAGTGCATTATGATGCATATTGGTCATCAGACATGTGTTCAGATAATGGATTCCATTCGTTGATGATTCAACGGGATAGTCAATAGTCAGCTGAAATCTGGCTACCTGTTGTCCAGGCACACAATAACTTGGGAGTCATCGTTAACCAAAACTTAAAAACTACTGCACACTACTGTGTGATAGCCACCAAAGGTTTTAGAACCCTATGGTAAATGTATGCGATCTTAAGCCCTGTTGACGTTAAAACCTTTTTAACTTTGTATACAGTATTCGTTGTTCTAAACTCGAATACTGTATACAAGCGGCTAGCCTATGCCTAAAAAGAGACAGTGAGCTGTTGGTAAAGATTCAAATAACTTCAGCTAAGCTGATTCTCAGTATAGAAAAGCTCTTGTATCATGCTCGACTGGCTAAACTAAACCTAATTCCATTGTTATATTGAAGAACAAGAGGTGACTTGACCATAGTTTTTAATTTACTTAGTGATGAATTCGAATATAAAATGCCCTCATTTCTTTTGTTTTTCAAAAAAGCGTTTTTATGAATACACTCTAAAATAGTTCACATGCCTAGAACAAATTACTTGTCAACTGACTATCGACTTTCTCATCGAAATCATCAACGAATGGAATTCATGATTTCAATACATGATTGAAGTTCCATCTACCGACGCTTTCAAATGAAAGTTGAGTCAATGGAGAGACCGTCATTGTCAGAACTAACATAGGCCTTCTGTCCTTTCCGAATTGAAATTGAAAATGCTGAGAAATTTTCGATATTGCTTACTTATGCCTGTTATCCCCAATGGAGCATATGCCACCGACCAGCAATCTCCAAACCACTCTGTCCTGGGCCTCCCTTTCTAGCTCTATCCAATTCTTGTTCATTCTTCTCATAGCTATTCCCATTTCTCGGCATAATATGTTCTTTGGTCTTCCTCTTCCCTTTTAGCCTTGAGGATTCCAAATGATGAGTGCTTGCCATGTGATTCAGTTGCGTGCTTTCCTCAATGTGTGTCCTATACACTTCCGGAGTTTCTTCCTGATTTCTTCCTCCGCTGGAATCTGATTTGTTCTCTCCCACAATAAGTTGTTGCTAATAGTGTCTGGCCAACGGATCCGAAGTATTTTACGTAGATAGCTGTTAATAAACACTTGTATTTTCGGGATGATTGCTTTCGTAGTTCTCCAAGTCTCCGCTTCATACAGTAGAACTGTCTTGACATTTGTAATGAAAATTGCGACTTTGATGTTGGTTGATAGACAGTTGTTTTGAGTTTCAATTTAGAGTTCTTCAATTGTAGATATACTGCCGTTGCTTTGCTGATACGCTTCTTCACATCTACACCTGATCTATCATGTTTCTACACTTTTATTAAATCATTATAAAAAAGGATAATTAATGGTGGAGATTTGTAGCTCAGGTAGATGATTTTGATGGAGTTTAGTTCTCTGAGCTGGATGGTTTGGTCTCCTATTGGGAGACACAACCAAAACAAAGAAGTAAACAATGACAAATTTAAAGTCAATAAGAATCAACAAGCTGTGAAACGCATATGAAAAAATTCGAACACTTCACTTCTATCTGAAGTTTGTGCTGATGATGTGTCGTTCAGAAGAACGACTAAACTATCCAGTTCAAAGAACAAAACTCCATCAAAAGGATAATTAATCTCACACCCATCACATGAATCACATATCAAATTACTTTTCATTGAATATCCAATACTAAGCTTTAACTATTTTGGGATTTGTTCAAAGGTCTACCATTGTAAATGACTAATATGTATATACAATATGACTAAGTAGACATTCTAATCCAACGGAATGAAAAAATCAATATAATTATAGTAGTAGTCATAGATAAACCCAATATACCTATGTACTCCTTCCCTTCTATGAATGAATAAGGTAAAGTAAATTGTGACCAGTATAGACAATGATATAGAGAAAGCTTATATGTATATTATTGTACATGTATTATATACATATACATAGAAGTAGAAAATACAAAGAATTTGGACGGTGGACTATGATTTATTTATTTGGAATTGAACAAGAAGAAACTGTAATATCACTCTATCACACACACACACGCACACCATAAGTGAATGATGAAAAGTATGCCTATTACTTAGGTTTATCTTATCTTAGTTCACCTGTCTCATGGTTCAGTACATGTATAAACATACACGTACCAGGAAAAAAGTTATATTTATATATAGCGTATGCTACTTATGTTGACAGATATAAGTAGTGTCGGAAGGGATTTTGTGGATATGATAGTAATTTTAATAGTCAATTGAAGCTAGAAACCTGGAAGCACTGGATGACCATTTCGTGTTAGACCGGAACTCCTCAGTGGCAGTGCGAATCCACAATCCCGACTCGAACCCAAGATTTATCAGTCTTGAGCGCAAACGTTTAACCACTAGACCACTGAGTTGGCCGGCATCCAACGGTGTTAATGTCTAACTTCAACTAATCCATGAAATTGAATGACACATTCACCATTGTCATCAGTGAGTTACTATCTCATAACAGACCCGGCTGAACTCCATTGGTCACTATATCTCACTAGAACTCCAGGAAATACCTCTTGAAGCCAGTCATAATTAGTATAAATCACGAATTGGAGGTGGACTGTATGCCAGAAGAAGATTGAGAAGATTCAATCAAATAAAACAGAAAGATAAACAGAAAATAATTGTAATGACAACAAAAATGAAAGAATGATAAAGTATGTCAAAGACAACTGATGGAAGATTTGAAAATTATGTATTCAATGTATGGTTCCTATATATATACACCCCACAATACACTTACATACACACAAATGAGTATATAGATGATATGTGCTAGCAAATGATTTAGAAAGTATACTGAATTCTTTTAAAGGAGAAGTTTCATTTAATTTAAAAAATCCAAAGAATATTGTTAGTAGAAGAATCCAAGCCTGGATGTACCTGACTTCATTGAGAACCACAAATCAAATGAACTTCATATCAAGACATAATCCACTTAGGATGTATACTTGCCAATATAGATTGATCAATTGTTATCCTTAGTATTGTTTAGTTGTATTGTATTGTATCACATAGAGAACATCAATTCTATCAAAACTGAATATGTGTCTTGCTAACGTATATCAAATGGAATGACACTCAAACCCCAGAGTTTCCTGTCGATTACCTCCAACCACCGAACATCTCAATAATAACGCACACGATATCGAGTTATTTTGATTATCGGTAGCAATGAAACTTGATCGATAGAACTAAATAGGAATCCAAGGACTGAACAAGCATGACATTGGAAACTATTCAGTGATGAAAAGTTTCTGGAGGCCGTTTTCACAGGAAAATTTTCATGGCGAATTGATGGTCAATTGAGAAGTCTAAAGAAGAAAAATGACTAATGGAACAGCTTTTGTTGAAGGTATACTGTATGAATGAGTTTGAAACAATCGTATTGCATTTTTAGACGATTTTTAACTTATCAAAAAGTCTTTGTGAATGGATTTCGGTTAAAACATGTATTGTACATTTGGTTATCATTATGTAATGTCACAACTTGATCTGATAGACCCTAATAAAAAGTAGGATGGAAGAAAACTAAGGGGGGGGGAATCAAAATGTGGAATCAATTCACGAAATCATTGATTGTTGAATTGAGTTATGTTGATAGGTGTCAACTTCCTGTTTAGTATCCAATTAATTATGGTAAACAACAGTTTCAGAAGTTTGGTGAATGGGTTAGAATTGGTTACAATGCTGTAAATGTATTCACTTTTTGTCTTCTCTTAAATCTTTAGTTTTATAATTACACTATATACTTTTTGTTATTCTATGAATTTATTCTTTTTTTTTGAATCATATTGATAATGTCTAGCCTTCGACTTCAAGCTTTGATCCACACGACAGTGAAGCAACGTCAGGAGATACAGTCCCATGGTAGCTGGTGACCAACGATTGGTTCACATGCCATTTGGTCTTTCAGGATACTGGAATGAGGGTTTTCTAACTCCTCTAGGTAGATTCTCCGTATCTATCAACCCGTTACAGCTCTGAACATTCGCTTTTCGTCCTCCCAATTTCGTAAACAACAATAATGCCACGAGAAGTCAATGAGTAGGACTCCCCTGTTAGTGGTTGTATTCACGTAGCCATATGAGAGCATTTGGAGAGAGACAGCTAATCCTCCCCACCCTCGACCGTACCAAGACATTTGAGGATAATACTTTGTAAGAAGTATATGCTGTTAGTGACAAAGTTAAAAACAAATATTGTTATCAAATAGAAGACTATGTAGAGTGTAGCAAATCTCTGTTATCACACCCCTATGTATTTGTTATAATCTTTGGACCGATAAATTATTCCAATTTTCTTCTTTGTCCTATCATTCATATATATATAACCTCGACAACTACCTATGTGTAGAATTGAGTACTCTTCGTACATATGTTGGCTAGTAAGTATGTGTCTGTCTCTTCAATGTAGTCAGAACATTCAGCTTCCTTGTTTCATATCTCTCATCTCTTGTCTACATAAAGGTATGTTTAAACGATTTTTATTACTACCGTTGCCTAAACCGAATTAACCTAAATAGAATATACAAAAACTAAATGGAGAATTTATATTCATAACAGAGTCAAACAGCAAATTTATAAGAGTAACAATCAACAGCAGTAACAAATTTATGTATTCACCAAACTTTAAATACTGGTATATTTCATAATTGAATTCATAAGTTAATTGAAACTAGACCATCATGGAAAACCTGAAAGCATCATAGTATGGGACTCCTCAATGGCAGTGCGCATCCATGATCCTGCCCCGCGATAGATTCGAACCCAGCATCCATCAGTTTCACGAGTGAACGCTTAAGCTTTAGACCACTGAGCTAGCGTCATTCAATGGTGTTAATGTCTAACTTCAATCAATTCACAAATATATTTTTGTATGCTTTCAACAAATACTTTATTGTAACCCATGTTCAAAACTGTTGTCACTAAGTATATTTCCAAAAAGCCTATATCATATTTTGTTTCTTATTTTTCATTTATTACAAATCATTTCAGGGGCATAGTACGAATACATCACCAAATGAAATGTCCATAGTATTTCTCTTGTTTGTAGACTATGGTATATTTCAATGGATTTCTTCGTTTTCCTTCTATTAATTAAAGATTGACAATGTGATCTAGTACATTTAAATAACCATACTACTAGTAGTGCTGTTATTGATCTTTTCTTTTTTTAGGGGGGTCGTAAGGGTGAGGTAGGGAGGGAGGAAGGATATGGTAGACTATTGGTTTCATTTCAGATCGTTTGACATTTTCCTATTTGTTTATTCGATCATCTTATTGTCGTTCTGATAGTAATAAGGGAAAGTGACAACTCTGTCTGAATTTGTAAGACACCATTATGATGTTATTTCCTACGAATAGAGAAAAATAAGTTGAAAAAAACTAGAGAAATAGAGAAGTTCCTTGTTCTAATGTTAATGTATCACAGTGAAAACTATACAGTTAAATCACTGAATTGTAATTGTATTTGAAGATCTTGAAATAAGTATTCAGAAATGAGTAAAAACAGTAATGAAAATGAATAGGACATACATCACCGAAATCATCACACTGCATCACGAGTCAAGCCCTAAGTTGGAATTCTGAAAAGAAGCTGAAAAGAGGAAGATCAAAGAACACACTACGTCAGGAAATAGAAACAGATATGAAAAGGATGAATAACAATTGGAAAGAACTGGAAAGGATTGACCAGAACAGGGTGGGCTAGTGAGTGATGGTGGGCGAACTATGCTCCTCCACGAGGAGTAACAGGCGTAAGTTAGTAAGGCAATGATACTTTGATCAAGCATCATTTATCAGTAATTCTTAAAAAGAACTATAAATAATAATGAATCACGTTGTTATTATTTCATTGAGTAGTTATCGATTTTGTTATTGATTTCAACACATTCTTTGTAACAGTTCATGATCACATGTACTATGTCGTGTGCTACTTATGTCGACATAAGTAGTATATAAAACCAATTAGAAATGGAATGTCTGACAGTAGAAGGTTATGAATAATCGGATAGAAGTGAACAGGAACAGAGAGTGACTGGTATGGAAATGAAGGGTTAATAAAGTCTAAGACAATTAATAAACATTTTGTAAATAAAGGATTGAACATATGATTTTTATATTTTACCAGATAACTCGGTAATTTTACGTTAAGTTGTGAACGGTTGTCCCACCCAACTTCTCGATTATAACAGTACTAGGGGACTAGGGACTAGTAAGTGGTTATGAAGCTAGACCACCATGGAAAACCTGGAATCATTGGCTTGCCGTTTTGTAATATTATAGGACTATTCATTAGTGAGAACCCACGATCCCTCACCTGGGATTCAGAGTCAAAGACCTTAGTGTCGTGCATGAATGCTCAACTTCTAGACAACTGAGACGGCTGGCATCGAACGGTGTTAATATCTAACTTCAACTAATCCACGATATTGCACGATATTCTTCAATTGTCTTCAGTGAGTGACTGCTTCACAACAGACCCGGTCTAACTCCACTGGTCATGTCTTCTCACTAGAACTTCAGGAAATCCGTCTTGAATTAGAGTTCTTCTTGAGCACATGATAAGTATCAGTATAGGATTGTAGTGACTATTGATTTAAAAAAATTGAAATGATGAACAATAATCATCGTTGACAAGTGATTCACACTTAACATAGTTGAACTCCAACGGTCATATAGATTGACTGAAGTTGGAAATCTATGAACAGCAGTGTAAGTATTGTTATTAATAGCTTTATTTAATATTATATTTTTGGTACAATAAAGAATTCTCAGCACAAAATATTTCAACAAGTTTCCGTTTCTTACTTCTTGGTCTATCCTGACGACAAATTCTGAATGATCGCCAGCTACACATTAGCGGCTCAGGGATGGAGATCTGAATAATGTACATTTGAAGCGATAGTAATGCATTTGAGTCCTAGAGTGAACATCAACTTTGAGATGCAGGTACATTCAGCTGAAGAATGGCAAATGGGACGAAACTCGCATCCTGGATTCCAATGTTAGTCACCATCCATCTCTATTCTTTTGTTATAGAATGTTCTTCCATATAAGATATATACTTGTAATATTTTATTTAGTCACCATACTACACTATTTTGATTTGTGTTCAAAGCAACAATCAACTAAACTCATCTATGTATTTTCAAGTCATTTTTGTAATTATGACTTTTAAATATAAATGGTTGACGAACAGTTAACAAAATAACTGACAAACTAACTAATCCAGGACTCGAGTTTCGTCCGAAACATCAATGGGAGCGTTCAAACAAACTATACAAAATAAATTCACATCTCATTCCATCGCACAAACTAATGGCTATCTGTACTCAGTTACTAAATGAATAACGTGATGGCGTTTGAAGCGAACGGTAATATCTAACTAACTAACTAACTAACTAACTAACTAACTAACTAACTAACTAACTAACTAACTAACTAACTAACTAACTAACTAACTAACTAACTAACTAACTAACTAACTAACTAACTAACTAACTAACTAACTAACTAACTAACTAACTAACTAACTAACTAACTAACTAACTAACTAACTAACTAACTAACTAACTAACTAACTAACTAACTAACTAACTAACTAACTAACTAACTAACTAACTAACTAACTAACTAACTAACTAACTAACTAACTAACTAACTAACTAACTAACTAACTAACTAACTAACTAACTAACTAACTAACTAACTAACTAACTAACTAACTAACTAACTAACTAACTAACTAACTAACTAACTAACTAACTAACTAACTAACTAACTAACTAACTAACTAACTAACTAACTAACTAACTAACTAACTAACTAACTAACTAACTAACTAACTAACTAACTAACTAACTAACTAACTAACTAACTAACTAACTAACTAACTAACTAACTAACTAACTAACTAACTAACTAACTAACTAACTAACTAACTAACTAACTAACTAACTAACTAACTAACTAACTAACTAACTAACTAACTAACTAACTAACTAACTAACTAACTAACTAACTAACTAACTAACTAACTAACTAACTAACTAACTAACTAACTAACTAACTAACTAACTAACTAACTAACTAACTAACTAACTAACTAACTAACTAACTAACTAACTAACTAACTAACTAACTAACTAACTAACTAACTAACTAACTAACTAACTAACTAACTAACTAACTAACTAACTAACTAACTAACTAACTAACTAACTAACTAACTAACTAACTAACTAACTAACTAACTAACTAACTAACTAACTAACTAACTAACTAACTAACTAACTAACTAACTAACTAACTAACTAACTAACTAACTAACTAAACTAACTAACTAACTAACTAACTAACTAACTAACTAACTAACTAACTAACTAACTAACTAACTAACTAACTAACTAACTAACTAACTAACTAACTAACTAACTAACTAACTAACTAACTAACTAACTAACTAACTAACTAACTAACTAACTAACTAACTAACTAACTAACTAACTGCCCATGTAACTGATCAATGGATTAAGTAATTAACGGAATATCTGTATATCTATCATGGATAATGATTAATAGTTTATATATATTTACTGCCTAAAACAGACTATTAATTTATTATTATCATACTACTACCATTGTTATCATTACTATCACTATTGATGATTATACGCACTTTAATACTTCCTGTTTGAAAATAGAAGATTACTAAATAAACAGGAACTTATAAATTGTGCATTATAGTCATAATTTTCTTCATTTCATTTTAAAAATCTTCTCATAAGTCAATTGAAGCTAGACCATTATGGAAATCCTGGAAGCACTGGATGGCCGTTTTGTTCTAGTATAGAACTCCTCAGTGGCAATGCGCATCCACTCAGGGTCTGTCAGTCTCGAGCGTTAGCGCTTAACTACTAGACCACTGAGTCGGCGGTACCAAACGGTGTTAATATTGTATGCTCACTAGTGACTGGTTTCAAAAGGTATTTCCTGGAGTTCTAGTGAGATACAACGGCCAGTGGAGTTCAACCGGGTCTGTTGTGAGATAGTAACTCACTGATGACAATGGTGAATGTGTCACTCAATTTCATGGATTAGTTGAAGTTAGACATTAATCGCTCGCGTGCGATACTGATAGGTTCTGGGTTTGAATCTCGCTAGTCAGGATTGTGGATTCGCACTGACACTAAGGAGTCCCATACTAGGACGAAACGGCCATCCAGTGCTTCCAGGTTTTTCATAATGGTCTAGCTTCAAATGACTCATCATCTCAACTATTAACATATTTATTTCACTATTGTACATATGAAAGTTAAATATAACAAGAATGACAGTTACGAAATCAGATTTTGTAATATCTACTAACTTACTTATCTACTTATCCACTTACATTGTATAGTTAATTATTCCAGTGATACATTTACATAAATACATCCTTATGAACATACCTACAAACATTTATATATAGTTTAATAATAATAACTGATCATAGTTTGAAAGAAAATGGAGTGTATTTATATTCACTCACTTACTTACTTACTTGCGCCTATTGCCTCTCGTGAAGGAGTATAGGTTAACCTCTAGCACTCTTTATCCAACACTATTCTGGGCAATTCTTTCCAGTTCTTTCCAATTGTTATTCATCCTTTTCATATCTCCTTCTATTTCCCAACGTAATATGTTCTTTCATATTCCTCTTTTCAGCTTCCCTTCACGATTCCAAGTGAGGGCTTGCCTCATGGTATAGTTTGACGATTTCCGTAATGTATGTGTTCTATCCATTTCCATCATTTTTGAAAGAAAAAAAGGAGTGTATTTATAGGATATAGTTACTACTCACTATTAGTTTAACATTGATTCTTTTATGTTTTGAATGTCAACTTATTAATCAAAGAAAAAAACAATAATGAATATGTAATATATTAAGTAAATGAAATAGGGAATTGTAGAAGAGATAACCTATGTATTGAGATTAGATGGTGGTTGGAGGTAGTCAACAGGAAACCCTGGACCCGGGTTTCGTGCTACTTGGCACTCGTCAGCAAGGTGTACCTGTAATCTTGAGGGAACTGGTGCTCCCTGGCGGATTCGATCTCGTGTCACCCAGCTTCACAGTCAGAGACGTTACCACTGAGCTATCCGAGCCGTGACTAACCTCCTGTAGGACTGAGATGTAATCACAATTGATTGATCACTGGGTGGTGATCAATCTCATGCTTGTCTAGTCCTTATTAGTGCAGATCAAATGCTCGGATAGCTCAGTGGTAACGTCTCTGACTGTGAAGCTGGGTGACACGAGATCGAATCCGCCAGGGAACACCAGTTCCCTCAAGATTACAGGTACATCTTGCTAACGAGTGTCAAGTAGCACGAAACCCGGGTCCAGGGTTTCCTGTTGACTACCTCCAACCGCCATCTGATGTTTTCCTTTCGTTTCTTTTCTCTTCTCTTTTTCTTTTTTTTTTGAAATTAAAACAAAGAAAATAGTAACCCTGTTACATAATCATCATACTGTTTTCTTTCTTTTTAATTCAAAGAATGTTCACATCTGTTTTTAAATGTCATTTGTAAGTTGAATAACTTATTTAGATTATTTTATGTAAAAGTTAATGAAGATACAAAGTTTTAAAAAGAAAGGTTTTCTTTCCTTTTTTTCTTTTTCTTTAAAAGTAGTGATTGTACAATTTAGGGATGTTTTACAACATAAACTAATATCTAAAGATGGATAGTTGCTAGTATATTGGAATCTAGGATATACGTTTCGTCCTATTTCGGACTCGTCAGTTAAATGTAATTACATCTCAGAGTTGATATTCACTCTGAGACTTGAACTAAGTTACGTTCAGTTTAAACGTGATTATGTTATCCAGTTAGCTACTGATGAGTTCTAAATACGATGAAACATGGATCTTACTGGATTCCACCGCTAGCCATTACCCATCTTTGTTTATCATGCTTATGACTTTTAAAGTAATATCGAAGCAATTCTCACACTATACACATATGTCAATAAGAAAGAGACTGATTAATTGCAGTACTAAACATCAATGGGAAGATTCAAGTAAATAATACGAAGTGCATTAAGAGACTGATTTCGATTGGAAAATCATTAATACTCGGTAATATTAGAAGATGGTTTCATTATGGTATGATATTCATCAATAATGAACATATTTGATCTTGTATGGGATCTAGTCCAAAATTGATATTAGAGGTGTGAACTAGTTCATATCAACTAAACTATTTAAAAGTTAAGCGCTTTCAATCAGGCCTAGTGTTTTTAACGTGGATCTCTGGTGACATCATAAATGAACACAGTTGAGGAATACAATACTAAAATAATATCATTGCCTATCATATATGACAGTTATCTACGCAAGATACTCAAGTTCCATTGGTTACAAACTATCAGCAATACAGAACATGCCAGTTTCCAAATAGGAAAAGATTTGTAAAAGACTCTGGAGGTGGATATACAATACACAGATCATTACACTTCTTTACGTAACAAACCCTAATTCGAAATTCTCAAAGCAAAAGGAAAAGCGGCAGACGAATAAACATATGGTGTAAGGAATTGTAGTCAGATATTAAAGAATGAGTAGTACTTGATAACAACTGGAAAGTAGACACCAAGACAGAGTTGGTTGGAAGTCTCCAGATTGGGGTTTATATCCCTAGAGGGATAGGAAACATAAATAATAATAAATAGTGATTGATAATTTATACACACTTTCGTATACTACTATTGCTGTGTAGTAAATTATCATTAGTAGTATATACTTCCGTGTTTGTTTTTTCCCTAATTATCTTATATTTTTCGAGAAAAATGTGATTAAAATGAGGTAAAATATGTATCAGTCAGTCAGCTACAACGTACGACCAGGCACATATTGGCATCGGCTCAAGTTGTCATACCGCATTAGCACAACAGGGTGAACATCGGATTCATTGAAGTAGTTAATTCAGTGGTGGTAATATATAAAAACTGAACATAAAGATATAGTACAGGAACAAAGAATTAGTTCTCACGATTTAAGAAAAGATAAAGAGTGTATACACCTATGCCATTGTGATCGATTCTGAGCCATGTCACCCAGAATCTCCAACTATTGTTTACGATAGTCACGCGGACCCCAACCAAGTAGTTTGCATCTAGCACGAATCTGACTCAGACTAGAAGTTAGTAACTTCAGGGACTGATGCCACGTTTTGGCTCGTCCAGCCCTATATATATAACTCCACCTGAAGCCTCTCTGGAGCTACTGCCTGTCCCAAGACTAGATAAAGTAGTAGGATTGAGCATGAGGTTAGCAACCCCATCCCGCAAAAAACTAACTCGCCTATAAACGCTCACCAGAAAAAAATAATTCTAACCATTTAAACTCTGCTCCGAGAGTTAGAAAGTCTTCATTTAGGAGAGCTATGACGCCTCATGGTGGAAGCCGAGTTCCTTCGGAAGTCACGAAGCTGATGCCCCTTCTAACATTCAGAGCAACTATTTAGGTCAAAGAAAGAGTGAATTGCAGAATGCTGGTCGGTGGCCTATGCTTCACTGTCAATAACAGGCGTAAGTAAGTAAGTAAATAATATATACATATATATATATATAAAAAGAACTCAATCTTCATGTTAAGCAATCCAATAATTATATTTATTCATCAAAAATGAAAAAAATGTGTACAACATTTTTCCCGTCGTTGTTTTACTTCTTTTTCCCTTAACAGGAAATGAATGAAACGGAAATCAACAACATTTTATAGACTGTTGATTTGTTCACTTAGAAATTTTACTTTACTCTAATTTACAATTTGATTTATGAGACTGAATAGAATGGTGGAATAGTCTGAATTCAATTTTCTTTTTGTTGTTGTTGTTGTTTTCATCAGACAATAAGTATCAAATGTATTTACCATAAATAATAGTCATCAATGATTATGTCAGAAGTTCAATAGTCTTGGATAAAACGATTCAAAAGATTACACTATACTACACTATGCTACAGTACAATACACTACACTACACCACACCACACTACACTACACTACATTACAATTAGTCAGTTAGCTACAACATAGGACCAGGCATATATATATATATATATATATATATATATATATATATATATATATGCATCGGTTCATGTTATTACACATCATTGGTAGTTGCCATACTACATTGACATTGTGGTATGATCCTCGGCTTACTCTATGGTATCCTTATTTAAATTCATTCACTGTAGTATGTTATTATTGTTATAGATCATTTCTAGATCACTTTTTTTGACTTTTTTCAGATCTATAAAATCTTATGTTTTCACTACTGGGTTTTGTTATGTCCCGATGAGAATAATGAATGGTAACTATTGGGATCCATATATGGATCAATACTATACGTATATTTTTGTTGTAGTGCTGCTAAGTAAGTAAACTATTCATATTCGTGTCCCTCTTATTATAAGCTTCATTGTGATCTATGAACTGTTATTATACGATTTACCATTCTTGAGTTATACCCTGTCTATTAATCACTACCCCCCCCCACATTCACAACCACATTTGGATAATTCTCGTACAAATGTTATTTTCTATTTTATGGTACGATGTGGTCTCTCTGGTTGTTATATAAAGTAAGTATGTTTGTAATAAATAATTGGTATCACAGAAGCTGATATTGGTGTTCTGGATTTAACTGGTTGGGATAGGCAGGAAGCAGGACCGATAAGTACTCTAGACTGTTGGTACTTGTTTTGTGCATCATTGGTCCGGTCGATAAATCGCTGTTCTCTAATTGGCGGTATTATTACGTATACATTAACAGGGCACACAGGTCACAAATCGTAACAGGTTTATCTATTAATCAATAGATTGTTGGATAGTTTTATGATAGAATATACTGACCGAATGTTATTTAAATTATGATATACTCAAGAGTCATAGGAGTTTGTGAAGATTATTGATCTTTATAGATTGTATTAGGAATTGATTTCAGTAAGGCAATCATTGAAAACTGGATAGTACAGA
This sequence comes from Schistosoma intercalatum, assembly GCA_944470365.2. Taxonomy (NCBI): domain Eukaryota; kingdom Metazoa; phylum Platyhelminthes; class Trematoda; order Strigeidida; family Schistosomatidae; genus Schistosoma; species Schistosoma intercalatum. The sequence goes on along the minus strand of OX103730.1, from coordinate 3,278,126 downwards.
ACAGGCGTTTTATGTTAGTATGGGATTTTTCAATGATAGTACTTACACACAATGATCAAATGAGAATCCGTGCCCAATGGAGTTCAATCAAAACGGGTATGAGATAGTTGCTTACTAGAAATAGTTAAAGATGATTGTGTAATACTATGACTTGATTGAAGTTGGATATGTAAATCATCAGTAACTGACTGAACCGTTTGAAAGTTTAGCGTTCGCCTTCAGGTTCTAGGTTTAATCACCGATAGTGTTGTGGATGCTTACTGCCTCTGAGGAGTCCCGTACTCAAACGAAACAGCTACCCAAATCTTGGTGGTTTTTAATAGCTGTTTAACTGAGATCAGTTCGTGCTAATATGTTTCGTTGAATTGTTTTCGGAGATTACTTCATTGAGTAAATAATTCTCTCATTCTTATTTATGAATGTTTCTGATACAGTGGGTTAATCAGACGTCAACCAAACAATAAGCTTATCGCAGTGGAAAAGATGAGACTTTCTTCTATAACGAATAAGATTAACGTCATTTGGTGGAAAAATGTAGATCAAATTCCAAAAGGACACATATATATAACTCAATCTCATTCTTGTCATTGAAATACCCTGTTGGGTGTGTGAACAGGAAGCTTGTTTATCAGTTCAGAACCTCCTGATTTTCATCTGGAACTCGAGTTGATGTCAGTATTAAACGAAAAATATAGTTAAGTTGTAAACAGGTTGTGATTAATGTGAAATAACTGAACATTGATCAAAAGTTCTATCATTATCACTCTATCCATTCTATTTCTGTGCTGAGTTATATTGATTACTGATCGAGTTCAGCTATATTATAAGTGAGGCAGTTATCAGTGATACCAATGAATGATGGTCACATAACATTGAGAAATGATAAGTGTTGAAGACGTGATCCGAAACTAACGCTATCACCTCAGGGTTTGAATGTCCTAGTTTCGACTCCTATCAGGGTCATACCTATAAATTAAGAATGGATTCTACACACACACACACACACACACACACACACACACACACTAATGCCTATCACTTGCAATAATATAAGTGACTAAATTGAATTTCTTGTGTAGAAGTAATGAACAATACAGAATATCATGAATATATGTATAATATTCTTCTTACGCGAAATAGTGAATAAGCGATCAAAGCAATCAGTTTTTGATCCTTTACTTGATTATGGCAGAATATCGTACACAATTAACGACATTCGAAAGTGTAGAACCTCATGGTCACAAACCAAAAGATAGAAGAAGGAGAAATGATTATTAAACAAGAATGAAAAATGTACAGAAAAACATGGATATTTATAAATATTAATAGTGGCCAATCCGTAAGGAGGCAAGTTATAAAATTGTCCAAACTTAGCATCCCATATTGATATTTATAGTTTGTATCACTAACTGTCTTTAGTTATACAACCGCTGAAAATCAGAAATATCTGGACATCTATTTCGTTCTAGTATGGGTCTCCTCAGGAGTATGCCTATACGATTTGCCCTGAGATCGAATACAGCAACTCGAGGTTTCGTGGAGGGCACTTGACGTTTAAACTACCTAATCGGTATCTAGTGATTTCGAATATTTAACTTAAATTAATTTACGATATTTCCCAACCATCTTCCAAAATTAATGGATAACTGACTCATATCTGACATGTTTAGTTATAAATTCTGATATTTCTACAAGGATGATGATTGAAATTTGAGTGGTGGAGAATCGACTTAGTGTTTTATTCATTATATGCTCATCGAAAACGCTGAAATTGTATATTTTCTATTTAATCCATAGTTTTTACTGTTCGAAAGTCACTATGATTAGATAAGCGTTGACCATTATCCGTCAACTAATCAACGTGTTGTGAATAGCTGATTCGTTTTAGTTTGGGGATCCTCTGATGCGTTCACTTGTGACTATACACGGAATAAACATGTAGGAACCTTTAGGCTATATGTTGATCGTATTGATTTTATAGCAGTGAGTCAAAATCCAATGATTTACACCTCTGAATTCAGTCAACTTGATATAAAGTGTAAAGATAATTCAGGGCCATCACTCTAAAAATCATTCTAATGTTTCAAAACTATGTCTCTATGTGAAACTTATTAACAGTCACAGAATACTTATCCACAATTCAGTTCGACACTATGGAGTACTTGAGAACATCGTCAATATCATACGTAATTCATACGGCGGACTACAGTGCACAGTCGTTTATGGAGGACAGCTGATAGATGCATTGCAAGTAAGGATCGGAGTCAGACAAAGCTGTCTGTTCTCCTCCCTGTTTCTTTTGGTGATTGACTGGATTATGAAGACCTCAACATCTGAGAGAAAGCACGGAATACAATGGAAAGATTGGATGCAACTAGACAATTTGGACTTCTTAGATGACCTGGGAAACATCATCGATGAACATAGAGGATCTGATGCAGATGTAAAGACACGGATTGGCAAAGCAAGGACAGCATTCCTACAGTTGAAGAACATACGGAACTCAAAACAACGGTCTTACAGCAAAAATCAAGGTGAGATTCTTCGGTACGAGCGTTAAGACAGTCCTACCGTACGGAGATGAAACTTCTGGAACTACCAGAATCATCATAAAGAGATTACTGCTCATATACAATCTATCGATGTTTCTTTAGAACTTGTTCATTTCATTTAAGGACATTATTCTTCTGTTGTGAGATGGTAACTCACTGAAGACAATGATGGATGGTAGCTCAATCTTGTAGATTGGTTGAAGTTAGACATTAACACGATTGGATGTTGGCCGTCTCAGTGGCCTAGAAGTTAAATGTTTACGCGCGAAAGTGATAGCTCCTTGGTTCGGATCTCCAGGGGCCGGATCGTGGAGGTGAACTGCTGAGGAGTCCAGTACTAGGACGAAATGGCCGTCCAGGGATTTAAGGTTTTCCATCGTTATGAATATATTGTTATTAATATAATAATAGTGATGGTTAAGTCCGCTACTTGATTAATGTAGAAGACGGTATACAACTACACCATTCGAACATATAGTATCCACGCAGTCACAAATCAGAAAACTGGAAAAGTACTTGTTGGGTAAGAATCAGGAATGTACAGAAAATCATGGATATTTATAGATATTTCACGTTTGGTTTATCAGGGTGGATCTGATGCAGATGTGAAGGCGCGGATCGGCAAAGCAAGAGCAGCATATTTACAACTGAAGAACATCTGGAGCTCAAAGCAACTGTCAACCAACACCAAGGTCAGGATTTTCAATACAAATGTCAAGACAGTTCTACTGTATGGGGCAGAAACCTGGAGAACTACGAAAGCCATCATCCAGAAAATACAGGTGTTTATTAACAGTTGTCTACGCAAAATACTTCAGATCCATTGGCCGGACACTATTAGCAACAACCTACTGTGGGAGAGAACGAACCAGATCCCAGTGGAGGAAGAAATCAGGAAGAAGCGCTGGAAGTGTATAGGACACACATTGAGGAAAGCACCCAACTGCGTCACAAGACAAGCCCTCACATGGAATCCTGAAGGTCAAAGGAAAAGCGGAAGACCAATGAACACATTACGCCGAGAATTGGAGATAGACATGAGAAAAATGAACAAGAATTGGATGGAACTAGAAAAGAAGGCCCAGGACAGAGTGGGTTGGAGAATGCTGGTCAGCGGCCTATGCTCCATTGGGAGTAACAGGCGTAAGCAAGTAAGTAAGTTATCAATATTATAATCCAACTAATCCTCAAACAGGCATGTTATGCTACTATTCAATAGTCGCATGTCACGTTGATATTCTACAAAGATTCATCATATTCCGATTGGATGGAAACTTTTCAACTCTTTTAAGGCCTCTGAAGCTCTTGGAAGCTGTCCCAACAACAACAATAAAAATAATAATAATTATTATTATCTATACACCTCTCAATTGATAAAACTATAACTATGAAGTTTAATTATTCATGTGAACTAATTACTAAAATGGTGGTTCATCACAATTTTGGTGATTCCGGTTTTTCTTCTCTTTAAAAAAAACTTTATTCCATTCTATTATTCTGTGTTTGTATGTTGTTGAAAATGTGAATTCATGTCTTCTTCTTCTTCTTCTTCTTTTCCCCTTCTCCTTCCTCTTCTTCCCCTTCCTCTTCTTCTTCTTCTCCTTCTTTTTTTAAAGGAAAGAATACGTTCTTTTTGTGAAAGATTAATGTGGATGGCGTCATTCTGTAAAGATTTCTTCTCTGTTTTCCTTTCTTCTTCTTCTACTTTTCTCTATTTCTGGTCATGTAAATGATTTGACAGCAAAGTGAATATTCTATTCATTTAAATCATAATTCAGTTCATCATAATGGTGTATGGAGAGAGGGAAAGAAAGAAAGAATTCTTCATTGTTTAATAGTAATGAAAACATTATCTGATTATATAATAATGAAAAGTAATAAAGCCTAATCATTTGTTAAATGTCCCCATTAATCATATCATTAAATAAATGAATAAAAAGTGAGTGAGTGAGTAGGAGATTGTTATGTAACAAGAGAAAAAGTATGAAATAAAGTATGAACATGGAAAATTTTCATATTTAATCACTTACTTACTTACGCCAGTTACTCCTTGTGGAGGAGCATAAGCCGCCCACCAGAACTCTTCATCCAATCCTGTCCTGTGGCAAACGTTTACAGTTGTGTCTAGTTGAATAAACTTGAATAAACTATTCATTATTCAATTACTCATTGTCGATTGTAAGAAATGATGTGTCACAATATTATTATTATAAGTAAATTAACACTAATGAACCGTCGGAGTTTATTCCGATGATCCAAGTAACAGTAAAAAGCTTAGTAGGTAATCAAGCATATACATATATAAGCCAGAGCGGCTTATGCCAATCTGGGCCACCTTTGACGCCTTCGTGATGTTAGTCTGGCTGTAAAAGGTCGGATCAACAACGCGTCGGTGAGAGCAGTTTTGCTCTATGCTTGTGAAACCTGGCCTCTCCGAGTTGAGGACGTTAGACGACTCTCTGTGTTCGATCATCGCTGTCTCCGAAGGATTGCTGACATCCAGTGGCAACACCATGTTAGTGATGCAGAGGTTCGGCATCGTGTGTTCGGGCACAGAGACGATAATGCAATCGATGTCACCATCTTGAAACACCGACTTCGGTGGCTTGGACATGTTCTCCGAATGTCGTCCCAGAGAATTCCACGTCGTGCATTATTTGCCGACTCTGGGACTGGTTGGAAGAAGCGGAGAGGTGGTCAGTGCATGACATGGTGTCGTGGCATGAAAGAAAGCTGCAAAGGACTGGCTTCTGTCGGTCCATCACGACTCCCTGGTTGTGGTCCGAGAGATGGTGCAACACAGTGGCTAGAGACGTCATCAGATATGGCTCAGAATAGAAGCCAGTGGCGATCCTGCTGTAAACGTCTTTTACTTTCTTCATGAAAAGTAGTTGTGTCTTCCTTACCTGAAAGATTTCTTCCGATTGTACCTTTCCGTTCCCCATTATTACTATTATTATTGCTACACTCCCTTACACCAATCTCTTCGTTATTGTTCTCTTTTTTTACGCTCCTTACCTTCTTTTTTTCTCTTCGAATTCTCATTGTTTTGTGTGGCGCATATATTGGCGCTCTCTTGTACCAATATTTATGTGTTCAAATATATATAATTGGTTTAGCATAAGGGTGAAACTATAATTTATGAACGAATCAATCAGATAACTGAAATTCAGCCCTAATAAGTAGGTGGACATTCTGAATGTTATTTCAGAGTCGCTTAAACGTCGTCCAATTCATCACTATAATAGTAATAAGAGTTTACATGAAGAATCAACTTTAGATGTATTATTCATATTACTTATTTGATTCATAGTAATATGTACTGTCTAATAAAGATATTAACTCAAACTGTTATCTATACAGTTGTATATGAAAAGTATTAGTCGATGGGCAACGACACAGTATCTGAACTTAAATATACTTTCTTAAGTCTGTTAAATCCTAATTGAATTCTGTTCATTAAGTTTCAGTGTTATCATTAGTCTAAGTGACTCAAAATCCCGTGGATTATGTTGAGATTTTAGGTAGTTGGAAGTAGTAATAATAATTATGATTATAAATAACAGTAATAGTAGTATGGTGTGAGCTACTCATATCCACATAAGTAGTATATAACGATGGTCAGGAATGGAATATATTTCAGTAGAAGATCGATAAGAAAGGAGCAGGAACGGAACGCAATTGATATGAAAATGCAGAAACAAAGAAATCTGAGACGATGGACTGAGATTTGCAGAAGGAACAGTCAAGCTTAAGACGATGGATTGATATTTTGAAAATTAACTATTTAATGTATGATTCTCAGATTTTAGTGAGATTCTCTGTAATTTTGGTGTTCCCACCCATGTTCTCGTTCACTACAGTAGTAGTAAGGAGAAAACCGTAAACATAGGTTTTATGCTATTTGATACTCATCATGAAAGAGTATGTATAATCCCAAGGTAACTGAAGCTCTCGCTGTAGGACATGAACTCAGGTCAACCAGCTTTACAGTTTGAAATGTTACTATTATGTTTCAGTCCAAGTGAAAATCGACAAGATAATCCGAGGTTACAAAATCGGAATGAGAGGGATAAGAAGTCAGAAAGAATGTTAAAATTACGAATTTTAATGAAAATGAAGAGTCAATGCAACTAGTTTTGTACCAATATTACCCAGACTTCAACTAAGAAGTTTATATCTTTTGGCACAGACCTATTCAAGAGTCACTGTTGTTATAGAATAGTATAATATTTCTGTCTGACAACTTACTTACGTCTGTTTCCCCTTATGGAGAAACATAAGCTGCTCATCAGCATTCTGTACCCAATGCTCTTCTCCATAGTCCTTTACACTTGTTATTCATCCTTTTCATATCTGCTTCGTATTTTTGTCGATGCAGTATGCTCCTTGGGATTCCACTTTTTATCTTCCCTAAAGGATTTCAAGTTAGGGCTTGTTTTGTGATGCAATTTGATGATTCCCACAATATATGTTCTGTCCACCTCCAACGTCTTCTAATGCCCTATTCAGTTAGAGGCTGGTTTATTCTCTCCCACAGTAGGCTATCGCTCATTGTGTCCCATCAATGAGCATTGAATATCTAACGTAGAAAAGTGTTTATAAATACTTGCATATTTTGATGATGGTTGCGTTAGTTCTCCACGTTTCAGCTCCGTATAGTGGAACTGTCTTGACATTCGTATTGAAGACTCTCACTTTGATGTTAGCTGACAGTTGTTCTAAGTTCTATATGTTCTTCAACTATCTGGCAATATCTAACCTTATATCAACTTACAACTACTCTAGCTAACATTATGTGCCAGAATAAATGATATATAAAATTTACAATGATTATTTGATTGAGATCATGAATGAATCAATGTTAAACCATTACTGAAATAATGCAAACAATGAACGGCTGCTTCGTCCTAGTATAGAACTCTTAAACAGTGTACATGTACGGTCCCGCACACGAGATTCCAATCTAGGACCTTCAGTCTGGTCGTGATTAATGGAGTTTAAACGAGTCTGGTGTGAGACAGTTACTCACTGAAGACAATGGATAACGGTCGCACAATAACGTGGATTGGTTGAAGTTATACATTAACACCGCCAAATGTTGGCTCATTGGTCAAGATGTTAAGCATTCACGCACGAGACAGAACTTCCTAGGTCCGTGTATGTGCACTACTGAGGAGTCCCACAATAGGACGAAACAGCCTTTTAGTGTTTCCAGGTTTTCAGTGATGGACTAACATTGATCAATTCATGATGTTAATTAAAACTCAACAATCTCTACAACCCTACACAGCTCATTGATCTATATTTTAAGCATTCGTGCACGAGACAGAAGGTCCTAGGATCATCGGTACGCATTTCTGAGGAGTCCCATAATAGAACGAAACGGTCATCCAGTGCTTTCAAGTTTTCTATGGTGGTTCAGCTTCAATTGACTCATGATCTCAACTATTAAAATTAATAGTTATTTGATAAATTAAGCTAACCGATAAAACATAGTTGACCTCAATTTCAGAATAATTCGTATAGTTAGAGATGAACTATTTTATTTTAATTGAAAATCAATACTCTTTTTTGACAGTCACTAAAGTGAAAAAATATATATAGATGATGGTTATTTCAACTAGATTTAACGTTTATATGCAAAGATGGATAGTGACTAGTAGTGGAATTCAGGACGCGCATTTCGTCCTAGTTTGGACGAGTCACATGGATGTACATGCCTCTCAGATTTGATGTTCACTCTGTGACTCAAACCTATTATCGTTCACTTCAAACACTATCGTGTTATCCACTTAACTACTGAGTCCTGATAGCCACTTGCATGAGCATCCTGGAATCTGCTGCTAACCACTATCCATCTCTTGCATATAATGCTTGTGAATTAAGGCAATATCTAGGCAATACGCACAGTATGCACAAATGCCAATAACAGACTGTTCAATTGCAGTCTTAAACCTCAAGCAAAACAATACCAAGTGAATTTAGATTTAACGTTGTTATGGAAAATTTGGTTAAATTTATGACGTTAGATAGATTAATTTCCAATAGGTTTGTTTGAAATGTAATGATTGGTCTAAGTGATTTGTGATGAGTACTGTTTATGCATTTATAGTAGTATGTGAATGAATACAAAATTAATGAGTAGTATCAGTCAATTTATCGTTTTTAGAGCGAGTTATTTTTTTACGGAATGGGGTCATTAACCTCATACCCAACCCTTCTACTTTATCCGGGCTTGGGACCGGCAGTAGCTCTGGAGGGGCTCCAGGCAGAGGAACGCACCCAACTGCGTCACAAGACATGCGCTCACTTGGAATCCTCAATGCCAAATGATATGATAAGAATGAACAACAAATAGACAGAATTAGAAAGGAAGATCTATGACAGAGTGGATTGGAGAATGCTGGTCGGTTTCCTATGCTCCATTGGGAGTAACAGGCATAAGTAAGTAAGTAAGTAACTATTCAAATTATATCGATCGATTTGTGGCTTTATAATACATTGAAATGGTAACATATCACAGTTGTTAGGTGGTGTGAAACTAAGTCTTCGACAGATTTATTTCCAAGGTTATGCGTAAGTATTATTGATTTTGCTTAACAAACATTTGTTCAGAGTTGAAGCCGACTATTACCTGCCTACCTCAACATCTGTTACAGGTACAGACGAACAGTTCTCATGAATAATCGCTGTTTGAATTCAACACTTTGTGAGCAAATTTTATCAGTAAATTCAAGGTAGATGGATTTCAATCGTGTGAAATAGTAGTTACTCACTCGCCGATCAGATTGGATAATATCGTGCTATAGTGAAACCCGTTTGAAAAAGGAAATAATAACCATAGGATTTTAAATAATTGACCGACAGTTTAAGTTCTCATAACGAAATCTAAAGATCCTAGGCTTAATCTGTTAAACTATCGTGTGTGAGAAACGTTATGAAGTTGGAAACTAGTATGAAACAACTGGCATAGTGATGCTCGATTCTCACTTGATTCTAATATCTAATGAATATCAAATTCAATGACTGGTGAATGTTACCGAAAACAGAAAGCGCTGAATGAAAGTTACCTAGTGTTTCCTAGTTTCAAAGAGTATGTAAATCATGTCAGTTTCTATACCCAGTAATATTCAACAATCTCCACAAACCCCTTAAACTGGTAATAGTATGTAGTTAGAATTGTTTCAGGATTACGAAATGGCATCTAGATTTTCTAAAAATATCCTTAAAATGATCATTTACACATTATACTACTCATAAGTAGTTAAATGCAAATTCTAAAAATACTAGTTTAATGGTTATATATGCTTAGTACCAAAGGTCAAATTATGCGATGTGCCAGGGTATGTTCGATAGATAATTGACCCTAATAGTGAGTATCAATAACCTTGATTCTCCAAAAAAAAACACAGTCCATTCCTATTTGTAAGCAAAGAATTTAAGCATAGTATCAAGTAAACGAATATGATCTCTAATGCTAGAAATTGATATGGATCCTCGAAATTCTAATGAAGAATCTTGAATTGTTGAGTTCAACAACAATCGGAGTAAGATAATCATCACTGATAATAGTGATTAGTAGTTATACCATATCACGGAATGATCTCATTTAGAAATGTGGATCGATCAACATAAGCTCAATGATCTAAAAGATAATTCACTCACCGCAAGAATTGAGTATTTTAGGTTCGATCGCATATTAAGTCATAGGTATTTACTTCTGTGAAATCTTTAGGTAAAAAAGAAAGATCTGTATGGTGTCTTTTAGTTCTTATTTGTCACTGTGCTCTCATCAGCCCATAGAGAAATATACAATTTATTCTTAAATATGAAAAATGTGTGTATAATTAACTTCCCTGTACTGATTCATTAATTTTCGATTTTTCTGTGTAAATAATAACGCAAATTCACTTGATACGAATATTCATCAAGATTAGAACGAATAGTTTGACAGAAATTGTGCGCCGAGTATAGAGAAGTCATTATAAGTGAGAATTATATTTGAAATAATCTCAGTGATTGAAATTTAAATAATTTCAACGTTTTGTCCAGCTAACTTGTCTGAACTTCTCCAGGTATAAGTGCGTATTGCCTTAAGTCACAATCATTACAAGCAAAGATGGATAGTGGCTAATAAGAGACTGATCAATTGCAATCCTACACATCGATGAGAAGATTCAAGTAAACAATACCAAGTGAATTTAAACTCCAACCCATTGTACAAGCTAATGGATATATGAACTCAGTAACTACGTGGATAGCGCAGTGGCGTTTGAAGCGAACGGTACTGGGTTCGAGTCCCAAAGTAATTATCAACTCCGGGATGCATGCACATCCAATTGATTCATCCCAAATAAAACGAAATGCGCCTCCTGAATTCCACTGCTAGTTATTATTCATCTTTGCTTAGAATAATCATATTACCTCAAGATAAACCAAAAATTCTTCAGTCAACACGTTTTCGATACTTTTTCAATTGCATTATATGTTTCTACGAACTAATTCTTTGTTCATGTACTATATCCTTATGTGCAATCTTTCTTTTATGTATTACCACCATTGAATTAACTACTTCAATGAATCCGATGTTCACCTTGTTGTGCTAATGCGGTATGACAACTTGAACCGATGCCAATATGTGCCTGGTAGTACTTTGTAGCTGACTGACTGATACATATTCTACCTCATTTTAATCACATTTTTCTCGAAAAATATAAGATAATTAGGGAAAAAACAAACACGGAAGTATATACTACTAATGATAATTTACTACACAGCAATAGTAGTATACGAAAGTGTGTATAAATTATCAATCACTATTTAATATTACTATTATTTATGTCTTCTATCCCTCTTGGGATATAAACCCCAATCTGGAGACTTCCAACCAACTCTGTCTTGGTGTCTACTTTCCAGTTGTTATCAAGTACTACTCATTCTTTAATATCTGACTACAATTCCTTACACCATATGTTTATTCGTCTGCCGCTTTTCCTTTTGCTTTGAGAATTTCGAATCAGGGTTTGTTATGTAAAGAAGTGTAATGATTTATGTATTGTACATCCTATCCACCTCCAGAGTCTTTCCCAAATCTTCTCCTCTTTGGAAGCTGGCACAACTGGCATGTACGGTCCAGCGATATTCAATTTTACAAACCGACGTGTGTAGGGCTACTCGAGGAATAAGTTGTAGACAGCGCTCAGACCATTTGAATCACCAACTATGAACTTGATTGTATCTGCGGCACCCTGTTGAAGATTAAAATAGGAAATTACAAAGCCCTACGGCAATCATGTTGCAGTTTATACTAATCTCAAGGAAGGTTGGATTTTAACACATTCCAAGTGTTTACCTTATTATCGTGTATTTCCAGTGCTGAAGGATCAAGTTGTAGAGTGGCCACTACTTTACTTATCTATGAATCATAATAGTCTCAAATAAACAATGATTAGTAACCGAAACTACCTAAGAACCATACTTTCAAACCTCATGTATACACCATTTAATTAAATATTCCATTTATAAAACGTAACTTGTAATGAAAAAAATAAACTGATAAGTCTTGCAAATTGAACGCTATATTCGTTTCCTAAGCAAATTTGCAACCCCCAAGCTAGAACTTTACAGCGACCTGAACAACGAGAAAGAAAGAACGCAAAATATGCGAGAAGTTCTTTACTCTAAGGTTCATTTCAACACAGAAAATATAGAGTTTTTATAATATTTTAAATGTCCTTGGGTTGTTCGAAGATTCTGGAATGCTACTAAACATAGTAGCAGTATAGCAATCAGAACCTGTACATGTGACATTTCATTTCTTTCATATTTCTGGCTAAAACCTCAAGTAAACACTGATAGGATAAAACGCTTCTTAGTGTTTCCTGGTCATTGTTTGTCTTTTGCGAGAAATTTTCTAGATCATTGATTCTTTTAAGACTTTTGTAAGAATTCAGATGTATGTCATAATGATTAACAATTGCTGAATTCTATCATTTAAGTGGACATGTCAATACATTCGATCAAGTTATGGAAATTTTCTTTAGTAAAACGATGATCAATTGACTGAGACTATACACTAGTTGTTCAACAAATTGAGAAATTTCTAACTCATACATTACCGAATACAAAGATTATTAATCATTCGGATGGATTTCTAACATATCAAATTAAAGAAGCATGATTTCGAAACTATAAGGGTAAATTATAGTCTAATTAGCCATAAAACTACAGCATATAACAGACCTCACTGTTCATTTCTTGTACAAATGACAGAATCATTATTAATATTTTACACAAATTGGATACAGTGTGGATTTAGAAAAATGAACTTGCAATAAACGAAAGAGTAGAGATTTCTGAAAATTCCTACAGTGATGAATTAGTTGTTGCTCGATAACATTTCAGACTATAATGCTCCAAGTCGGATTCGAATTCACTGAGGAATATCAATCTCTTTAATATTGTAGATAAGATTTACTGATGAATGCCAAATACGATAAAACCTAGATTTACAAGGTTTTCTACTAACTACTTTCAAGACTTAATGTCCAAATATAGTTCACAAGAAGTTAAATCGTTTTTACTAATAACCACATTGTAATATGACCGATAGAATTCGACTTGCAGGTACTGTATATATTTGAAATGTAGCCCATTTATAAAGTACATGTTTATACATACAACTTTGAGGAACATGTTTAGGTTTACGGATCAAGTAATATTACTAACGGGTTAACTAAGTTATGTAAAAATAGAAACTGAAAAGCTGAACACCTGAAATCAAAATTTTTTTGTTTACAACTATCCCATTAGTTCGTTTAAATACTACTGATAATTGTCCTTCCCTTTCTCCCGACTATAGCTTGGTGGTCGGGCTTGCCCGACCCATGCGAGCTATATTAGCTGGAACACATGTTCCTTTAGGTTCTACCATGCCAGGTAGGTTGATTGGAGAACGGTAAGACTAAAAGCAGCAACTCAAGGTCTGAGGGCGAAGTCGTACTGCTGACTGTAGAGGGGTGTGACAGCAATAAGGTGTTTCCCTCGGACAACCAACAACTTCAGCGATGCTGCCTTCTCACAAGGAAGGAAGGGGTTAGAAAAGGTCGACCCTAAAGATGTCACACCTCACCTTACCTCACGGATCTCCGTCTCCGGCGTTAAGACCCTTTGAAGAAGAGAGCTGACACATTAAAAACCTCCCGCGAAAAGGCCGTGCGCGACCGGCCTCGAGCAGTTGCCCCCTGGGCTCTGCGGTCACGCTCCCAGGTCGTTAAGGTCGACATTAATCCGACTTCCTTTTCAGGTTCCTCAAGAAATACCCTACCACAGTATGAGCAACAGGGAAGTGACATCAGCTTTCATACTCGTAACAACACACACGATCACGCTGTTCACAACAATAAAATCAATAAATTGGGAACAAAACTATTATCATTGTTTCAATTTTCTTTGAATAGAAAAAAAAGAGAATTATATTGTGCACAAAGTGTCGTCTACACATTAAAAAGAGTAAATTTCTTTAAAAAAACTGAAGGGTAAAATAGAAAAAAAAAGAATGGGGGGAGGGGGGACAAATATAGGAATATAAGAGAGCAAAGACAAAAACAACTTACACACAAACACAAAAGTACACAAGAGAAAAATGTTATTAACCACAATGAGATAATAATGATATCGAAACCAAAATGAAAATGATCCGACTACAATTTTGATAATACATAGAAATGTCTATTTTTTTCTAAGCCGTTTTTCTTCTTTTTTTATATGTTTTATTTCATTTCACTTAGTGACAACCTTTATTTCTTCTTTTCTCAAGGCACAGATAAATGTACATAAGTGTGTTTACGGTTCATTTTCTCTCTCTCTCCCCCTTTCAAAGTGGTGGTAGTAGTACGCTCGTATAAATATGTGAAAGACAACACCGGGAGGTCTCTTACATAACACATAAACCGACAAATACACAATCATTGTAAAAATGATGAAAACACCTATAGTATAATCACAAATTGAATGAGATGAAAGGGGTGAAACAATCATAGTCATTTCTTTATTAACACACTGATTTATTCATTGTACGATTTTATTATTGTTGACCAATTAGTAGTAGTAGTAGTAGTGAGCAACGAAGAGTTAATAACAAGAAAATGTAATTACCTACTAAGTTATATTAGTTACGAGAGAACAGGGGTGTTGTCTTTGTTGTTAGCTGCACATGCGAGCGAAGAAATTATTGGTTGATCTACAATTAAATGTAATTTGAGCTTAATTTGTTTTGTTTTTTATTCCTATGGAAAGAAAGAGTTTGAAAAAAAGGAATAAGAAACGAATAGAACTATGGGTATGGTTAACAAAAAGCGAAGAATTGAAGTTTAAAGATGAAGTGAGTTACAACAAAGAAAATTAGTTGTTTACACACAGGGAAGAACAATTTAGAACGATGGATAAAGTGGAGGGGGAAGGTAGTAAAGAGTAAATCATGTTTCATGTGTAAATATACAAACACATAACCATTTTCTTCTATTCGAATACATAAAATAATGTCTTGATCGTCTATTAACCAACACAATCATAATCATCATCTACACATCATGATTTTTTCGAGTTCAGACAGAGAAAGAAAGGAAAGAGAAATGAAGTGAACCACACATAAAAGAACTACTAGCCGAAAATTGAGCAGAACAATAAGGATAACATAAAACATACATAAAAAATATAAATAACAAGGAGTAGGCTATGGAGAAATGAAGTGATGAGTACGGAAACCAGTATACATGATACTGAGAACGAGAGAGGGAGAGAGAGATAGAACAAAGAGAGTAAAGTGAGATTACATATTAAGAAATTCTCATGATTAGTACAGATGATTATTATCCAACTACTTACAGATGAACACTTTATCCAATCAAAAAAACATGCGCATTTCACGCACATACAATTTGACAATGAAGAGAATAAAACTAAGGATTAAAAGAAAACAAAACACGAATAGAGTTAAGGAGGGTGGCAACAGGGTTCGATAAGATTTACAAAAAGAAAACAAATGGTAAAGAAGAAGAAGACAGGGATTATATTAAATCAAGGTGAAAGAGGGGGTGGCAGAACATTAAAAAATAAGATGAATTACAAAATGTTGGAGATTCACTATTGAAAGAAGAAGAACAACAACAAAAAAGACTAGTGAATCAAAATGATAACAAAAAGTACTTATGATTGTGTATGTGTGTGTGTTTATTCACAGAAGGTTTGCTTGATTTTTATTTATTCACAATCATGATTATAAGATGAGAGTGTGAGAGTGAGCAAAGATGAAAATTAACACAAAAAAAACAAATAATTATGATAAAGATATTGGGGGGGGGATACTGTCTGATCAAATCTAGCTATCACCACCAACAACTAGGTCTTCTTTGTTCCGCCGCTAGATAAATTTAGATAGGGAGAAAAGAACAATGAATATATTGATATATACAGAGTATTGATCACTACTGCGTAAAGTGATATTTTTCTTAAATCTTAATTCGTCAGTAACAGGCCATGCAACACTGTCGTCTCCTGATAGTCTGTAGCTCATTGTGGTAAACGTATTCAGAAGGGTAATAATCATATTTGTTATCAATTCGTATGTACTATCAGAGAGAAATTTGTTCTGATCGTGTAATAATTCTCTTAGTCATATATTTATTTGTTTGAACACATAAACATTGGTAGCAAGGGGGGTACCAAATACATATGCGCCGCACAATAACAATCAGGCCATTAGTCGTTATCATTAATTCATGTGAGGGCTGTGATACTGTCCAGGTGCCTAAAGAGTGAATCAACTTTGTTAATCTTAAACAATGAGATACGAATATGGAAATCTAGATTTCGTTCTCCACACATGATTTAATGACTCGATTATAAAACAGTGTAACATACCATATTTAATTCAACCTCAATTACAAATGAATATGATAAATTGAGAATTAAACGTAATAATTATATGTTAATTCAAATGTTCTGATACGACCGAGGGTGGGGAAAGTCCTCTTTCCCTCTTCAAATGCTCTCATATTGGTTACGCATATATAGCCATTGATAATCGGGCGCTACTCACTTCCTTCTCGTGGCGGTGTTGTTGTTTATCAAGATGAGGACAAAAAGCGAATGTCCGGCGCTTAAACAATTTTGATGGATACAGAGTATCCACCGAAGGAGTTGGAAGACTCTGATTCCAAATCAATGGTGCACATGATCTGCAGGATCCCGGGAGAATAAATAGCGTATGAACTTGTACTTGGACACCGGCCACCATGGGACTACATCTTTTAACGTCGCTTCACCGCTTACTGAATTAGACCTCTAGGTTGAAGGCTTTGGTGCCCCATTAGTGCCAATGTTTATGTGTTTAAATAAGTAAATAAATAAACAAAATAACCCATTGTAGAATGAATGAGTGACTTACATAATCGATATCCTTTATCAATCACTTCATTTCTATTATCTAATCATAATATTTTGCCGTATGAAATAAAAACAATCCCCAAGGTAACTAACTGTTTATTCTTTTGATATCATAGTTAGTTTACTATCATTCATATTGTACTATCTATCTATAACTAATAGTTTCTTTCATTTAGACAGTAGAAAATTCGTTGAAATAATTTAATCTTAAATCTATGACTGAATGTTTGAAAGTTGAACATTTTAACCATTGAGCGCATTGATTTATCATGAATGGATTATATGAAGTTTAATTGTATAGAATTCAATCTAATAGATATTTTCCTGAATATAAGTCAATGGAAATGAACTTAACAAAAGTTTATCAATCAGCTATAATGTAGGATCAGACAAATATATGTATCGATTCAAGTTGCCATACCTCATTACCACAATAAGATGAACATGAAATTCATAGAAGTAGTCATTTCAATGGTAGTAAAGTATAAAAGAAAGATTGTGTACAAGGAAGGAAAAATTAGTTCGTAGAAAGAAAAATATGAAATAATTATAATCTCATAGTTTAAGGGAAGACAGAGAGTATTGTATACACCGACGCCATTGTGATCGATTCTGAGCCATGTCACCAAGAGTCTCTAACCATTCGTTACGATAGTCACACGGACCCCAACCAAGTAGTCTGCATCTACCAACATGGCTCAGACTACGGGTTAGTGACTGATGTCACGATTTGGTTTGTCTGCCCCTAATTCTCTTCCAACCATCTCTAACACCCGTTAGCATTACACGACGTGGTAATCGGTGTTCAGACACACGTAACACGTGAAACAACCATCTTAGTCGATGAAGATTTAAAACCTCATCAACTGATTTATCATCATCATTCCCTAATACCCTGCCGTCTAACTTCATTATTACTTACCCGACTATCCCAGGGTACTAGATAGTAATTTTCAATTGAATGCTTCAAATAGACTCTATACAGAAAAAAAATGCTTTTAAATGATGTGTTTTTCTAGCGAGTTTAATTTAAGAATTCATGAATTGATGATTATAACTTCGCTGGTTAGAAGCATCGGTTATGAACAAGTCAGTTGTGTTATAGAGTGTTATTCATAAAGAGAGAATTTTCACAATACAATACCCGTTAAAAAGAACTCATTTGCTTAATTCAGATAATGGACAAAAATTTAATAGAAACAACACTGAATCATGTCAAAAATAAATGGGAAGAAAAGTGAAAGAACATACTGATTCTTGTAAATTCTGCTTTGTGCGTATTCCTTGATTTTTATCCCCATTTATTGTAGTATGATTTGTTTGTTTTGAATTGTGAACAAAATTTGAATGATGATTAATTTGATTTGGTGTATCCAATAAAGGCATACTATTTATAATAAATGGTTCCACTGAATGATTTCCACCACTGCATGGATTACGAAATCTAAATTTATTAGGATGTGATGAAATAGATGAACCACGATAACAGGAACCAGGAACAACTTGTGAATGAGTAGTTGTGTGAACATGATTTAAACTTGTAGGTGGACGTGCCGGTGGTTGGAAAGGTAGGTTAGTGATAAACGTGTAACCAGTACCAGCTGATGGAAATCGTGTAGATTGTGAAGAGGATTGATCTATTTCAATGTTGTGCTTGTCATCAACTGTATCACTGAAACGTCCACGCGGCCAACAACCATACAGTGTTGGAGGTCCAATGCGCACAGGCCTCGTCGCGGTGGCTATTTTTATTAAATGAGATACAGACCAAACAAAAACGCAGAAATTTCAAAGTATTGGTCGAGAGATTATTAGTCGAACACAACTCTTAAATATAATGAAATACATAACTACACAGTTGGAAAATAAAGGTTGCCAGACTAAATGAAGCGTAGATATACTTAAAAGTTTAGGGTATGAAGAAAACATTTGCCACGATATTGATCGAAACAAAAAAGTGCCAAGATATATATATACATATATATATATATATATATAAACACCGTTGGATACCAACTCGGAGGTCTAGGGTTCAAGCGTCCGTGCGCAAACACTACTGAGGAATTTCATACCAGAACAAAACGGCCTCCAGTGCTTCTACGTTTTTGATAGTGATCTGACTTAGATCGATCCATAACATCAAAAAAATTTAACGATCTCCACAACCTCATATTAAGAAGACAGAGAATATTACTTTTAAGAGTAAGTGAGAAATTTTAAATGAGTTGACTACTTGATAGTTTATTCAAATGATAGAAATGATATGTACCATCTTAATCAATAGAAAAAAGAGGACTTCTGATGTGCTGTGACCTCGTGCAAACTGCTTCAAAGTAGGCCTATTTTGTCTAGTGAATACATAAAATCAAGTCTAAACATGCTACCTGTAATTCTATTTTACAACATAGAAAGGAATTACATATGAAGTACTTTCTTTAAAAATAATAACGTGATTTTTTAGGATATTTGTGATCAAGATTGATAGAAGGTTAAGGTCTTCATTAACTACCACTACTACTAATGTTCATATTTGACCTTTATCAGGAACATCAAAAAAGTTCCTAACCGAGTTAAATCCTTTGAATTGACAATCTCATACAAAAATGACTGAAAACAATTACCATTAAAATTGTGTTATTGAAGTGTATGTTTTACATGTATGTTAACAGTTACATAACTTATTCAGTGTTTTTGATTGAACAAAAAAAGACAATCAGTCATACTATTAATCACTTAAGCAGATAATATTTTTATTACTGAGGATATAGATACAAGGGAGGCCTGCTTGAGCATCTAGGCTACCTGTTCCTGCCATCTAGATATTTCAACAAGTTATCTATTTTTGTTTGTTTTAGTATATCAATATGTTTATTAATCGCATGATGTATTCTGCTGCGTTTCTGAAAAGTGTACAACCTTTCGTTTTCAAAGTTACAGAAAACTCAATAAGAGACAATGTGGTTGCTGGCAATATACAGCGAAAAGAATGCACATTATTCAGATATTCATTTACTGAACTGATAACATCTAACTGGCGATCCCTCAATATTTATCACCAGGACCGACGAAGAAGAAAGAAACGGAAACTTGTTGAAATACTTTACGCTGAGAATTCTATATTGTACCAAAAATATAATATTGAATAAAGCTAATAATAATAATAATAATAATAATAATAATAATAATAATAATAATAATAATAATAATAATATACATAACAATTCGGTGTTATATGGGTATAAACCAACTTAGCGTGTACCAAGAATGGGAGATAGAGAGAGAGAAACGAAGAAAAACTCACAGATACTTTACGAACTCTTATATGTTCTATACTAAAGTTAAGATGATGTTTACATATTTCATTAAGACATACAATGAATAAGCCTAACAAAAGAAAAATCTCCTTCAAATACATACAATAAAAAAATAATAATATTCAGGTCAATACTGAAAACTAGAAATTGATAATTCAGTTGTAAAATAAATTGTCATTTATATATTTTTTTAAAAAAATACCTCATTGAATGTGTGCGTGTTTGTAAGAGAGAAATAAACGGTATGATTGATGTGAATTAATAGTAATTTTAATAGTTGAGATGATGAGTCAAATGAAGCAAGACCATTATGGAAAACCTGGAACCACCGGACGGCTGTTTCGTCCAATTGCGGGAGTTCTCAGCAGTGCCCAACCAAGATCTCGCCTCGCGGGACTTGAACCCAGGACCTATCAGTCTCACGTGCGAGCGCTTAACTTCTAGACCACTGAGCCAACCGGCATCCAACGGTGTTAATGTCTAACTTCAACTAATCCACGAAATTACGCGACACATCCACCATTGTCTTCAGTTTGGGCACCCGGGCAGTATCACAGCCCTCATACATATCGAATGAGATTTGTGTGGCGTACATGTGTATTTGGTGCCTTCTTGTACCAATACCTATGTGTTAAAAGTCACTGTTTCTCACTAGGACTCTAGGAAATATCTCTTGAAGCCAGTCACTAGTGAGCATAAAAACCCCTTCTGAATTAATAGTGTTTATACATTTATTCTAATCGTGAATAACAGGTTAGTGTGATCCGTCATACTAAATATAGAACTGATTATGCCACTTAAACATATGAGTTGTGAATTTAAAAACAAATACAATCATGTAAGACGATATTTTGTCTTCGATTTTAACATGCCTGATCACATAACACAAGGGACATATTGATAAGTTCAGAGTTTAGATTATCATTATTTATTTGAACAATATATAACAATATTTAATTTTCAGATAAGGAATTTCATATAACGATCAGTGATCTTGAGTGCTGTTATAGTTTTGAAGGCGGTTTTCACTTCCCGATTGCCAATACCGTAGAAGGGTTCTTCTGAATGTATCTGAAAAGGAAATTGGGTTAGGGGTGGTTTTAGTGACCGTAGTGCCCAACAGACAACTGCTTAAGGACGGTCACACACGACCTTTTCGTGAGCAATTTTCGTGTTAGCTCCGTACTTGTGGAAACCTTACCGTCGGAGACAGATACTCGTGTGATAAGGTGAGGTGTGTATTTTTAGGATCACGTTGAAAAAACCCTGAAAAACTAGGTGAATGGAATCTCTAACTGATGAACTTTAATTTATGATTTATGATACTTTGGGAAGGTTCATGGAATTTTTATCAAAGTCAAATAGGAAACAGTCAATGGCTTATAATAAATTATAGACACAACGACAAAATTTCTATTATTACTTAATATACTATTTAATTTGAGTTCTTTTAGGCTTCTGTAATGTATCTATTAGTAAAGATATATTTTTAATTCACTAGGTATTCAGTGACTATTTCTGTAAATTTTTACAAACAGCTTACATATAGTATTAATAAAAAGTCGAGAATGTGGTGATGTTGTAAATTGTTCCTATTTGAATCCCCTTTACAGGTTGTCCTTAAAATCCTAATAACATGGAAAAACTTCTTTATAAATATAAATAAAATCTGATTTTAAATGTGACCGGAAATCCTTTACGCTGTCTATACGTGGGAACATAATTACTATAGTATTTTTAATGGAGGATATAATTAGTCAGCCATAAGTAGCATAGAACGTCGTGGCGCGTGTACATCGGTTCAATCTGTCATAACCCAACATTGACACAGTGAAATAAAATTGTCAGCACCAATCACAGAGTAGTAGTGGTAGTAAAAGTATTAGTGGTAATAGAAAAGAAAATATAAATTAGTAACATAATAAGGCAAGTTCATGAATTTAGAAACTTAGGATCTAAGGGCAGATTGAATGATTTTGAGCCATGTCATTTAAAGTCTAACCATTGGTTACAACAATAAGGCAGACACAAATCAAGTAGTCTTCACCTACCTACATGGATCGGTTCAATAGTCCGTATTATTACAAACCGATACTGTTTTTGTTTGACCGCCTTAGCTTTCCCCTCCAACCTAACCTTACACCGATCATCATCAAGCTTCGTGGTAGTCGGTGGATGGACACGGGTAGTACATATTCTAATCATTTCAATCGATTTTCCATCCTCACTTAATACTTTGCGTCTAATCTCAGGATTGCTAACTCAATGGTCCCAAAGTAAACAGGCAATGCTTTGAAGACACCTTTGATCGGATGCTAGTAACTTATGAATTTATTTTATTTTTAGTCACGTTTCACAGCTATAAAGCATAACGCAGCGAACTTCTGAGCAGTATACTCGTCCTTTATTTAGCAAGGTGTACCTGCAATATTGAGGGAACTGTTACTCCCTGACGGACTCGATCCCGTGCCACCCAGCTTCACAGTCAAAGACGTTACCACTGAGCTATCCGGGTCACGCGTATATGGCCTCTCCCAGGGAAGTCATACTCACTGCCTTCTCATGGCATTATTGATGTTTACGAAATTGAGAGGACGAAAAGCGAATGTCCGGCACCAGCTTTAACTGGGTTGGTGGACATAGAGAGTCCACCTAGGGGAGTTGGAAAACCCTCATTCCAAACCAATGGTGCACATGGGCTCCAATATCCTGAAGGAACAAACGTCGTATGAACCCAATCGTTGGCCACCGACTACCATGGAACTGCATCTTCTTACGATGCTCCACTGCCTTGTGGATCAGACCTTCAGGTCGAAGGCTCCAGGTGTAGCCCTTTAATAAAACCACCTGTTTCGGTTTGGGCACCCAGGTAGTATCACAGCCCTCACTCATATCAAATG
This sequence comes from Schistosoma intercalatum, assembly GCA_944470365.2. Lineage (NCBI taxonomy): Eukaryota > Metazoa > Platyhelminthes > Trematoda > Strigeidida > Schistosomatidae > Schistosoma > Schistosoma intercalatum. The sequence continues at coordinate 3,254,912 of OX103730.1, read as the reverse complement.
AGATTTGCGTGGCGCATATGTAATTGGTGCCTCCTTGTACCAATATCTATGTGTTCAAATAAATAAAATGGTGCTTCCTCTAGTTAGCAGAAAAAACCCGAACCTTCTGAATCTGTTACGAGATTTAGTCAGACATCAGACCACTAAGGTTGAAGAGACTTCCAAAATAAGTGAAGTAGTCGAGAAGTTCAACTGATTCACTCCCTATCATTAGTTCAAATGTTGACACAGACCACTGTTGAAGCAAGATTTTTTCATCTAGAGGGAGAGAAACACATACTAAGCATACTAGCGTTGCTGCTTAATGTGGTCAGAAGACTTTTTTCAGCGTCTTCGCCAAACAGAACTGTCATATGCGTATTCAAAGTCAACAAGAGCACACTCTGATTAGTCGGATGATTGGTGTTGTCTTTCAAAGAATGTCTAACAAAATTAAACCAAAATGGAGACAGCCCTGACAAACATTACTCAAAGGTATCGATTCCGATGACAATTCGCCATAAGCTCTGATTCAATCAGTAGTGTTTGAGTAGACAGTATATGCAAGGTTGATGTACTTTGTTGGTATGTCTTTTAATGACAGACACTGTCATAAAACCTGTCGATCTATGGAGTGAGTGATTACCTTAAGGTCCAGATATACAACTATGGCTAGGAGTTAGTACGTATGTCTGTATTCAGATGTAATTAGTGTTGTGAAACGATGGGGAAGATTTGTAGCCTAGGTTGATGCGTTTTTTAAGCTGAATGATTTCATTACAACGCTTTCATTATCGTTCTGGACGAAATTATCAGCACCTAACTCAAATAAAAATTCGTTTAGGAGGTGAATTAGAAAGATATCACATTGCATTTCATGTTCCTGGTCTACTAAAACCGGCATACAAAACTAGATGTTACAGGTTTTCACATTTGAACACTATGTTAAGTCGAATATTGATACGTATTATAATTCGGCTTTAGATCATAGTGAGAAATCACGACTCCTATGAACGATTGAATGTTTTTTGTCAACCAAAAGATCTATAACACCATGAAGGGATGATATATTAGTATACGCATTACATTGTTTTTCAGCTGAACGTTTTTGTTTACTCGTTTAGAGAATTATGAGCATATATTGCCGAAAAGAATGGGAACCTATCTCTTGGTTTGCAAAGGTTAACAGATTTACGCTAGCATGTATTGAGAACTATCCAAATTGTCAATAAATCGACTATTACTGACGTTTTCAGAGAAACGAATTAACATTAATGAAAATTATAACCAAACATATAACATAATTTAACTAAAAGTAATAGCTTACGGTCTGATATCATCGTCTGTCCTGAGTATTTGCTATTGGCTATTCCATGCCAATTTATCAAGGGATATCGAGGATAGAAAAAAGGTTGAGCGAGATTTGTGCAATTTGAACGGTCTGGGAGCATTGGTGTTGAGTAGTTAGGGGGACCTGTAGTGGAGGATCCAAAATTCGGAATACCTCCAGGCAACAATGGTATATGAAATGGTTGTCTCAGAGAATTTAAAAAAGCATCTTGACGACCGGGCATAAGTGTCCAATAATCAGGTTGATCTGTATTATGTCGATTAGACTTAGAATATGATCGACTGTTAGCTGAATCCGAGGTTGACATATTAGCTGGACGTCCATTGGGCAGTACATATACGATTGGAGCTTGAATAAACGATTGAACAGAGGTGCCAGCAAGAGATTGTCCATATAACCATAAGGCTAACATATGATGCAGATTTGTTAAAATAAGCTGTAAATTTAAGTAAGAGTAGTGGATGTAGTAAATTACAGGAATCATAATCTCTTTAATAAACAAGTATCGGTTAACTATATCCTTTAAACAGTTACGCTGCTATAAAAAATGAGAAAGCATTTAAATACTACGCGAAGATATGGACTACATATCTATCAGTCATTAACAACATAGGACCTAGGAGAAGTGTGCTTTTCTACAAGTTATCACAACCGATGTTAGGAGCCCCCTGAATGCCCTGGTACGGCCGAGAGTGGGGAGAGTCCGCTCTCCCTCTCGAAATACTCTCACACGGCCACGCGTATACAGCCTCTGCCAGGGAAGTCCTACTCATTGCCTTCTCGTGGCGGGGGTGTTGTTTACGAAAATGAGAGGACGAAAAGCGAATGTCCGGCGCTTTAACCGGATTCCAAATCAATGGTGCACATGGGCTCCAGTATCCTGCGGGAACGAATGGCGTATGAACCAATTGTTGGTCACCGGCTACCATGGGACTGCATCTCCTTACGATGCTCCACTGCCTTGTGGGTTAGACCTTTAGGTCGAAGGCTCGGGGAGTGGCCCCCGAAGATAACCACCTGCTTCGGTTTGGGCACCCGGGCAGTATCACAGCCCACACACAAATGATGAACTCTTTATGTCTATGGAAATTACTTTTGTCGCTTTGAAAAACAATCAATTGATTCAAATTATGATCACTAAAATTATTGTCATTATTGTTATTATCATCATTATTATTATTATTTTCCACATTATTCACCTTCTTTTATACTTATACAGCGGCTCGTCTTTGGTGGAATTCCGACTGTATCTAAACGTTCTCGAGTCACTGTCCGGTTGAAAATTGTATGTTACCACTGAATACGAGGACTGAAGCAGATTTTCTGAAACCACGTGCATCATTCAAACTGGCTGCCTTCAACGTTCGCACATTTATGCAGGTCGGACAACAGATAGGGCTGGCTATGTCTTTGGAAAGTCTTAATATCGACGTGTGTTGTCTATCCGAGACCCGTATTCAAGACTCTGGCGAAGTACTACAAATTCGATCTCCATCTGTCGCTTCGAAAAGCTTGTTTTACGTGCGCTTATCCGGGGACCCTGTGGCATCTTCGTCTGGTCTTGCTGGCGTTGGTGTCGCACTAAGCGCTAGAGCTGAGGCAGCACTAGTCGATTGGATCCCCATTAACAGTCGGTTATGTGCTGTTAGATTAGAAAGTTCCATCAAAGTGAGAAGAAATCGGCGTGAGAAAAGATGTCTTTTCGTCATCTCCGCCTATGCCCCGACAGATTGCAGCCCGGATGCAATCAAGGATGAGTTTTACCACCAGTTATCAGTTCTTCTCCAGAAAGTGCGTTCGACAGATATTGTAGTACTAGCCGGAGACTTGAATGCTCAGGTCGGGCGTCTAGGCACAGAAGAGAGTCGTTTAGGTGGCCGATGGGGACTCGTTGGTCGCAGGTCAGATAACGGGGACCGTCTACTGCAACTGTGCACAGACCACAACCTGTTTCTGGCTAGCACTAACTTTCGGCACAGTCATCGCCGATGTGCCACCTGGCGTCCTCCCTCTGCATCTCAAGCCTGGACTCAGATTGATCACATCGCGATCAGCTACCGCTGGCGTGGTTGTGTACAAGACTGCCGCTCCTTTTGGAGTACCTATCTGGACTCTGACCATGCCTTGGTCCGCGCCAATCTTGCCTTACTTTTCAGTGGACAACGAAGTGACCACCATCAACGGATTGATGTTAGCAAGCTGGTTGCAACTTCTGTTGCAAGTAAGTATCGAACCGAGCTAGCCTCTAGGCTAGCTACCACTCCACCGAAAAGTATAGATGAGCATTGGTTGCAATTGCATGACGCCATGAAAATGGCGGGAACAGTCAGTTGTGGGTTTGCGAAACGTCCCGCTTTTAAGCACTGGGTTTCTTCTGGTTCCTTGCAACTCGTTGAAGCCCGTCGGTCTACTCCGGGTGACCGTGAGTTTGACCATAAACGAAGGATGTTACGTAAGGAAATTGGGCAGAGCTTGCGTAAGGACCGAGAAGCCTGGTGGTCGGAGCGTGCTAAAGAGTTGGAAGTAGCAGCTGCATCTGGTAACAAACTGAAGCTCTTCCAACTCATCCGAGCCACTGGCAGCAAGAAGTCTGGTGTGAGCGAAACCGTCTGTGAGAATGATGGGATGCCAACCACTAACATCCATCGACGTCTTGGACGATGGGCAGAATTTTTCGAAGGGCAGTTCAACTGGCCTGCTGCTCCGGCAACATCGGTCAGACTGTCCTGCCCTCCATGGCCGGTGACGACTGATCCACCAAATGAGGAGGAAGTCCGCAAGGAACTCCAACTCTTGAAGCGTTACAAATCACCTGGCCCAGATGACTTACCTCCGGCTCTTTTTAAAGATGGTGGTGACTTTTTGACTAAGGAATTGACGACGTTGTTTACAAAGGTTTGGGAACTAGAGAGTGTACCAACGTCATGGAATGAGTCGATAGTTGTCCCTATCTTTAAAAAGGGTTCACGTCCTTCCTGTAACAACGATCGGGGGATAAGTCTACTTTCGGTTGTGTCCAAGCTATTGGCTTCCGTCATTCTTCGTAGGCTGTTCAAAACCCGAGAAAGATTGACTCGCGAGGAGCAGGCTGGGTTTCGTTTTGGTTGAGAATGTATTGATCATATCTTCACCCTCCCCCAAATGTTAGAACACCGCCATACTTATCAAAGGCCAACAATCGTAGTGTTTCTTGACATCAGGGCTGCCTTCGATTCGTTGGACAGGACTGTTCTCTGGGATTGTCTATTGAAGAAGGGTGTGGCTGAGAAGTTTATTAACATCCTAAAAGCCCTGTATAAAAACACCTCAGGCAGAGTGAGGGCATACAACCACCTCTCTCCATTGTTCCATTCGAGCAGTGGGGTTAGGCAGGGTTGCCCAATCTCACCATTCCTCTTCAACTTTGCCATCGATGACATTCTGGAAACAGCTCTGATGAATGTAAGTAATGGTGGTGTGGATCTGTTGCCTGGAGAAAGACTTCTCGACCTTGAGTATGCGGACGATATTGTCTTACTGTGCGATAATGCCCAAGGCATGCAATCCGCACTTAATCAGTTGGCAATCAGTGTCCGTAGGTATGGTATGTGCTTTGCACCCTCGAAGTGCAAAGTACATCTACAAGACTGGCAGGATTCTAATCCTGTACTCACCCTGGACGGTGAGCAGATAGACGTAGTTGAGAAGTTCGTGTATCTGGGTAGCTGCATAAGTGTTGGTGGGGGTGTGAGTGATGAGGTCAATGCACGAATAGTGAAAGCCAGAGCGGCTTATGCCAATCTGGGCCACCTTTGACGCCTTCGTGATGTTAGTCAGGCCGTAAAAGGTCGGATCTACAACGCGTCGGTGAGAGCAGTTTTGCTCTATGCTTGTGAAACCTGGCCCGTCCGAGTTGAGGACGTTAGACGACTCTCTGTGTTCGATCATCGCTGTCTCCGAAGGATTGCTGACATCCAGTGGCAACACCATGTTATTATTTATTTATTTGTTTGAACACATAAATATTGGTACAAGAGAGCGCCAATATATATGCGCCACACAAAACAATGAGAATGCAAAGAGAAATAGAAAAAAAACTAAGGAGCGCAAAAGAAAAAGAGAACAATAACGAAGAGATTGGTGTAAGGTAGTGTGGTAGTAACGAGGTACAATCAGAAGAAATCTTTCAGTTAGGGAAGACACAACCACTTTTTATGAAGAAAGTAAAAGAAGGTTACAGCAGGATCGCCACTGGCTTCTATTCTGAGCCATATTTGATAACGTCTCTAGCCACTGTGTAGCACCATCTCTCAGAGCCCAACCAGGGAGTCGTGAAGGACCAACACAAGCCAGTCCTTTGCAGCTTTCTTTCATGCCACGACACCATGTCATGCACTGACCACCTCTCCGCTTCTTCCAACCAGTCCCAGAGTCGGCAAATAATGCACGACGTGGAATTCTCTGGGACGACATTCGGAGAACATGTCCAAGCCACCGAAGTCGGTGTTTCAAGATGGTGACATCGATTGCATTATCGTCTCTGTGCCCGAACACACGATGCCGAACCTCTGCATCACTAACATGGTGTTGCCACTGAATGTCAGCAATCCTTCGGAGACAGCGATGATCGAACACAGAGAGTCGTCTAACGTCCTCAACTCGGAGAGGCCAGGTTTCACAAGCATAGAGCAAAACTGCTCTCACCGACGCGTTGTAGATCCGACCTTTTACGGCCAGACTAACATCACGAAGGCGTCAAAGGTGGCCCAGATTGGCATAAGCCGCTCTGGCTTTCACTATTCGTGCATTGACCTCATCACTCACACCCCCACCAACACTTATGCAGCTACCCAGATACACGAACTTCTCAACTACGTCTATCTGCTCACCGTCCAGGGTGAGTACAGGATTAGAATCCTGCCAGTCTTGTAGATGTACTTTGCACTTCGAGGGTGCAAAGCACATACCATACCTACGGACATTGATTGCCAACTGATTAAGTGCGGATTGCATGCCTTGGGCATTATCGCACAGTAAGACAATATCGTCCGCATACTCAAGGTCGAGGAGTCTTTCTCCAGGCAACAGATCCACACTGCCATTACTTACATCCATCAGAGCTGTTTCCAGAATGTCATCGACGGCAAAGTTGAAGAGGAATGGTGAGATTGGGCAACCCTGCCTAACCCCACTGCTCGAATGGAACAACGGAGAGAGGTGGTTGTATGCCCTCACTCTGCCTGAGGTGTTTTTATACAGGGCTTTTAGGATGTTAATAAACTTCTCAGCCACACCCTTCTTCAATAGACAATCCCAGAGAACAGTCCTGTCCAACGAATCGAAGGCAGCCCTGATGTCAAGAAACACTACGATTGTTGGCCTTTGATAAGTATGGCGGTGTTCTAACATTTGGGGGAGGGTGAAGATATGATCAATACATTCTCAACCAAAACGAAACCCAGCCTGCTCCTCGCGAGTCAATCTTTCTCGGGTTTTGAACAGCCTACGAAGAATGACGGAAGCCAATAGCTTGGACACAACCGAAAGTAGACTTATCCCCCGATCGTTGTTACAGGAAGGACGTGAACCCTTTTTAAAGATAGGGACAACTATCGACTCATTCCATGACGTTGGTACACTCTCTAGTTCCCAAACCTTTGTAAACAACGTCGTCAATTCCTTAGTCAAAAAGTCACCACCATCTTTAAAAAGAGCCGGAGGTAAGTCATCTGGGCCAGGTGATTTGTAACGCTTCAAGAGTTGGAGTTCCTTGCGGACTTCCTCCTCATTTGGTGGATCAGTCGTCACCGGCCATGGAGGGCAGGACAGTCTGACCGATGTTGCCGGAGCAGCAGGCCAGTTGAACTGCCCTTCGAAAAATTCTGCCCATCGTCCAAGACGTCGATGGATGTTAGTGGTTGGCATCCCATCATTCTCACAGACGGTTTCGCTCACACCAGACTTCTTGCTGCCAGTGGCTCGGATGAGTTGGAAGAGCTTCAGTTTGTTACCAGATGCAGCTGCTACTTCCAACTCTTTAGCACGCTCCGACCACCAGGCTTCTCGGTCCTTACGCAAGCTCTGCCCAATTTCCTTACGTAACATCCTTCGTTTATGGTCAAACTCACGGTCACCCGGAGTAGACCGACGGGCTTCAACGAGTTGCAAGGAACCAGAAGAAACCCAGTGCTTAAAAGCGGGACGTTTCGCAAACCCACAACTGACTGTTCCCGCCATTTTCATGGCGTCATGCAATTGCAACCAATGCTCATCTATACTTTTCGGTGGAGTGGTAGCTAGCCTAGAGGCTAGCTCGGTTCGATACTTACTTGCAACAGAAGTTGCAACCAGCTTGCTAACATCAATCCGTTGATGGTGGTCACTTCGTTGTCCACTGAAAAGTAAGGCAAGATTGGCGCGGACCAAGGCATGGTCAGAGTCCAGATAGGTACTCCAAAAGGAGCGGCAGTCTTGTACACAACCACGCCAGCGGTAGCTGATCGCGATGTGATCAATCTGAGTCCAGGCTTGAGATGCAGAGGGAGGACGCCAGGTGGCACATCGGCGATGACTGTGCCGAAAGTTAGTGCTAGCCAGAAACAGGTTGTGGTCTGTGCACAGTTGCAGTAGACGGTCCCCGTTATCTGACCTGCGACCAACGAGTCCCCATCGGCCACCTAAACGACTCTCTTCTGTGCCTAGACGCCCGACCTGAGCATTCAAGTCTCCGGCTAGTACTACAATATCTGTCGAACGCACTTTCTGGAGAAGAACTGATAACTGGTGGTAAAACTCATCCTTGATTGCATCCGGGCTGCAATCTGTCGGGGCATAGGCGGAGATGACGAAAAGACATCTTTTCTCACGCCGATTTCTTCTCACTTTGATGGAACTTTCTAATCTAACAGCACATAACCGACTGTTAATGGGGATCCAATCGACTAGTGCTGCCTCAGCTCTAGCGCTTAGTGCGACACCAACGCCAGCAAGACCAGACGAAGATGCCACAGGGTCCCCGGATAAGCGCACGTAAAACAAGCTTTTCGAAGCGACAGATGGAGATCGAATTTGTAGTACTTCGCCAGAGTCTTGAATACGGGTCTCGGATAGACAACACACGTCGATATTAAGACTTTCCAAAGACATAGCCAGCCCTATCTGTTGTCCGACCTGCATAAATGTGCGAACGTTGAAGGCAGCCAGTTTGAATGATGCACGTGGTTTCAGAAAATCTGCTTCAGTCCTCGTATTCAGTGGTAACATACAATTTTCAACCGGACAGTGACTCGAGAACGTTTAGATACAGTCGGAATTCCACCAAAGACGAGCCGCTGTATAAGTATAAAAGAAGGTGAATAATGTGGAAAATAATAATAATAATGATGATAATAACAATAATGACAATAATAGTAGTAATAATAATATTAGTATTAATAATGACAATAATTGTAGTGATCATAATTTGAATCAATTGATTGTTTTTCAAAGCGACAAAAGTAATTTCCATAGACATAAAGAGTTCATCATTTGTGTGTGGGCTGTGATACTGCCCGGGTGCCCAAACCGAAGCAGGTGGTTATCTTCGGGGGCCACTCCCCGAGCCTTCGACCTAAAGGTCTAACCCACAAGGCAGTGGAGCATCGTAAGGAGATGCAGTCCCATGGTAGCCGGTGACCAACAATTGGTTCATACGCCATTCGTTCCCGCAGGATACTGGAGCCCATGTGCACCATTGATTTGGAATCCGGTTAAAGCGCCGGACATTCGCTTTTCGTCCTCTCATTTTCGTAAACAACACCCCCGCCACGAGAAGGCAATGAGTAGGACTTCCCTGGCAGAGGCTGTATACGCGTGGCCGTGTGAGAGTATTTCGAGAGGGAGAGCGGACTCTCCCCACTCTCGGCCGTACCAGGGCATTCAGGGGGCCATGTTAGTGATGCAGAGGTTCGGCATCGTGTGTTCGGGCACAGAGACGATAATGCAATCGATGTCACCATCTTGAAACACCGACTTCGGTGGCTTGGACATGTTCTCCGAATGTCGTCCCAGAGAATTCCACGTCGTGCATTATTTGCCGACTCTGGGACTGGTTGGAAGAAGCGGAGAGGTGGTCAGTGCATGACATGGTGTCGTGGCATGAAAGAAAGCTGCAAAGGACTGGCTTGTGTTGGTCCTTCACGACTCCCTGGTTGGGCTCTGAGAGATGGTGCTACACAGTGGCTAGAGACGTTATCAAATATGGCTCAGAATAGAAGCCAGTGGCGATCCTGCTGTAACCTTCTTTTACTTTCTTCATAAAAAGTGGTTGTGTCTTCCCTAACTGAAAGATTTCTTCTGATTGTACCTCGTTACTACCACACTACCTTACACCAATCTCTTCGTTATTGTTCTCTTTTTCTTTTGCGCTCCTTAGTTTTTTTTCTATTTCTCTTTGCATTCTCATTGTTTTGTGTGGCGCATATATATTGGCGCTCTCTTGTACCAATATTTATGTGTTCAAATAAATGAATAAAATAATATGTGAACAATACTTTGAAAGTATTTATAATCAGATATATCTAGTCCCCGGATGCTTTCGAATTTAATATGCTGTTTCATAGTTACATATCAATACACAGTGGATTGAAGCGCAGTATCGATGCCTAATGATGGACAGCTCACCTAACCTATAGGTCAGAAACAAATCAGATCTGTAATTTTTAATTTGTTTAAAGCAGTGATATACTAACAAAACGAGGTCTGCTTAACAGCTTTAATGTATGATGATTCAGAATGAAGTAAAACTGTAAGCAGTGACATCAAATGTAATTTTGATCGATTTATCAAAAGACAAAATATTCAGAAATAATAATAACGATATATCTTGATTTATAAACATAAAAAAACATTTGGCCACTTGAATGAATCTCTCAAAATAACAATCCAAACAGTAACTATTTCCCGTCACTAACAGTTGCTTTAAATAAATTGAAGTTCTTGAATCCAGTATTCTCAAAGTTTTGTTAAAAAGACCTTTAGTATCAAGATTGGTAGTTATTACAGTAATCATGTTTTAATAGGCTTTAGACTTTAGACTAATGAATTTATTTGAATACATAAGTATTGGTACAAAGGGGCATCGAATACATATGCGCTACACAAGTCACTTGATTTGTGCGTGGGCTGTGATACTACCCGGGTGCCCAGACCGAAGCAGGTGTTTTTTAGAGGGCCATCGACCTAAAGGTCTAATCCATAAGGCAGTGAAGCAACGTCAGGTAATGCAGTCACATGGTAACTAGCGATCAAAACAGGTCCATATGCTATTTGTCTCTTCAGGATACTGGAACCCATGTGCACCATTGGTTTGGAATCAGGGTTTTCCAACTCCCCTAGGCAGATTCTCCATATCCACTAATCCGGTTAAAGAGCCGGATATTCGCTTTTCGTCCTCTTAATTTCGTAAACACCCCCGCTGCGAGGTAGTGAGTAGGATTTTCCTGGCAGTGGCTGTATACGCATGGACATGTGAGAGCATTTGGAAAGGGAGAGCTAACTCAACCCACCCTCGACCGTAAAAGGATATTCGGGGGCTAGACTAATGAAAATCTGTTGTGACGGGTGGTGTCCAAATCTGGTACTGATACACAGTCTATTGCGCGCTACCCCCCAACTGACTACTTGAGCGAGAAAGTGTATTGGGCTACCGAATAAAATACACAAACACTCATTTATATATATATATATATATATATATATATATATATATATATATATATATATATATATATATATATACCACTTTAATCCTTAGGAAATCGATCAACTTCTTGGTCAATGAAACGCACTTGTCCTTTAGGTCACTTCTAATTGCCGTCGACTGACCTTTTCATTGAGCTACTTCTGATTGGCTCTCCATATCAAAATCACTGATAAAGCTGTTGTTGCATAGTTAAATCTCTTTCCATTTATCTTTAGTGATATAATTGGCATTTACGTTTTCAATTATGGTCTAACTTAGGTCGGTTTATAATTCCGATGAAACCCAACAACCTATAAAACTCCTTGCTGCCGAATAAATAGTAATAGTAACATTAATAATAATGAATATATTAAACTATAAATGACTTACTTGTGTGGTATCAAAGTCAGCATATATTTCTAATGGTATACGATTAGGATGAGCCCACAACTGATCTAAACCATCATTAGTTAATCCTCTTGGTGGTAAAATAAGTGATTTAGATAAACAATTACCACCAGTATAGTTTAATTGTTGTTGTTGGCCACGTAGAGTAGCATTGATTCGTTTAAGTTGTTGTTGAACTAAACGTTTACGTCGTCTAGGCTCAGGTAGTACATGAATGAATTTTTTAACTGAATCATTTGATGATAAATTTGCATTTAAACGTCTACTAGCTAATGATTGAATCCAATTCAATGGAGATGTTCCAGATTTATTGTTATTATTAGTATTACCAGAGTCATCGGACTTTGAGAAGACAGTTGATGTAAGAATGGAGGATGATTGAGATGTTTCTATGAATCCAGGATTATGAGTTGTAAGCCACCAGAGAAATCGATACGGTAGACATATTAAAGTGGCTAAACAAAATAATTTCTGACTTGAATTATCATTTGATGAAGAAGACCCAGTGGTCATCTAGTAAAAAATAAGGGACAAATCAGTGGTGGAATATCCATTAGAAAAAGGTGTAGAGTCGGACTGGTTAATAAGCATATTTTAAATAGATTCCAGGTTTTATACTTTCAGATTAAGGTCCACCATAACTTTAGCTTATAAACTAATACTTACAAAATATATTGCTAGCAGTCGAATAAATTATTCAGCCATAATCAATGTAGAGGATGGTATAAACGTGAGCTAACGCAAGTCATCATTCTAAATCAGCGCAACGAAATGAAGTTAAATGATGAATATAAGAGTTAAAATAATAATGATATCGATGATAGCGAGGAAGAACGAAAATTAAAAGTATGAAATGAAAAGATACATGTGAAGGAACACCGAAATTCAAAATCTAGAGGAAGGTGAAAAGATTGATTTCTTTTCATAGACAGAAAGTAATACGGAGCCATATGTTAAGACCTAAGTTTCATGCTACTCAGCACTCGTCAATAAGCTCTATCTGCAATCTTGGGAGAACTGGTGCACTCCTTGGAGGATTCGAACCCGTATCAACCAGCTTTGCAGTCTGTGTTACCACTGAGCTATTGCGGCTGCGGTTGACTTGGTCGATAAAATTCAATCAGCACGAAAAACGGCTAGGACAAACGTTGGCCATTACTCAGTGATCAACCAATTGTAAATAGGTTAGGACACGAGCTACGCTTGATGTGATAACTTACTGGTTGAAAGTGAATTGCTTAATTTACTAAGCTATTGCATCGATTTTTATAGTCAATCAACCATGTTCATCATAGAGTTTGAAATAGATGCGCGTTGGGACAAGTTGTCATTATCCAATTTGCGCAAGGTGAACATAAGATGAATAACAAAAGCGACCGAACTAAAGTAGTAGTAATAACAATAAGAAAGATTAATCATTGAGAGTATGCTTTAAAAAGACAAGATGGAAAGGTATGTATAAAAGAATACTGGAATTCAAGAATGAGAGGAAGATAAAGAACGAATAGATATTCACCGATGTGAACAATGATACCGAAAGTTTCCAGACATCGATCACAGTTATTGTGTCAACCTCGACCGGGCACTCTGGATCTATCAGGATGGCTCGGACCAACAGTCAATGTATTCATGGATTGGTGTTACATCTAGTTTTGGCGACAACCAGCTACCTTTTAACCTACTTCTATTCCAGAAAACATCGTTCATAACGGTGGAGCATGATTAAGCATACGTAACACATCCTAACGACCTCAATATAAGCAAGAAAGAAGACACATATACCCAGAAACACATACGCAATAATGAATAATCGAGTATTTGTTATAAACTTTATCTATAATGATGGCATACAATGACTTACGAACACATACATACCTGACGTTTATGTAAATTTTTAAGACGTTGAAATATTTGCCATTGAGCCATAATTTGTGATTGAGCTGAACCAGACAAACTAACTAAACGATATGATTGATTTGATGTTGATGATGATGATGGCAATGTATTGGAAGTTTTTTGTTCCATAGATTCCAATATTTGATTATTTGAAATTTTTTCAGCAATTATACAATTTGAATGTGTTGAAGAACTTTTCACTAGAGAATGATGATGATGATTACAACAATTAGATATAGTATCTGATGTTTGATTAACTGGAACATCATTGATAATATTTTTATTATCATTATTATGAGTATCATCATTCAGTGAAGAAATTACTTCTGTACATTCTTTTATTGTGACATTCATTTCATTATCATTATTGTCTACAATAGACAATTTATTTGTACAAATGTTTTCTTCATTAACATCACTGTTAATAAGTTTATTGGATTGTTGTTTGGTAGAATCATCATCATCATCATCACCATCATCATTATTATTTTCATCATTGATATCCATTGAAGATAATAATTTATCATTTATAATGTTTATAGATTGATTAACATCAGTATTGTCATCATTATCATTATTGGATTTAGATAATGATTGATCAATTTTACTGTTAACAATAGATGAAGAATCACAGTTTATACCAGTGACAGTATCATTAAAGAAAGAGTCAACAAGAGATATACATGTTGGTGATTTTTCATTAGATAGTATAACATTATTATTTGAATAAGTACGTTTAGTAATTGGATTTAATGCATAAGGTGGACTTATTGGAACCTTGAAAATAAAAAAAATAAAAAAAATTTGTTGGTAACACTGTAATGTTTTATAATGCAAAAGATTACTTTATAATGGTTACAACTATTGGTTAGAATAAGAAATATTTTATTCACAAAAGGTGAAGTTACTTCGAGAGAAATTGAACTAACAGGAATATAGATGATACAATAAAGATTCACGACAGGAGGAATCAATTAGTAGTGCGCGTTGGTCAATTTAAAATTTTGTGACAATCGACAAGTTAATGCCAAATAAAGTAGGTATTTTATTTCTATGGTTTTTAACAATCTACCAAAGTTCAACTTATTTGAAATCATCAAGTCAAACCTTGGTAATGATACCTACAAAATCATTCAATTTGTATATGGGCTAGGATACTGTTTAGTTTCCTAAACCGAAACAGATGGTTTTCTTAGGGACCCACTCTTCAAGCCTTTGACATAGAGGCCTAATCCACAAGGTAGTGGAACAACGTTAGGAGATGTAATCCTATGTTAGTTGGTGTCCAACAATAGGTTTAAACACTATTTATGTAGACTAACGGTTTGGAACTAGGATTTTTCAACTCCCTGCCAGCCGCAAGAAAGCACTGAGCAGGACTTCTTTGACAGTGGTTATATACGCATGATCACATTAGAAGGGGGTAGCAAACTCTTCCCACCCTCGGCTGTACGTGGCTATTTGTGACCAGTAAAGAAGAGAAATATACAGAATGAGTGAGAGATATGGAAGTTGCACTTTAAAAGCTAGATTATAGCACAGAAAATAAGGTATTTATTTAATAATAGACGACATTGACATTTTGGAGGTTTCAGGAAAAGGTACTAAAATTAGTAATCAATTAGAAAATTTATTGTCCAATCAAACTTGAGAAAGCATGGTGATTTTTCTCAACTGCTTCCCAAGAACGCCAGTTGAATTTATTCACCATAAAATAATGACTAAATGGAGTAGCGGCTTAGTGGTTAAGGAATTTAACTTCCAGCCGTTAAATCATACGTGATAACTCTACTACTCTATCTAATTCAATTTGCCCAACCGGTTAATATCGCTAGTCCTTACAATTAGTGTCGCTCATAATCAGGTACACGAATCTGTATCTAATAAATGAGATTGGAATCAAAGAAATGACTGCATAATTGCTCATCTATTTGGCTATAACAAAAAATTTTCCATCCTAATCTTTATAAGGTTATAAACAAAAGTTCATATACATTCTAATTGTTGTTTTGTCATAAATTATCCATTCATATCACCTAAAAATCAGTTTTTCAACAACTGTGTCAAGTTTTTGAAGTGTTTTTTTCACATACAGTAATACAGTACAGCTTTAACAAACATTCTTTTGGATATGCCGTGGAGTATAGAAATAGAAGAATATTGTCTTACCTTGCCGACATGTATTTCAGCTCCTGTAACTTGCATAAGTTGTTGGATTCGAGATCCTTCCGATCCAATCAATGCACCAGCTTCGTTGTACGAAACACGCATATAAAGCATACCCCCGGTAGCTAACCAAGCTATTGGACCTACAGCTGCAATTAATGACTGTTGAACAGCGGTCACCATAGTAAGGTTAGTTTCTTTAGGGTTTGTTGAACGAGCTAAGCGTTCAAATGCACATTGGTCAGATTTTAATTGATCTAGTTTATCCAATTTTTGCGTATCCGAATCAATACAATTATTAGATGGCGATTGCAATTCTGTTTCTGAACGAAGAAATTAATGTGGAGAAAAAGTGTGAATACATTGAACAAGTATAAGAAACAAAGACTAAGAAAGGTACCGGAGATAAACAAAAGTGAGAATATTGTAACTCCCAACCAACTGCAGTTGAAGTTGAGGAAGTTTCGTTCTTTAAAAATTAATAATAGTGACGTATTGGATGAGTAAAATAAAAATAAAAGTACGCAGTGCACTGTATGTGTTTAGTAACATGGAGAATATATGTTTGTGATGTATTGAGAAATTCAATTATCGGAGTTTCATCAACCTTGGTGGGTAAGTAACTGACTAAATCTGGCTACGGGTGACAATAGATGGCTTGATATTCGCCAACTTACAAAAAAAATTCGACAGCCTGCTAAATCAAAAGTACAATTCGCATCAGATGACTATGTATTACTTCATGACTGTGATACAGTATTTAAAGGTAGATGACATTTGTACACTGGTAGCATCTTGAACATCGATAGATTTTAAATCTCGCTAGGGCATGGATGGACCACTGAGGTTAGTCGTAGTGACATTATTATTCTTTGGACACAGATATTGGTACAACGAGGCAGCAAATACATATGCGCCACACAAATCTCATTTGATATGTATGAGGGCTGTGATACTACCTGGATGCCCAAACTGAAACAGGTGGTTTTATTAGGACGCCACACCCGGAGCTTCCGACCTGAAGGTCTAATCCACAAGACAGTGGAGCATCGTAAGAAGATGCAGTTCCATGGTAGTCGGTGGCCAACGATTGGTTCGTACGACATTTGTTCCTCCAGGATACTGGGGCCCATGTGCACTATTGGTTTGGGATCAGAGTTTTCCAACTCCCCTAGGTGGGACTCTCCATGTCCACCAATCCGGTCGTAGTGACTTAAGTAGGTGTGTTAAATCGGCTAATGGTATTGCTAAATTTAGTAGGTGACCGACTGACTGAAGTTGTTGGGATATATGTTACATATACTTTGTCACTACCTAGACTAACATGGTATGCTGGTCAGCATAGGATTAAGTTGGAAGATGACTAGAGATAGTCAAACAGAACATGGCATCAATCTACGAGGTTATCAACTGTTTGGCTAAACCTTAAAAAAAGGACAACACTTACTGATTGAGATCTTCAAGATAATCTTAATCTGAGACGTAAGGATATGGCTAAAAACTGGTCCAAGTGGAGTAGAAGAGTCTATTCCTTTTATCCCTTCAAATATTGGGGCTTATTAATATTACAAACGTCTGAAATGTGTTTTCTACGTTTAGCCTTTAATTATTAATATTCTTTTAATTCACTTGTTTTTTAGTCTTGTTAGTTTCTTATTTTAACTCAATGTTAAGTGTTGAACTAGAAAAGATATACATATTTGCTACAGGCTTGTCTTATATTGTGTTTGTAACTAGCCGAACTATGTGAATGAAGTACTACTATTAGTAGTACATGACACTAATATCTTTTTATGTCCATTTACTAGTGTACGATTAAATATAAGATATTGAGTATGATTACCGTCATATGTTAATGATAAACGAAGAGATATATTTACAACTCTACATCGTGTCTTGGAGTACTACATAACAAGTCTGGAACTACGTGGAAAAAAGTGGCTGGTACGATAAAGTGGCCAGAAATGTATGACACAAAACGAATTGATAATATTATGGAGGAAATTAAGTGAGCAGAGAGGGAGAGGTTTAGAAATAGAGAAATCATACAATCGATTAGTATACTTGACGTTTTTCAAATCACATCTTTGTCTATCCCTGAACAAATATTATGTATAGGATATGTTTACTTACAAGGAAATGAGTACAAACAAAATATTATTAGGGAAGAATTCAGTGGGATAAAACATTGATTTGCCATAAAATAAAAACCATTTAACATATTATGAAAAATATGATTTTAAAAAACACATGCTCCCTTGATTACCTTTATTCTCGCTAGACATTTCTAAAACAACAGCGGATTCATTTTTGTCTTGTTCAAAATCAGATGATACAACACTATCAATAGTTTTATTGTGTATTGCTTCCTGATCCTGATCCTCTCCTTCTTCATCACTGTCATCATCATTATCATCATCAACCGACAATTCAATGTTAATTGATGAGTGATTCAATGTATTGTCAATATTCTCTTTTGTTTTGGAGTTGATCTTACTTTTCTCATCATCGTCATTAATAGTTTCTAAGTTGTCATTATTATCATTTATATTTTTGTCTTGTTCTTGTTTATTTGTGTCGTTTTCATCGTCAACATTTACTATATTTGTTGAGTTGAGATTACTATTTTCAATGTTTTTAGATAATGTAATATCAGTTTTTGGAGTATTTATACTTCGCACTAAAGATCGTTTGTTATAATATTGAAAATTAGTATTTTTTCCAAGTTTAGCACATACAGACTGAGGCCAAAATATAGATCCCAATGACATAATTAATGAACATACTGATTGTGGATCATAACTAAACGATAAATTGGAAGATTTCGATGATCTATGATTACTATTCACTGGAAGAGAAGGAAGATGATTGAGTAAAGGCCAAAAATTAGATGGAATAGACGATTCAATTGTTGCCCATCGAATTTGTTCACTGAGAAATGCTTCAGCTGCACAAATAGAATGTAATTGACCACGAACAACTAATACTCTGTCGGTAGGAGCTAAATTGGATTGTTCAAGGTCATTAGAAGGACGAATTTGGAGTGGTGTTCTTGATACACAGAGAGAAAATAAACAATTTAATGTTTATTAAGGATATGTAATAGGGTACTTTTTAAAAAATTATCGAGGCCCACCAAAACATAATTTTACATACATGTAAGTAGTATTTGTCATAGACTGATCTCCTTTAGTGTACTAATGGAAAACAGAGGGAGGCACTGAACAATTATCTTATCCTAGTGTGGGACTCCTCAGTAATGCACACCCATGACCCTACCATGGACGAAACCCAGGATCTTTAGGTCTCACCGAGGAGACACTTAACTACTAAAGTCACTAGAAAAGCGTTTAGTGGCACAATTTTAACCTCAGTCAGCTCACAATAAAGAGTGACAATCATTCCCAGTGACACTGGCGACCTATGTTATGCTCTTGACATTTCTGAACACCAGTCACGAATTATCTCTAGAAGTTTAATAACACTCTGGAGTAAGCCACTAGTGAACTATCATACTTTATAGTTGGGGGAGATTTTGAAGGTTAATTTGTGGGTAGTATATATATATGAAGTGTACGAAGTTTTAAACTAAACAGATAACCAAGGAGACAGACGATTTCCCGATGATAAGATCAACTTTTCATACAACAGACTAGTTATTGAAAGATCCAGCTATTCAACCCATGCGAAGGATAAGAATATCTGGAAATAAAATTCATTTGAGCTTTTTCACTTTTTTCTAACCATCCATTACGACAAGTCAAGATAAGTGCATCTAACTCAACATAATTCAATTCATTGTGATAGAATCAATTACAAATCTGAAATAGTTATTAAAACCTCTTACAAAAAAATTCAGGCAAGGAAATGATCTAATTGATGAGCTGAACTACTTAATTAAAATTTACAAGAGTGAATGAGACTGGATTAAAAATAAAGCTTCTTTGGTAGCTAAACCAAAAGTCCAAGTCCAAGTCGTAAGTCTAATTAGTGTCCCCCTTGAACAATTTTCAATATTAATCAATATCTACAAACCAATTTAAAATGTGCCCCCAAGTGCCCTGGTACAGCCGAAAGTGAGGAGAGTCAGCTCTCCCTCTCCAAATGTTCTCACATGGCCATGTGCATACAACCACTGACAGGGAAGTCCTACTCACTGCCCTCTCGCGGCATTATTGTCGTTCACGAAACTGAGAGGACAAAAAGCGAATGGCATGTCCTTTAACCGGGTTGGTGGACACTGAGGGTCCATCTAGGGGAGTTGGAAAACTCTGAATCCAAACCAATGTTGCACATGGGCTCCAGCATCCTGAAGGAACAAATGTCGTATGAACCAACCGTTGGTCACCTGCTGCTATGGAACTGCATCTCCTGACGTTACTTCACTGCCTTGTGGATCAGACCTTCAGGTCGAAAGCTCCAGGTGTGGCCCCCTAAAGAACCACCTGTTTCAGTTTGGGCACCCAGGCAGTACCACAGCCCTCACACATATCAAATAAGATTTGTGTGGCGCATATGTATTTGATGCCTCATTGTACCAATCTTTATGTGCTTAAATAAATAAATAATTTAAAATGTAAGGGTATATTTATGACACAGGTAGGTGTGCTTGTTTACTAAGAGGAAGATAAGTAACTGTTAGGTCAGGATAACTGCTTATTTAGACTATCGGACTTTTTTTTTCTTTAAAGGGTTGGAAATGTTGAGACGTTAGTTGGACATGGATTAAGTTACATTAATTTCGTTTTTGTGTCAATCAAATGATGTGTTACGATAATAACATTTCTCAGCAATTAAGTATGAATTTACACTAAACTTTAAGATCATAGGTTTAGTGTAATATAGTGAGTGTTTTATTTCTTAAACAAAAACAAAGAAGAGGAGAGTTTCTACTTTTGGTAAAATGATTGAGAATTCAGTTTTCAAATTACTAAGCTATAGATGAGTTTAATTATTACTAATTATTATGGGATTAGTGTAGTTAGTGTTGAGATGATCAAACACAAATGCATTTTGGTCATTAATCGAAGTCAGGACTGGATGAGTACATGTTCTAACATTCTATTCAGCACTCAAAGTAGGTAAGCGATTATCTACTCGTTAAGCTAATATTCTACACACACCACTGAAGTACTGGTTCAAACAGACTAACTGTCTCGTTTGTTTATGGAAGTAGCTACCGAGTTGTATTCATTATCTCATCTACTAAATGGTTAAATGTATGTGGTCTAAAAGTGCATATTGAGTCCAACTTACCCCGTTACTGATATGCGTGCGCCTGTAGCAGTATGAATAGCATTGAAATATTTTTTCCCTTTATTCATTATCAGTTGTGCATAAATATGCTGTTCAACAAGTAGACCTAAGCAAGGATCAGAGAAGCCACGATGTTTAGATTCACGGAAACATATTGTAAGAATTTCACATAATGCCGCTGAACATTGTTCCCTTGATCCGAAAAGAATAGCAAGTTGACTTTCGTCTGATTGAACCTCTAAGTTGGATTGAGATTTATTAGCTAATATAGATTCAGTATTGATATTTGAACATGTTTCTGGTGCTTGATCAACCTTTGTATTGCCATTAACATTTGTAAAAGCATCTTTATTGTCAGACAGTTGACTTGTTTCTTCTTTTTCCCCTTCTTCTTCCTCTTTAAAGTGATTAGTACTTGCAACGTGATTGGTACTGACAGAATCAGATGACTTGAATGTCTTTTTTCCTTTCCCAGGCAAAGAGAACTGTGAAAACGTGATAATATCCTGTTTCATCCCTATTTTAACCCCCGTTTTTGTTGTAATCTGACGAATAGTTCGACCACCTCGACCAATAATCGAACCAACTAATGATGTGCTAAGTAACAATCTAGAAGAGAAAACAATATATATAACATAGTTTAATCTACACAAGATACTTTCAATAGATGATAAATTTCTAGTTGTTCTATTTACCTTCAGAATAGTTTGAAATGGATAGCTGCAATCTAGAGTC
The DNA here is from genome assembly GCA_944470365.2 of Schistosoma intercalatum. NCBI lineage: Eukaryota > Metazoa > Platyhelminthes > Trematoda > Strigeidida > Schistosomatidae > Schistosoma > Schistosoma intercalatum. The sequence continues at coordinate 3,233,421 of OX103730.1, read as the reverse complement.
TAAAGATACTATGAGTACCAGTAGGGTTGTGTTGTTTTAAACACTAGAATAGTTATGAAAAGAACAAATTTTTAGATCATGGTGATTAATCAATATTCGCTACTGCGATACTTCAATGGGGACCCATTGTGGTATATTTTCTTGCTATGTTAAGGTGAGCAAATATATTACCTATGGCAAAAGTAGTATTCCGTGATTTTAGAGATCCAACCAAAATGGCATGCTGGTGGTTACAAAAATGAGCAGGCAAATGAGTCGTCATTGTAGCGCCAGTATACATGTATCTACGAACGGTATGTATTCTTTGCAAACGTCATTTCTGAAACTGTAGATCCTAACAATCTCAACAAAATATTGCAACCACTAGCGACTTATTGTAAATGTAGATATAATATCATCAAGTGAAAGGGCGGCCTGCTTGAGCATCTGGGCTACCTGTTCCTGCCATCTAGATATTTCAACAAGTTATCTATTTTTGTTTGTTTTGATATATCATTATGTTTATTAATCGCATAACCTATTCTGCTGCGTTTCTGAAAAGTGTACAACCTTTCGTTTTCAAAGTTACAAAAAACTCAATAAGAGACAATGTGGTTGCTGGCAATATACAACGAAAAGAATGCACATTATTCAGATATTCATTTACTGAACTGATAACATCTAACTGGCGATCCCTCAATATTTATCGCCAGGACCGACCAAGAAGAAAGAAACGGAAACTTGTTGAAATACTTTACGCTGAGAATTCTATATTGTACCAAAAATATAATATTGAATAAAGCTGATAATAATAATAATAATAATCAAAAAGAAAGAGAATCAAAGATAGCCCAGTTTTAACAATTTATTGAACTCTATAGTCAAGTACGTTAGCATTCTTTAGAGGTACATGAAAAGAATAAAAAGTAAGAAAAATTTATGGAACAATACTAGGCGCAGTACTTATGAACAATTAGGTATCCATAAGAAACTCGATTCTTAATGATCGATGAATACGACGGGTAGGACACACACTTTTTTTCGTGAATCCATCGAAGTGAAAATGGAAAGCTATTTATTAGGTCAGTAATAGCAGAAATCAATGGCATGTGAACGGCTTCGTAGTAACCAACATGGAAAAGTACAAACAATAAGAACTGACACAAATCGCTTTGATTGCTTAGAAATCTTTCGTTCATTGATAAAAAAAGCACAGTTGTTTCACAAGTAGATAGATTGTAGTTAGATTACTAAACACTTTCGCTTTCCAAGCAGAATCAAAAGAGATTCCATGAATAATTTAAAGATATATGACTGTTACTGTAATGAAAGTGAACATAATCTACTCAGGAATTAAGTACCTCTTTTAGAACAAGCTGTCCAGACTGACAACAGCTACGATAAAACCAGGCATTCAAAAAAGTCAATTTAGAGTTATATACACTGAAAATAATTGATATAAAGTGAAATGATTATGCACTAAAATACGAAAATGTGCGTTTGTAAAGATGTTATCGACATTAACTAATTACTCAAGTATTTAAGATTTGATAACCAGGATAAGTCTGGCGGTTAAGGCATCCGCAACTCAGTCACTAAGTCAGATTCGGACCCCAATCCATCCACTACAGTTTGGAAAACTGAGTGGTATTACTATCTGTCATGCTTAGAGTATGGCTTGAAGCCAAGTACACGAGTTTGTACCTGACAATGAGTAGAAATTCAATTACCAAGATTCAGAATTAGTCGGATTAATGTGGATTTTACAAACCACGTAAATGGATAAAAGTAAACCTTATTTCATTTCAAAGTAGGATACCAGTAAGAAAAAGATAACTGTATTTCTAATATTTACTGATAACTCTTGTTACATAAACAATGTCACGATAGGTGCCATTTATAAGTATATGAGAGTATATGAAGACTTACCTTGTTGGACATGAATCAAGAACCAAGCGAAAACCACTTAATTTCAAACTACCTATCAGATTTTCAGGAAGACCTTGAACATAATTAGACAGTACGTTATTATTGGCAAGAGATGATTGATAATTTTGCAAATGCTTTGGTGGTCCTCCAACACATTGCTCATTAGTCTGGTTTACCGTCCCATAAACATTTGTATAGAACTGTGGATAGTCGAAATGGGTGGTTTTTGTATTCAGCTGGTGGTTTGAATTAAAGTCTTGGTTAGTTGCAGACAAGGAAGATATGAGACCTTGACTACCTGAGGATACGAAACTCGACGTTGTTTGAACAGTAAAAGAGTTAGTGTTTTTTTCCGTTTGTGTTAACCTATCATTTATCGAACTAGAATTAGGTTTACGGTCATTAAGACCAGCTTGTTTGTCTGAAGAGAAATTCTTAATTACGTTTTTTGATTTTGTATTGTTTAAACGAGAGTGATTAGAACTTGATGGAGGTTTATAATTGATTGCATCTTTAGATTTATTCCACTCACGAGGCTTGTGACTTATGCGCGGATAATTATCTTTTACGGGATAAGCTGATTGTTGTAGTGTTTTTGAATTATCAGAATTAAAAACATAAGCATGCGAAGAGACAGTATGGTTGTTATTGCTGCCAATATAGTTATTATTGCTTTGAACGGGTATACAAGATGGAACTGATGATAAGTATGAACTATTGTGAACCTGATAGTTCGATCTTGAAGGCAACTGACCTATTGGAACAGAAGTCATATATGAAACATCATTACTGGGAAAATCTACTTTGTTGGTCATAGCTGAGGAAGAATTAAATTGTAAAGAAGCGGGATTTTGATAACTGCATGGATGTTTTTGTGTTTCACCATGTTGGAATGTAACTGAACCAGGTAATTTAGAGATATCTGGCTTTTGACCATCTGTTTGGTAAAAAGATGACTGATTAAAACCAGAAAAATATGGATTAGCTGTATATTGAGTAAATGAACCATGGGAATTCAAATTATATTCGTTGACTGTAGATGGGAAGTCACTTGGAACTAAAACTTTTTCGTTTTTTATTTTCCTAACAGATGAATCGTGATTCACAGCAGAGGACATATTATCTTCGAGACCAGCCCAAGTGTTGTGGCGTATACGTGAATTAAAGTTTGTATTTATTGTTGAATCGAATCCAGCGTTTATTTGCGCAGGATAGTGCCCAAATAAGGCTGCAGATTGCTGTGTATATGGAACATGAACATTTGGATTAGTAGGATAGACGGCTTGAACATACTCTACCATCCCATGTAACGACGGTGGCTGAAGTGTAGGACTCGTGTATAGTTGATGGTGTGAGACAACGGGATGTTGTTGGACTGGGACAGATGGGACGTAGGCTGATTGGTTCATTGATACATTAACGTCAAGAATTCGAGGGTGAAGGTCACGTGCAGTGTTCGTATTGTTAAGATTATTTACCTGCTTTGAACCAGATGTTAGAAGTGGTTGAGTGGAACCAGATTCTCTGTATGCTGGAGACAGGTTATCCTGTGTCAATGTTCTTATAGTCGGTTGCCCTACAATTCCTGGAATAAGAAATGGTTGACCTAAAGAGCCAGATGGATGTTGAGAGTTTGGATGAAGGACACCAGTTTGTTCAGAGCGTATTGATGTAGATGGATTTTGTAGGCCTGTATGTGGCTGAACTAAACCATTGGGAGTAGCCGCCACGGCAAAATGAACTTGTTGGGCTCCAAGAGTAATCGATCCATGATTACCACCAGCATTTCCGTTTGATGGTTGAAAAGAATGGGCACACGATCTTGCATTTAATTCATTTAGTTTGACGTTGGGTGCATATTTATAATTCTGATTTGAGAAAAAAATATTTAAAACTGGTTTAAATAAAATACGCAAACCGTAGACAACTCAGAATAATATTGTCTTATTTCACTTGTTACAGCATTACAAGAGATTATGAAGAATAATGAGAGAAATCGAGTAGCACTATTTTCGAAAAATGCATATGATATCAGCTATAAAATGGAGAAAGTGGACAGCCTTGATGGACACCACTTGAGGTTGCAAAAGCAGATGACAATTCGCCATAAGCTCTGACTTTTTGTGTTTAAAAGTATACGAATAAAGAAAACGTAGGATTTTATTGCCTTCCAGGATTGAGTCTAAGAAAATACCTAACCTGAGCTGCAAAGATTTACCATTACAGCAGGATGGCCTAAACCAAAATTTATTCGGTAGATCATAACTATTATCGAATGACTATGTACATGAAACAGGATATTCGGATACACGATATAAATAACTGACAAATAGAGGGGCCTTTAACCTTAAAGCTTTATGGGCTAGGTCAGCAATCTTCACTGGTGAAAAGACTATTTACTTAGATACATCGATAAGATGGTACTACATATCTGCAGGTATCAGATGCAAGGTCTTCTGAGAGTTAGCTTTCGTCACTCAACACAATCTTATTCGTTGTGTATATTTGATTCATAGGTCCTCAATGTCGAATACATAGTGAGACAACTAGTTAGGAATATTTATTCGGTAGTATTTTTGATGTTTGTGCATTCCAGTCAAAACTATAAGGTCATGATCTCTTGTAACAGCAAATCTTAGTAAAAATAAGCGGATTTTATCCTAGCACAACTTGGAGAGAAAAACCAATTTCCTACGGGAACAGCAATAGAGATAGTAACCTATCAGTTTTGGTACAGCTGAAGAAGCTATACAACACTTGATGCTTGAGAAACATTTCAGGTAAAAGTGAAAGTGGGTGTTTGATAACGATGTAGTTCCTGACGTAATGAGAAATCATGAAAGGAAATTTTATCCGATTTTATAACAGAATGATATGTAGTACAGATTAGTTTCATTATTTTACTTAGAACTACTGCATACTCTCGATTCGTGTGTATGCGTTTACTCTTCAGATGCCGATATCTTATACGAATATTTGATCAGTTTTAATGTGGGTAAAATCAAGATAAGTGCACTTTTAGTGCTACGATAATAAATAGTGCGTGCTTTGCACGTTTAATTAAAACTAATATTGGGAGAGGTTATTATTAGTGTGGTAGACATCCTATCTATTTCTTCATTGTAAATCATGTGGTGAGCGAAGTTAACGTCCGTATAAGGGGAACATGTATAAATACAAGCACTAGGTTTAGAGCCAAACATTGTATGTTAGTTTTCAGCTGTTGGAAACGAAGTATTTAGTGAATTTGAACTAGTAATAAAGCGTGACTCGAACTGACAACTCAGTTTTGTGATTGTGAACATCGCACTTTTACACTTGCCTGGAATTTTTCCAAGTTTACTGTTAAGATATAATTACACAGATATAGATCCAAACAACACGAACAATTAACTTAAGAGAAACGCCTCAAAAGAGACACATTACATGGCGTACGAATAGTGATAAAATACTTCAAATTGAAAGACGGTGTGACAGCACATTAGTGTCACATGATTCAAAGTTTGAGAACATGTACTTCTACACACAACACAGGCTAACAACCAACTGTTTCCTCAGATTGTTCGTACATTGATTGAATATGCGACTCCATCATAGCTGTGCGAAGGCTTGATGGCTAAGGAGTTCGACTTATAGCCGCTAGATAGCAAGTCTGAGTACTTCAGTTTGAGCAGCGGCTCACACAATGGGACCCGAAGCTGAAAACGCGAATCTGCACATGATAAATGAACTACATCAAGTCGAACATTCGCTTAGATGCAACTTCATCACAGGACTGATGAAAACACTAACTACTGTGGTTTTGTAAAGCACTTTACATCCTTCTTATTAGGCAGATAATCTGTGTTAAAGTAATAATTGTTCTGTGGCCTTATAGAAACTGCTAACAACAGGTGATATACACTTACCTTATGAACTCAGAATAGCCATAAATATTTCACAGGAAGGATGAGGATAAATATATACAAATGCCTTATTGGTATGCCACTAAAATTACAAGTGAAATAACCGGTAAGAGTACACGCTATTAAAGTGAACGGAATTGAAAAGTAGTAAAAATACAAAGGAACACAGTTGCTAATGTGTCTGGAGTTTCTGTGAAGATTTCCAGTGAGACTATTCAGAACAAAGTGATAGGTTTCGGAAAACGTCAATAGGTATCTTTGAACTAAACTTAAGATAAACTAAAAGGCTAGGTTATTTGATGAGAGGCGTAACACAGGTAAGATCCAGATAAGATAGCTTAGAGATGCTTTGTGTCTTTTCCTTACCTCACTTGACTGACTGATTGGTGTTTGTTCCATATCTGTCATGTTTTGCCCAGGAAATACATTAATCATTTTATTTAAGCCATTAACATACATGCCTTGCGTCTGAGTCCACGACCCATCCATAGGGCCAAGGTTTTGATAAGGCTGTGAGAGAGCAACTTGATATTGTGTGTGAACATTTGGTCCAGCGTTAGACGTTGAAGCTGACCGACTACGTTGAGTAACTATGTGCTGTTGCTGCTGATGCGGTATGAGGGAAGATAATGCAGTATTGGAATACATAAAATTAGCTGACATGTCGAAAAAACTCCCCCAGGAACACTATTTCTTTGTCACCGGATTAGGAAATATTTGTTAAGATATGAAGACATGAAAATAACTACAATATCCACAAAAATAGTGAGACAACAATCAAGACGATGGAGTCGAATCTACCGGGCTTTAAGGTCCGGCAGCAACGAACCTAAACAAAACACGGCTTTAATGTAATTATGATCCCAAACTTTTGGAATGGAGAAGGTATCACTGGTTATATGAATAATTTTACTCTGTATCTTCGGATTGCCATAAAGAAAAGAAAATAAGCTTCTATATTGTATTCAGTAGCATTGAGTTTCGACTGGACTTCCAATATCCAATATCTTTGTGGCAACTTATATAACCCTATCGGTTTCTTTATGCTATTTTCATATTGTTTCGGTACAGACACAGATCTTTGGTGCTCACAAAATAACCGTAGTCTAACCACTCTATTGCATTAATTCTACTTCTGTAGTTATTTGTAGGTCTGTATATCTTGCAGTTTGAATGAGTGCATTTGTTTCGGTAGTCTCCGGGATCGGAAGCTATCCTACTTCTACTTGCTTGTCGGTAGATGAACAGATAATGTTCATGATTGTCTCACAGTCCGATTGTGTTCCATGCAATCTTTGGTGGCCAGAGCGTGATTTTGCGGACGGGCCCACAGAATATAAGATGACTTCAAACACTTTCGGTGTAATGTTCTCATCTTTTTGTATGAATTTAGACAGAAAAGACTTCCGGAAATTTCTCTAACGACTACGAAAACAATGTAGTAGAATATATTTTGTACAAATTTTATGTTCGTGACTGTCTGATACCTTTTCCAAACAATAAAGATGCAACAAACCCGTGAAACAATTAGACTAATAATTGGCTCTAGGAGGCGTCGAACGAGGAAGTGAGCAACCAACTCAGCACAAATGATGGCAGTTTTTCACACTTTAAACAGTATAAAAGCAACAGTTGATATGTCTTGAAGCCAGAAATCCATCCATAGAGCTGTAGGCAAAGAATGAGACGCGCTACATAAAATGTTTTGGGTGTCAATTTGATACGGCTGAGAAACATATATCCTTTACTTTTTTGTCTTCAACCCACTGAGCTTATCGCTTTGTTATTATGCCTTGCCAACCAACTCTTGCGGATTTTGCAAGTCTTATAATGGTTTGGACCAGCCCTCGAGCACTAGTGTTCAGTCTTCAAGTGAAGAGCGGATTAATTTTGTGCAGAGGCTGAGGAAAAACACCGTTAAAAGGAGTATAAGGAGTGAAGATGAAGAGTACATTGAGGAATCTGACTCACATTTTTTGCAATTTCTCCGAGATATGCTATGTGGAGGCTGCATACTTGTGGAACATCCCTTATCTTAAACACTTGTTTAATATATTGTTCCATATTGAGGCAACAGTTGGACACATAGGACCAGTAAGTGTGCCAAAATTAGAGTTAGCACCCGAACTCTTAAATGCATGGATCAACAATATTTTAAGAAGGAATCTTACACTTATGTTAGATAAAATCTGTTTCCGCACTAATCCTATGATAGCTTTACACTATATGAGGAACCTGAGAGAGAAGTATCGTACGTTTGTGGGTAGTCGTCTAAACACTATTTACCAGCTAGTGTCCGTAGACCAGTTGGGACACCTTGGTTCGGCAAAAATCTTACCAGCCTCAAAAGACACATAGAAAGAGTTGGACATAAAAACCTGACATGTTTATTTATTTAAACGTATAAACATTGGTACAAAGAGGCACCAAATAAATATGCACCACATAAATCATTCGATTTGTGTGAGGACACTACCCGGGTGCCCAGACCGAAGGAAGTGTTTTTCATAGAAGGTCACACCCGGAGCCTTTGACCTAAAGGTCTCATCCACAAGGCAGTGGAGCAACGTAGGGTATGCAGTCACATGGTCGCCGGTGATCAATGGTCGGTTCATGCGCTGTTCACTCCACCAGGATCCTGGAGAACATGTGCACCATTTGTTTAGAACCAGGGTTTTCCAACTGCTCGGTTAAAGCACCGGATATTTGGTTTGGTCATAAAAACCTGACTTAAGAGTTCTTCATTCCAAAGAAATAGAGTCTGTCAAATTCTTCAGTTTTTAGTGAAAAGACTGTTCAGAAAGCACGGAATTTAAAAAGCTACATGTAACGTTCATGGTCTACACGAATTGTATTACGAGTGCGGTTTCGGTTTGTCACTAAAAATGGATGAAACCAATCAAAGAGGTCTCACAGGTCAAAAGAAATACAGCCTATACAACTCATGTGGATCCGTCACCGGAGTTGAACTGTCTGACAATGAGCGAAATAGATGCAGCCGAACGTACTTTTTTACACCTGTTACTCCTCGCTCAGAAGCATAGGTCGCCCACCACCACTCTCCATTCAACTCTGTCCGGGAGAGTACTTTGCACTAGTCTCCAGTTGCTATTTACTCTTTTTATGTCTGCTTACTTTTCAGCTCCATACAGTAGCACTGTCTTAACGCTCGTATTAAAGATTGTGATTTTGATATTGGTTGACAGTTGATTTGAGTTCCATATGTTCTTAAATAGTAGGAATGCGGCCCTTGATTTGCTAATCATCTTACGTCTGCATCCGATCCTCGTTGTTCACCAATGATGCCTCCAAGTCGAGTGAAAGGTTCCACATCTTCCAGAGTTACCCCATCAACTGTGATTGTGTTGGTGCTCTCCGTGCTGTGCATCAAGTTATTGGCTTTTTCCTTGTGTATGTTGAGGCTGAAGATGCTACAGGCATTTAGAGTTTGACAACGCTTTAACCAGTAACACCTATTATGAATCGTACCCACCATGTGAAATCAAAAGACAGAAGAGAGGACGTTTGAATGTATATTTGATGAGCTATCCATATATCGAAAATCGACTGATTTAATCTGACTAGCGATTGTAGGGGATGTTGAGCATGGCGTTCCTACTCGTGATCTGGTGCGGATGCATGACCGAGCACCTTCAGCTAGGTGAGTTCATTAAAACTAATGTGGTCAGTGTAAGATCCATTTTGAACGTTTTGTGTGTTGGTGAAAATCCCTCCATGTATATACTTGTACCTTGTTCCTATTGATCACCTTAGTTGTACACTGTTGTCTTTTGATTACATTTGAATTGTTAATACTTGTATTTTTTATTATAGTTTTTGTTTTTCTTACTCATTCACTAAGTTTGTGTTTCTTCCTGAACTGCATCTGTGTTGTTTTACTTGACACTTGTTCTTGGCGGTAGCCATATTGATTTGCTCCTCCTTTTGTGTGTGTTCTATCCAGTCAGGATAGAATAATGTTCATTTGTTGTGACTGGTAATTTTCCCTCATCTTCTATCAACTTCTTTATTTATTGTAATTTAGATTTGATTGATTGAACAATTATTGGTTGAATAGCCGGGTGGTAATGTTTGTTTAGGTAATGACTTACTTACTTACTTACACCTGTTACTCCTCGTGAAGGAACATAGGTCGCTCACCAGCATTCTCCATCCAACCCTGTCCTGGGCAATCCTTTCCAGCTCCTTCCAGTTGTAATTCATCCTTTTCATATCTGCTTCTATTATCCGACGTAATGTGTTCTTTGGCCTTCCTCTTTTCCGCTTCCCTTCAGGATTCCAAGTTAGAGCTTGCCTCGTGATGCAGTTTGACGATTTGCGTAATGTATGTCCTATCCATTTCCATCGTCTTTTCATAATTTCCTCTTCAGCTGAAAGTTGGTTTGTTCTCTCCCACAGAAGGCTATTGCTGGTGGTATCCGGCCAATGGATGTTGAGTATCTTGCGTAGACAGCTATTTATAAATACTTGTACTTTCTTGATTGTGGTTGTTGTAGTTCTCCAAGTTTCAGCTCCATACAGTAGAATTGCCTTGACGTTCGTATTGAAGATTCTCACTTTGATATTGGTTGAAAGTTGTTTTGAGTTCCATATGTTCTTCAATTGTAGGAATGCGGCCCTTGCTTTGCCAATCCTCGCCTTTACGTCTGCATCTGAACCTCCATGTCTATCGACGATGCTTCCCAGATATGTGAAGGATCCTACATCTTCCAGAGTTTCGCCATCAAGAGTGATTGGATTGCTGTTCTCCGCTTTGAATTTGAGGACCTTCGTTTTCCCTTTGTGTATACTGAGGCCTACTGATGCAGAGACTGGTGTTACACTGGCTGTTTTCATCTGCATCTGTTCGTGTGTACGTGATAGGAGGGCTAGGTCGTCTGCGAAGTCCAGATCGTCTAATTGGTTCTGAGCTGTCCATTGTATTCCGTGTTTTCCTTCAGATGTCGAGGTCTTCATAATCCAGTCGACCACCAGAAGAAAGAGGAAGGGAGAGAGTAAACAGCCTTGTCTGACTCCGGTCCTTACTTGGAATGCATCCGTCAGCTGTCCTCCATGCACTACTTTGCACTGTAGTCCGTCGTATGAGTTCCGGATAATATTGACAATCTTCTCAGGAACTCCGTAGTGTCGAAGAAGTTTCCATAATGTCCTCCTATCTAAACTGTCGAATGCCTTTTCATAATCAATGAAGTTGATGTATAGTGACGAGTTCCACTCAACTGATTGTTCGACGATGATCCGTACTGTTGCAATTTGGTCTGTGCACGACCGATCCTTACGGAATCCAGCTTGTTGATCTCGAAGTTGGGCATCTACTGCATCCTTCATCCGGTTCAGCAACACTCTGTTGAAGACTTTCCCTGGTATTGACAGTAGTGTAATGCCTCTGTAGTTTTCACATTTGCTCAGATCTCCTTTCTTTGGAATCTTGATGAGGTGTCCTTCTTTCCAGTCCATCGGCACTTGTTCCTCCTCCCAAATCTTTTTGAATAGAGGGTAAAGCATGCTTGTGGTTACTTCGACGTCTGATTTCAGTGCTTCAGCTGGTATGCTGTCGGGTCCTGCTGCTTTCCCGTTCTTGATTTGTCTGACGGCCATTCTAATTTCTTCCGTCGTTGGTGGGTTGACATCTATAGGAAGATCTGTGTGTGCTGCTTCGATGTTCGGTGGATTCATTGGAGCCTGCCTATTCAGGAGTTCCTCGAAGTATTCTACCCATCTGTTTCGCTGTTGTTGAATTTCAGTGGTTAGCTTGCCTTCTTTGTCTTTGACCGGCCTCTCTGGTTTACTGTATTTCCCTGATAGTTTCTTCGTTGTATCGTAGAGCTGTTTCATATTTCCTTCTCTAGCAGCTTTTTCTGCCGTCGTTGCTAATTCTTCCACGTATTTCTTCCTGTCGGCTCTAATGCTCCTCTTCACTTGCTTGTTTGCTTCTATGTATTCAGCTTGTGCTTGGACTTTCTCTGCTCGTGTTCGGCTGTTGTTAATTGCTATCTTCTTGTTCTTCCTTTCTTTGATCTTGTCCAGTGTTTCTATAGAGATCCATTCCTTATGATGGCGTTTCTTTAGGCCCAGAACCTCTTGACACGTTGAAGTCAATATTTCTTTGATGCCTTTCCAGTTGTCCTCCATGGTAGTTTCTTCTTCCTTCAGTAGATCTTGAAAGGTTTGGAACCTGTTGTTGAGAGCTATCTTGAATTCATTGAGTTTGTCAGTATCTCGAAGGAAGGCTGTATTGAACCTTTGTAATGCTGTTTGTCCACTGGTCCAGTTCATTTTTAGCTTCAGTTTTAAATTGGCCACAACTAGGTGGTGATCTGAAGCTACGTCAGCTCCTCTCCTGGTTCTCACATCTTCCATTGTCCTTCGGAATTTTTTGTTGATGCAAATATGGTCTATCTGGTTCTCTGTAGTGTGGTCCGGTGAGATCCATGTAGCCTTGTGTATACGTTTGTGTGGAAATATTGTGCCTCCTATGACTAATTTGTTGAATGCACACAAATTTGCAAATCTTTCTCCATTTTCGTTCCTTTCTCCCAGTCCATGTCGTCCCATAATATCTTCATATCCAGTGTTGTCTATTCCGACCTTGGCATTTAGATCTCCCATCAGAATGGTGAGGTCCTTTCTTGAGCATTTCTCTATGATTGACTGAAGCCGCTCGTAGAATTGATCTTTAATGTCGTCATTGCTATCATTGGTGGGTGCATAACATTGGATAATATTCATTAAGATCCCCTCCTTCTTTGTTTTGAATGATGCTTTGATGATTCTGGATCCGTGGGATTCCCATCCTACAAGTGCATTTCGTGCTACTTTGGACAGCATTAGAGCAACTCCCTGAGTGTGTGGAGCATTTTCCTCTTCGTGACCGGAGTATAGCAGCATCTCTCCCGTAGCTAGCCTTTTCTGTCCAGCTTGGGTCCAGTGGGTTTCGCTGATTCCCAGTACTGCCAAGTTGTATCTCCTCATTTCCGTTGCTATTTGGCTGGTCTTCCCGGTTTCCCACATTGTTCGAACGTTCCATGTACCTATAAAAATTTTTGCTCTGGTTGTTAGAAGGGGCATCGGCCTCGTGGCTTCCGAAGGAACTCGGCTTTCACCATGAAGCGTCATAATTCTTCTAAATGAAGACCTTCTAACTCTCAGGGCAGAGTTAAAATGGTTTGAATTATTTTTTCTGGTAAGCGTTTTTTTAGCGAGTTAGTTTTCTACGGGATGGGGACGCTAACCCCATGCCCAACCCTCCTCCTTTACCCGGGCTTGGGACCGGCAGTAACTCTAGAAGAGCTACAGGCGGAGTTTTTAGGTAATGATTTACATTTAAATTTATGATGAATTATAGAACCGCTATTTACCCGATAACTTGTTTTGATTTCGACGGGAAAGAGCGCGTCTCTACAGTACCCGGACGGCTGTTCTTCTATCCAAACAGTAGTTTGGATTCTACAGTCAGCATCCGATATCGAAGACTTACAGAGCCATTTATTTTGGGGATTTGATTACCGCTACAAGGCCAACTGGTGCGTAAGCTGTTGCTACACTCATTGTTTTCATCTGCATTTGCTCGCATGTATGAGATAGGAGGGCTAGGTCACCTGTGAAGTCCAACTCTTCTAATTGATTCTGAGTTGTCCATTGTATTTATTGCCTTCCATGTGTTGTTGAGGTCTTCATAATTCAGTTGACCACCAGAAGAAAGAGGAAGGTGGAGAGTAGGCAGCATTTTCTGTTTCTGGTCATTACTTGGGATGGATCTGTCAACTATTTTCCATGAATGATTCGGAGTGTAGTTTGTCATATGAATTCCTGGTGATGCTGACGATTTTCTCGGGTAAATCATAGTATCCAAGAAATTTCCATAAAGTCCTCTTATCTGTACTGTCAAACGCCTTTTCATAACCAAGGAAATCGATGTATAGTATCAAGTTTCATTCACTTGATTGTTGAACGATGATCCGTGGTGTCGCAATTTGATCTGTACATGAACGATCTATACGGAATTCAGCCTGTTGATCTCGAAGCTGGACGTCCACTGAGTCTTTCATCCAGTCCAGCAACAATGTTGAAAGCTTTCCCTGGTACTGACAATAGTGTGATGCCTCTGCATTTCTCACATTTGTTCAGATCTTTCATTGGTATTTCGATGACGTCTTAATTCCGGTCTGCCGAAATTTATTCTTCCTCCTAAATCTTCCCGAATATGATGTGGTGCATCTTTGCAGTTACTGCTATATTTAACTACAGTGCTTCGACTGGTATACTGTCAGGTCATGCTGCTTTACCACTATTGATTTGTGAGGTGGCCATCCCGAGGTCTGTGGGTGCTGCTTCGATATGCAGTGGATTCAATGGAGCTGACGTATTCAAGGGTTCCTTGAAGTGTTTCACTTATCTGTTCCTCTGTCCCTGAATCTCAGCTTCTCAATCATGACTAGAGAGGTCACTAGTGAAATTGTGATATACGTTTTCAACTACTTAAATATTTACAAGTAGCCTCAACAACAAGGGAATCAGATAAATGACGTGAACACTTTTTAAAGATATGGGCAACTATCAACTCACTCTACGATGTTGGAACACTCTCTCATTTCCATGTACTTGCAAACAACTCAGTCAGCTACTTAAAGAAAAGGCCGCTGGCCAGAAAGAGGTTGTAGTTTGTGCAAAGTTACAGTAGACATACTGTTATCTGACCTGTGATCAACAAATCTCAACTGGCTACTTAAACGAATCTTCTCTGTGACTAGGAGCCTGACCTATGCGTTCAATTCTCTAGATAGTACTAAAATGCCTGTAGAACACTTGCTCTGTAAAAGGATACTTAACTGGTAGTAAAACTCATCCCTGATGGCATTCGAGCTGCGATCTGTCGTAGCATAGACGGGAATAACGAAAAGATATCGTTTTGCATGCTGCTTTATTATTACTTTGCTGGAACCTTCCAATCTAACTGCAAATAATTGACTGTTAATGGGGACTCGATTGATTAATAATGCCTCAGCCCTAGGGTTTAGTGAGATACCAGTTAAAGCTAAACCGGACGATGTCACAGTGCTCACAAGTAAAAATACATGGAAGAAGTTTTTGGAAGCGGCAGGTGGAAAGTAAACTTGGTAGTGAGACTAAAATAAAAGAATGGAAAAGAGAGTATTCGAATTATAGTATGAACTAGGAATCCCAGAAATAACGCAATTGGATCAAGAAGTACTAGATAAACACGAACGAATGTACTGTATTTGGAATTTGAAATCAAGCACTTAACAAGTACAAAGGCATCGTGATTTCATTTAAACATCACAAAACGTTTATCTCTCATACTAAGTAAAGGATTGCCTTGTGTCAGCAGATGATCAAACAACCTGGACTACCCATCCTCCTTTAAGCCCTCAGTGAGTTTACTTGGTTATCACTTCATAAAAGGGTTGATTATATGATACTTCCACAACCTAGAAGGCTATATCTGCACTTTACAAACATTAGGCATCATATACCAAGACTGCTGCATTGTCGAGAGTATCAGTGGCACGAGACGCGTGATAGAAAATTACGTACAAATACATGAAATTCACCTTGAGTTACCAGATGACGCTACACTCCTCAGTATGGTTCTGTTTCTTCTTCCTTGGAGACGATGATTTTGGGAAGCTAGTTGTTTGCCGAAGCATTAGTGGGGAAAAATATAAGACCTGGACACTTTTATTACATCTATCTCGTATTGTAGGTAGGAATATTGAAAGAGATCCCCTAACCGGATCATGTACGGTTCACCAAACGCAAAACGAAACATAGTCAAGATAATTTTACTTAGTGAGACTCATTCCGAGTGTCAGAAGCCTTACAGAAACTGTCTTCAGAGTTCAAATACATTACAGGTAACAGAGAGAGAGAGAGTCATCACAGTGATAAATATCAAGATCACAGAAAAGGTCATGACAGCTCAAACAATCCAGACCGTTCTGTTGGTGCAATTAAAAGTTTAATACTGCATCAGAAATGTGCGGTTAACAGCGCTCCTGATTTAAACGGACTCCCAAGAGTATAGAAAACCAATAAACCCTTCAAAGGTTGTAGCGTGGTGTCGAGTCGAGATTAACTATGAACACCGCTACCACGTGCCAAGTAAATCAGAAGGCGAGGGTTGGACGTAACCAAATAAATCCATAAAATCCCCGAGAAGCCAAATATCAGAAGACAGTTAATGGACCAAATCGAGATATGTATTTGCTGGCGATCTCGTGGCATCGAAAAGATACCGAGATCGTGCCAGGATACAAGCTTGGTTACAGAAGGTAACCGAATTCGCGCGAAGTCACAATCAAAGTGTGTGAATAAGAATGGAAGCACAATATAGCTGTCATTAGCACAGTCAAACAAAAGCACATTAAAACAAACACTGGTACAGTTGGTTATA
Source organism: Schistosoma intercalatum (assembly GCA_944470365.2). Lineage (NCBI taxonomy): Eukaryota > Metazoa > Platyhelminthes > Trematoda > Strigeidida > Schistosomatidae > Schistosoma > Schistosoma intercalatum. Next base: position 3,217,173 of record OX103730.1, on the reverse strand, counting down.
ATAATAATTGTTTTTATTAAACCAGTCGTGTTCTCGTGATAAATGTGAGTCACCACAAGGTCGTGAGAACTGAGTAAGGATACATAAATATTTGTATTACGTTACAGTCACAAATCCTGACTTGAAAATTCTAGTGGACGCAGGTATCTGGCTCAGCATTATTTTCATTTAAAGCATATTTATCACATTGACTAGAGTAAACATTAGAAGTGTTTTTGTGATAAAGATAAACAGTAGTTGATATGAAATCAGCCGAATTGTAATCAAAATCGAGCTTATTTAGTACTCGTGCTTTGCATAGGACAAGTTTTTCACTTGGAGCAAATGCATTGTGAGGATAAGTTATATATGATATGACATCAGGATTTGATTCTTCCGAAATATTTTCATGAAATTTATTAGGAATGTCACTGCAGAATAATGGATCATTAGAAACATCAGCATCCATCAAAACCACATCAGGTTTTTGATCATAATTACGTTCACTCAACATATTTTCTTCAGATTTGCAAGGAATTTCATCAGAAATATATGAATCATTAAGAAAAGCCATATCTGGTACAATAACATGAGAAATCTGATAAGTCGATTGATTGGAAACTGTTATCTCGCAAGAATTCTGAATTTCACTTAACTCTGAACTGCTATATGACTCTACACTGTCTTTTAAAATCGTTGATAAAAATAAATGATCATTATGAATACTCGGCTCAGTGGAATCAGAATTACAAGACTTAATATTAGTTGCAGTAAGATGAACATTAGTATTACAGACTGACTGAATATGTCCAATATCACCACATTTAAAGCACTTGGAATTAAAAAATTTACATAAATTAAAAGAGTGGAACTTGCCACAGGACAAACATTGACCAAACTTGTGCCCATCTTCGTGAAATGCATTGCACCTCTTCAATGAATTATCTGCATAGCCTTGAGTATGTACTGGGTTGGGATGACGTAGTAATGTAGTGGAATTTTTTATATCCTCATGAATCATATTACGAAATCTTCCTTCATCACATCCAAAATTTGTATACTTAACATAGTATAGCAGCAGTTTCTTGAGAGTTGTATAAGGAAGCGAAATGGGCTTTTCCGACATAGCCAGAATTCTTAATAAGCTATATGCTTCTTTTCCAATGAATGTGAGGAAATACGCCACAATATTAACATTCTCAGCATCTTCCTTGATCATAGCCCAGATTTTGAACCTTTCAAAGTAATCTCAAATGCACCAAAATCTGAATGTATATCCAACAACTCCATCACAGGATCCTGCTCGCGACGCCAATTCGGTATTTCGAATTATTTAAATTGTAGTATGAACTAAGAATCCCCAAAATAACGCAATTGAATCAAGAAGTACTAGATGAGCACAAACGAATGTATTGTATTTAGAATTCGAAATCAAGCATTCAACAAGTACAAAGAAATCACCAGTTCATTCAAACACCACGCTTCTCCTAAAGATGCCACAGTTATTCGGGTATAGATAAAGCCTTTACACGTAATACATTTAAAATCGAAGTATATCAACTTAAACAAGACGGTAGTAAGATTTGAGGGGGAGGTCTGCTTCGGTATTAGTACACTTATCTTCGCGACTAAAATAACAGACCTATTCCTAAAACTGTGGATATGTAGATATATACTAGGGTTGAAGCTATCACGAGTTCACCCAATCTGCGAACGAGAACAAAGGCTCGGTGACCAAAGACCAGTAAGCTAGCTGTTTGATGAGTCCCAGCCCCGATAACTAGAGGAAGAAGTCCAAGCTTGGAATAAGGAAGTATATTCTGCAAACAGCCAGAAACGAGCGATATCAACAAACACAATCCAAAACGTATATATACAGTACAAAACCGTCCTTGGAGAGAGTCACTAAATAGCATACTAAAAGACGCAACGGAACAATAGCATTTAAGGTATTTCCCAGTGGGAAATATGACATGAAAGTGACAAGAGCACTTTTGGCGCGAAAACAAAGAAATTCAAATTTTCTAAATAAAATTACAAAAATAGGTCCTTTCCTAAGTCAGTTCTGGAAATCTAACGTCCCCAACAATATATGAAGACCTAATCTATGAGATTTGACGAAAAAGTCACATTATTGTTCACACTGGCTTGTCCTATCGTAAGAATCGGCAATATGATGTCAAATATTTCTGAAGAACATGTTCGAGCTGGGTAGAAAATAATATATTTGATGCAAGATGCAATAGGTTTTACATAGAGTGGCCACGCCTGCATGGCTGAGTCATGCCTATTCGGACCATTGTTCCCGCGTTCACCATGACCGACCTCCTCCAAGTGTTCCATGCTGAATGCCAATCTTCTCAATAACTATATGCTCAGCTTCGAGAATCGTGTGGTATGGAACCAATACCACTGCAAGGTTACGCAATTGGCCGATAAACTATGCCTGCCCATAGTATTCCTGACTGTGATTTCTCCTTACACTGGTCAGTTATTAGCGATACTATGACTAATAGGATATGCACCTGTGTAAGGTGTGAACCAACCCAGTTTCTAGATGACTGTAGGTAATTTAGTCTTACCATAATATGCACACTAACATTAAACCAATCAAATAGTTAATCTGTAAGACTCCGTTTATGTCGCTGACCCTAAGAAGACTATTCGATTCCAAAACTCTTGATATTTTCATTGTTTTTTTCTTAATCTTATGTTCCAATTTTTCTGATCAGTAAACACTTTCTGTATATCCGCTGCGAAAATCGAACCGACATGTTCTTGCTTGGGAAATTGAGTGAACCGATATTCCTGTGGAAGTCGATTCTAGGGAAAAGCTGATGTAACAACTTAGGCCAACTGTTTAAAAGTTGGCCACAAACATCTTAGTGGTGTTAAAACATTATAGCTCAATTATTCATTCTTTCTTCATTTTGCATAGGCATTAAATTTATTATTATTTTTTATTGAATGTTGAAAAACTCTGTGTTTGAAAAAGATAACCTCGCTCACAAGCTCTTCTATTTCACGATCTACGTAGAGACCTGTTCCCTACTAGCCTAATTCCTTCTATCGATAGATCGAGGGGTACCTACCGGCACGAAAGTTCTACTGTGTCCACGTAAGACTCAGGAGATTATCATTTTAATAAATTTGAAATCAATAAATCCAGGTTCGATTACATGCTACAGTTAGTCATTATTCGTCTGCCCGATAACAAATAAGCATCTGAACATGGCTAACAAAAATGGTGACTGTCGATCATGTAAGAAATACAGAGCTCTCAACCGCCAAACTGTTCGAGATAAAAACCCACTGTTTGACATCCAAGATTACACGATCGTGATATAGGGTATATAAAGATTTATTGGAGCTGTGTTTGGAGATGTCACATTGTGACATTAGCCATGGAAGATATCTCTAAGATTGCCATTATCATGACTTTTGGGTTTTTAGAGTTTACGTAGATGCCGTTTGGTCTGAGAAACGTGGCATAAATAATCCAAAGGCTGATGGACGATTCATCCCAAGGTATAGCTTTCACACAAGTACATTGACAAATTATCCTGACTTGTAATCACATGAACAGCGTGTGAGAATCGTGTTAAAAAATACATGAAAACTGAATAAAGGGCGATCAAGGTGTGTTGGAAGTCGAATCTTTGAAAATTTTCGGATACAGTAGACACAGAAGGCACTGCTCCAGTTAAGAGAGAGGTAAACTCCTTCAGCAATATATCGTACCGAAGTTTTTAACATAACATAAATATTTAACAGAAGTTTATCACTGATTAATACCCGGTTGTTTACAACAAATGTAACTGTTGGAAGATGGTCCTAGAGGAAAAAAAATTTGATCTACCATGATATGATAACAGCGATGCCTCGACTCTTCTCCCTTACAAATATGAAAAAACTAATATTTGGCCCTCTTCATACTTTGTCTAATCCTAGCACGAAAGTCACTACCAAGCTAATTAATGGTAAACATATATAGAAAAACTTACAAAACGATATGCACAAGTTGGTAAGAAAGTGTTTGACATGTCAATCGTCAAAAGTGAACCATTATATCAACTCAATATCGGGGTTTTCTCACAACCGGACCCACGTTCAATCTGTGTCTTTATATAATTAGTAGGCTCTATACCTCATTCCAATGATTTTAATTAATTATTTACAATCATATACAAATTCAAGAGGTTTTCAGTGAACATACCAATAACTGATATTATAGCAGAGATAGGGTTTGATGACCATTTTTGGCACATCTGTCATAAAAACAGGTGACACTGGAGCCTAATTTAAATCTGAATTATTCAACAACTTATCGAAATTTATAGGAGCTAATAGGATATTTTTCATAGCATATCAATCTCAGGCTAATGAGTTGGTAGGAAAGTTTCATTGTCAGTTAAAAGTTACCTCACTTATATCAATACACATGGACAACTGCGGACACTCATTTGATTGGAAAAATGTGGAACCAATCAACGTTGAGGTGTACAGAACAAGCTATGAAACGCATATAGAGAAATTCAAACACTTCACTTCTACCTGAAGTTTGTGCTGATGATGTCTTTCAGAAGAACGATGAAAGCTCCACGACTAAACCATCCAGCTCAGAGAACAAAACTCCACCAAAAAGTTACCTCAATATCGCAGTTAAACCGCACTGAATGAGCAGAATTCTTACCATTAGTTATATTAAGAATAAAAACATCTATCAAAACTGATTCATAGTGTTGAGTATTTGAACTGGTTTTCAGGACAACAATAAGACTTCAAGGTGAGTTTATCAATCTTTGAATTCAAGGTGAAAATCTCAGTCGATCAAGTTACGGGAGGATCGTGGGTGCGCACTGCCACTGAGGAGTGCCATACTAGGTCGAAACGTCCATCCAGTGTTTCCAGGTTTTTCATGTTGATCTAGCTTCAGTTGACTCATGATTTCAACTATCGAAATTTCTAAAAATCTCCACAAAATCCCTTCTGATAATTACAGAATTGACAAATGACTAAAACACGTATCCCCATACGTTATAAAATATCAAGCGTGTACAAACAATTATTCATTCCAAACTACAAAGATCTTTAACTTGATCCACAAAATTTTCCTGTATATTTTTCAATGAAATCTCATTTATTTTTCTCCCCCCATATATATATATATATATATATATATATAATAGACAATTCCAAAGATCAATAAAATGGTAGCTAAATAAAATCAATCAATCAATAATTGAAGATCAAAAAATCAATAATTCGAAAATCAATAAATGACTATTTCAGAAACCAATAATTTGAAAGATCAATAGATGGACAATTCAAAATATTATTATTGATTATATCGATGATTGAATTGATGTTGTAATACTTTTTGTTTTGTTTCGCCATAAACATTATTGATTTATTTAATCGATCAATTGTGATTCTTTTTTGTTTTTGGGAATGATGCTTGAATATTATAAGACTTTTGACTTGAAAATTACAAAAAAAATTTTGTTTTGACAGAATTTATTACTTTTATATAAGTTTCTAGATAAATTTACTGATAGTTTTCAAGATCAAGAACTTGAGAAAAGATAGTTGGATCCAATTATACTGTAGTGACTCACATTTATCACGAGAACACGACTGGTTTAATAAAAACAATTATTATTATAACCAACTGTACCAGTGTTTGTTTTAATGTGCTTTTGTTTGACTGTGCTAATGACAGCTATATTGTGCTTCCATTCTTATTCACACACTTTGATTGTGACTTCGCGCGAATTCGGTTACCTTCTGTAACCAAGCTTGTATCCTGGCACGATCTCGGTATCTTTTCGATGCCACGAGATCGCCAGCAAATACATATCTCGATTTGGTCCATTAACTGTCTTCTGATATTTGGCTTCTCGGGGATTTTATGGATTTATTTGGTTACGTCCAACCCTCGCCTTCTGATTTACTTGGCACGTGGTAGCGGTGTTCATAGTTAATCTCGACTCGACGCCACGCTACAATTGGTAATGCCAACTCGAATACAATACCATGGCTAAATGATCTAGAGGCGAGATTATAATTTATGGATGAGTCAATCAGGTAGAAGATAATATGTCTTGAATATTGGAGCAAAATTCATTTATCCGTTTGGTTAAATAAAGTTTTAGCATTATAGATGATATCAGTTTGTGATGAAAACTCTAAATCTAATTCTTAGCCTTCACCATCAAATGTAAATCATAATTCGAATTCTTCACACTGATTTATAACCTTTACTTGGTTCTAGTTAATAACTAGGACCCCTACCTCGGACTTGTCATAAGATTATTTTATTCAGACATTCAGTGTGGAGCAACAAGACCAAAGTAGAAGGAGTGATGGCCAGATCCCAAGAACATTATCAAGAAGAAGTTGAGATTTCCCTTAACGCCTCCAGTTAAATCCAAGGACAAAAACTTATTTTTCAGGAAGAAAAGGTGATGTAGTGAGTCTATAAGAAATAGCCAAAGTTAGAGGTCAATCGATGACATTCAGAAGTGACCTGAAGAATAAGTGCATTTCATTGACTGAGAAATCGATTGGTTCCCTGAAGAGTAGAGTAATGTATGTATAAATGAGTATTTGTGCGGTATATTCGGTAACACAATATACTTTCTTGTCCACTCTTGTGCTCTCATTCAAGTATTCAACCGAGGGGGGAGGGTTGTGCTTAGTACGTCGTGTATTAGTATCAGATTTTGGACAGCACCCTGTCATAATAGATAAACGGAAAAATAAGACTTTTAAAACAACATTGAGCACTATATACATATTAACACTCAAAACTTCTTCAGCATTTTCATTATCTCATCCATATACGGTTGTATAACACATTTTGTAAATAAATAGCGAGACTCTAATTTATGAATGAACCAATCAGGTATAAGAAAACAGCTCTCGGATATTGGCGCGAAATTCACTCCTCCGTTTGGATAAATTGAGTTTCGGCATTATTACTGATGTCAGTTCGTGATGAAAATCCATAATCTAATTCCTAACGTTAATCATCAACTGTAAATCATAATTCTAATTTGTCACACAGGTTTATAACCCTCATTTAATCCTGGTCATTAAGTGGACACTCTCAAGGTCACTTTGACATCCGTAAATTATAGTCTCACCGGTCTAGAGAATGTTTCGAATCATTCCTCAAGGTCACCATCTTCAGTATCGAATCAAACTGTAGTACTTATGATCACTTCACACTTTAATCTTATGAGGTTGATAACATATAAACAAAGATAAGAAATGTATGAGCTACTGACAGTTAAACATAAATACACAGTGAATAATAGACAAAGTCAATAGTTGAAACCATTAATGTTTCATCTAGTACTGAAATCTAGTTTTTTGGGGGTAGTCCTCGAAATCTCATATGTATCAGTGGATTTCTCAAACGATGTCCAATTACTGACATAAAAATAAGTTATGTTAATGATAATGATGATTACTGCCTGATTTACTGAAATCAATATTAACTTCCCAGTAAAAGATTATAGAGGTTAGACCACTGTTGAAAACCTAGGAGCATTAAACGACCCATTTCACAGTTCCTACTTGCTGGGTTGTGGATGCACACTACTGAATTGTCTCATTCTATGGACGAAACAGTCATTCAGTGATTCTAGGTTATCAATAGTAATCTAACTTTGATCGATTCATGATTTCAATGAAATAATAATTTCGTCAGAATGAGGATTTATAGAAATTGCAGTTATTTAGTGGTTGAATTCATGAGTCAATTAAAGTTACACCACTGTGAAGAACCTAAAGGCATTGAAAGGCCGTTTCATCATAGTGTACAACTTTTCAGTACTATGCATCTTGGGTTCGAACATCCTGTTCGGAATTTTAATGAAATCATAATTTTGTCTAAAGCGCTAGTTTTCGAAAGTTCAGATGTTTGAATTTATACTTATTCTTTTACATATAGACTACTACTGATTGAGATCATGAACCGATTGATGTTAGACCACCTTTGGAAACCTGGAAGCACTGGACGACCGTGTCTAACATCACTATTACCATTGGATGCCGGCTCAGTGGTCCAGTAGGTTAAGCGTTCGCGTGCGAGACCGAGGGCCCAGAGTTCGAATCCCGCGAGCGAGATCGTGGATGAGCACTGCTGAGCTGTCCCACAATAGGTCTCCAAAGGTGGTCTAACACCAATCGGTTCATGATCTCAATCAAAAACATAATAATCTCCATAACCACTATACTAGACTACTATTGTAAATCTATTTATTTGATTCATTGTTATTATAAACTTGATTCTAATATGAATCTATAATGAAAGCAGATTCTAGACATTTGAATAATTAAGTTTGAATAATTAAGTTTTATAGACAAATGAATTAACCAATCATTAAAGTGTTCTGAATGATTATCATTCTATTCTATGTACTTAATCACATTTTAAGTATATGGATAAACGTTTGACAAACTATTAAGATTGATGCATTAAGATTTAGATCTATTTACGGATCATATCAACACAAAACTAATCAAAGTAACCTTATAATCTTATTCATAATTAATGACTAATACAATTCAAAATGTATCATTATGTGTTGATAATATACAGATCCCTTCAATGATATCGGAATTATCATGGATGAATCAATCGGATTTATGTTCAGGAATAACAACTATGAAGATGACGGAGATAGCAGAAACAGCAACGACAACGATGACAACAACAACAACAACAACGTCATCATCGTCAACTTCATCTACATCTTGTAGTGATTATCATTTTGATGGATCACATCATTTACATATGTTATTTCGATATCCTCATAAATATATAGGAAAAATTCCAAAAAATATACCTAAATTAAAACAGAATCAAGAATCAGGTAAACACATATAGTAAGATGGTGAAAAAGAGTTTGCTTTTTGTTTAATTCATTTCGGATTTTCTATGTGGAGTTTTATTCTTTGAATTGAATAGTTTGGTGTTGTGAAGCTTTCATTGTGAAGAAATTCTACCTGATGTTTGTGGTGATGATGTAATCGAAGCTCTACAACTAGACTATCTAACTTAGAGAAAGGAACTCCACCAAAAAAAACACACACATCTACATTAGATTGTTCAAGGATTGGTTGAGGTTAGATATTAACACCGTTGGATACCGGCCCGGCTCAGAGACTGAAGGCCCTGAGTTCGAATCTCGCGAGCTGGGATCGTGAATGCACGCTGTCGCTGAGGAATCCCACAATAGGACGAAATGGCTGTCCAGTACTTCCAGGTTATCAATGGTGGTCTAACATCAATCAGTTCATGATCTTAATCATAAACTTAACTATTTCCACAACCCTATACTCTTAGATTGTTCAGTTCATATAATCAATCGATTTGGAATGAAAACTTTGGTAAAAGTTTGAAATGTCAATCGATTAATCAGTTGTTATGGTTTCGACTATTGTTTAGAATAATGGAGGATAAGTCATCCAAAATTGTGAATTCTATGAATGGTTGTTTTAATAAAAGAGAACAATAACTCGGTTGAATAAATTTTTTGATATTTCTGGGTATAAGCGCAATTGTTTAGAGGGAGCATCGGTTTTCGGAAGCATATAGGTATACCGTATTGTTAAATAGTGACAGATTATGAGATTTAATTTATGCTTACCATATCATCTATCATTCATCACTTCAATCACTTATCATGTTTAGGGATTTATGATTCATATTAAAGTTTATTGGAATCATGAACCAATCTAAGTATGAGAACTATTTAAAGTCTGGATACACTGAAAAGCCGTTTCGTCCTAATATGAGACTACTAAACAGTAAGCAATCACAAACCTGAATGCAGGAATCAAATCCAGGACCTTTAAATTCATGAACAAACTCTTAACTTATAAACCCCTTAATCGTTATCCAATGGTTTACAAGTATAATTTCAGTTAATCTACAATTTTGTGCAATAATTTACCATGGCTTTCGGTGGTCATATTACTCACATGCAACTCGATTGAACCCAACTAGTCATGGCTTGCCACTAGAACTTAAGGAATTTCCCTTCAAAGTTAGTCGCTAGTGTAAATATGATAATTGTTGTATGCGGAATGATGAAAATTGACCTATAATTAAATGTCTTTTTTAACGAATTGTCGTCATTTGACATAAATTACTTATTTCTGGCTAGCGTTTATTTAGCGAGTTAGTTTTCTACGGAGTTGAGTCACTAACCCCATGTCCAACCCTCCTCCTTTATCCGGGATTGGAACCGGCGGTAGAGCCAGAGGGGCTCCAGGTGGAATTGTGACATAAATTCCTCATAAAATATATCAAATTCTATGGATATTTATTTATAATTAAATTCAAAGGATAAATAAATTTTGAAATGAAGAAATAAAATCTAATGATTGATCAGTTTTGATACATCTTGACAAGTACTGTCGGATTGGGGGGGTACCTTTGTATGACATTAAGAACTGACTGATCACTTATTCTGGAATGCCCTCTAAATGGGATATCTTCAGCTTATTCTGAGATTCTGAGAACTTCTTCAAGTTCACTTATAGGCTGTCCTTACAAGTTTACTTCCGATCAAACAGTAATTCATTATGCTAAACATTGTGAATAGAAGTAAAAACATTCCTTTATTTTTAGTTTCAAAGCTGATACTTGGTGATACATGATAAATAAACATTTTCATGGATTTTTAGTTCTTATGTATTGATGATTTGAATGATTTACAAGGGTACATATGTTATAAGTTACAGTAGATTCAAAACATTCAAGTGGTAATAAGAGAGGTTTCAACTAACAACATGTTTATATTGAATGCATTCTATGAATAAAGTTAAATAGCCTGTGTAATAGATTGACTTATTATCAGTGCAGAAAATAGGATTTTTATGTAATTACCTAGAAGTAATGGGTGGTCCTTTCGTCCTATTGTGGAACTCCTCAAACAGTATGCATCCACAATCCCGCTCGTGGGATTCGAACTCAGGGTCTTAGGTTTATGTTTATCAACAGCTGACACTTTATGATGAAGATGATCCTCAAAATGACTACTGACAGTTTTCTAATATTATCTTGATTTTGTAAAATGAAATATTCTTGTAATCCATGTTCATGGTTCAAATGAAAATAATATTTACATATAGGGAGTAATCATAAAAAATGATTTACTTACTTACTTACGCCTGTTACTCCCAATGGAACATAGACTGGTGACAAGCATTCTCCAGCCCACTCTGTTCTGGGCCTTCTTTTCTAACTCTATCCAATTCTTGTTCATTCTTCTCATGTCTGTCTCTATTTCTCGGCGTACTGTGTTCTTTGATCTTTCTCTTCTACTTCAACTTTGAGGATTCTAAGTAAGGGCTTGCCTTGTGACTGATACTGTTAAACTATCCATACAAAGTAATTCTGAAATCAATTTAAATAAATAAATCATAAGGATGGATAGTACATACATTTTACTTTATCCGTAAAGAACTAGAAATCTGGAATGAAATGAAAATTCATGATTTTTACATTTTTCGTCTTCCTATTCTCAGTTTGCTTTCATCGAGTTCATTGCGACTAATAACATGCCGATGGAGATGTTATTGTGGGTAATCTTACTTTTTAAAAAAGTTTACTTATCAAGTTCGATTGATAGTTGGTTAATAAACTTCCTTATATTTATACATATAATTGTTAGTGTGCTGCATACTATTGATGTCGACAGATATAAGTAGTATGTATCACCCACCAATCGAAAAGTGAAATGCTTGATAGCAAAAGGTTAAGAAGATCGAAGAAAAGAGAAGGAGAACAGTGAATGGTTTCTATGGAGACGAATGAACAGTAAAGTCTGAAACGATTGATTAACGTTTTGTAAATTATGTGTTTATCGTATGATTCTCAGATTTTACTAAGTTACTCTGTAATTTTGTATCCCCACTTGTGTTCTCGTTCACTACAATAGTAGACAACAGCGGATCTATCCTTAAAGTTATAAACTTAATTACTTTCCCTCGAAAAATGCCAAGCGATTTTATATAGTCAATGAATTTCAAAATCCTACTATATATAGTTGTAAAGATTATTGAATTTCACAGTTTACATTATAAACCGATCTTATCTAAACAACTATAAGAATCCAGTAGGGATCAACCTTTGTTGATGATGTTTGTGCATTATTACGGATTAAGAGGACCACCTAGTGGTTCAAATGCCAACGGTTTATCTTTTTAGCATTTGTAATCGTTTATGGGTATCGGTCTAGTAGTTGATTAATTCGATCTCTACGACCCAGTTTACCGCTCACGTTAGTCCATAGGGCAAGTCCTACTATCGAGGAGGCACAACGAGGACGGTGGGTCCAGCTTTACCCAATTTATTCAGTTCTATATCCTACAACGACAGAGTTATCCATTACTTCTTGATATTCAATGATAATCTTATCAAAATCAATTCTCAATGTCAAATCTACATTATTTGTTTATCTTTTCTTCATTCATATTCAGACTTAAAATATCATCAAATACAATCCAATAATGATTTACGTATAAAACTTGAACGTGAATTATCTCAAAAAGTACGTCAAGCTGTAAAAACTCCACCACGTGAACGTATTATTCGTAGACGTTTAAATGAATTTCATTATGAAATAAATAAACGTTTGAAAAATGAAGAAAAGAAAAAACAACTTGTTATACAAATGAATGATAAATTAAATTTCAATATAACAACTAATACTACTAATACAAATATAAGTAGTTTAAATAATATGAATAATATAAATGTAATGGATTTACGTATGCATCCAGAATCATATTATCAACATTTAAATTGGTCTAAAAAATCTAATATAAACATGAATAGTCAAAGTATATTATGGAATAAAAAATCTGGATTATCAAAGAAAGAGATAAACAATTTAACATTTGTACCTGTTACCGAAAATAATCATGAAAATAGTTACTATGATAATCAAATTTCTTTAGATAGTAATGAAGTGCATAAGAATGAAGTAAGTTAGAAAGCTCCTTTTTTCTAAAAAAAAAGATAATTTTATAGATGTATTGATGAGTCAATTGAAGTTAGATCATCATGATAAACCTGGAAGTAACTGGACGGTTGTTTCGTTCTAGTATGGGACTACTCAGTAGTGCGCATCCATGATCCCGCTCGTGGGATTCAAACCCTAAGACCTTAAGTCACTGAGCCAGCCGGTATCCAACGATGTTAATGTCTAACCTCAACCAATCAACAGATTGTGAATGCGCATTGCCACTGAGGAGTCCCACACAATAGGACTAAACGGTTGTTCAGTGCTTCCAGGTCTTCAATGGTTGTCTAACATCAATCGGTTCATTGTTAATAATTCATTGAACTGAATCGCTCTTCTATTTTTTTTTCTCTCCTCATAGGATACATCTGATAGTAATCAATCATCATTATACTACTTAAATAACAATTCTATTAAATCCTATTTACATGATCATCATTCATTTAATAAACCACTCAATAATGATTCATTCATTAATTGTATATCAAATAATACTACTTATTCAAAGTATCTAATGCATAAATTACATAATTATAAAAATACCATTCTAAACTTAAAACAATCCTTATTACCTATTTCATCTATTCATTCATCAACTTCTAATCATTTAGAATATAATCATGAATATGATCAATTATTAAATGATACATTTACATTTGATTGGAATATAAATGAATCAAATGTTGATCGGGATCAACCTATTAATAATGATCATAATAATGATCGTAATGATGATGATGATCTGGATCATACGATAACTAATCATATACATAATTATTATCAAATGAGATCTAGTTATTTAACTGATGAAGATATACAATTAATACATAAATATTATGAGAAATTATATAAGAATAAAAGGATATTAGATAGAATGAATAGAAAATTGGTAAAGAATCATTTATGTACACGTCAATCGATTATGGAAAAATTTGGACGATTAACTGATGGTGAAAAACAAGTAATGTGATTGTTATTTTATAGTTGAATTCATGAGTTGATTGAAGTTAGATTACTATGAGAAAAAAACCTGGAAGTAAATGGATGAGCGTTTTGTTCTATTGTGGGACTCCTCAGTGATAATGCGCATTTATGATCCTACCTCATGAGATTCGCGTGTGAGCGCTTAAACGTGGATGTGCACTGTTGAGAAATCACACACTAGGATGAAACAACCGTCCAGTGCTTCCAGGTTTTCCATAGTGGTCTAGGTTCAATTGATTCATGATCTCAACTATTAAAATTACTAAAATGTGCACAGAACACCTTCTGATAATAATTGATATTTTTAGATGTGTGTATGTGGGTAAGGGGGTGTTTTATGAAGACTTTCAGTAAATTTTTTGGTTGAATTCATAAGTTCATTAAAGTTATACTACTGATAAAACGTTTTTAAATGAGAGACAAATAGATTCTGGGTTGGAATTCTACGATTGGTATTGTAGATGTGTATCTCTGAGGAGTCCCATATTAGGATGAAACGACAGTTTAGTGCTTATAGGTTTTCCATAATGGTCTACTTTTAATCGACTCATGAATTCAATTATTAAATCAATAAAATCTCCGCAAAACCCCCTTTTTGATAATAATCATCATCTACTCGTGAGTGACTGGCTTCAAGAGGTATTTCCTGAAGTTCTGGTGACAATCCGTGACCAGTAAAGTTCAATAGGGTTTGTTGTGAGATAGTAACACACTGAAGGCAATGGTGGACGGTGGTGTAATTTATATTTGTTTATTCTTACTTAGAATATATGCGTTTTTTATTGTTAGTACTATTATTATTATTTATTATTGGGCCACGTGTTACGTATGCCTGAACACCGATTACCACGACGTGCAATGCTAACCGGTGTTGGAGATGGTTGGAAGAAAGTTAGGGGCGGCCAAACCAAAACGTGGCATCAGTGCTTGAAGTCACTAACTTCTAGTCTGAGCCATGTTGGTAGATGCAGACTACTTGGTTGGGGTCCGCGTGACTTTCGTAACCAATGGTTGGAGACTCTTGGTGACATGGCTCAGAATCGATCACAATGGCGTCGGTGTATACACTCTCTGTCTTCTCTTAAACTAAGAGATTAAAATCGCTTCATATCTTCCTTTCTACCAGCTAATTCTTTCTTCCTGTACTATATCCTTATTGCAATCTTTCTTTTATATATTACCATCTCTGAATTAACTACTTTTATGAATACGGTGTCCATCTTGTTGTGTTAATGAGGTATGGCAACTTGAACCGATGCATATATGTGCCTGGTTCTACGTTGTAGCTGACTGACTGACTGACTTGAATGACTCTAATAAGATTTTGATTCTATAATAATTATCCGATCATTATCTGTTCCATTACACATAATCTTGAATGTTTTTATATAATCTGAAATTGATCAATTACATAGAAATGGTATTAAATGATTGACAGTTTTAATGATACTTAAAGTCACTAATAACTTCAAGAATATCTATAGCTGAGAGTTAGATATTTGAATATTATAAGTTTGGTATTTATAACTTCCAGTAATATTTTATTCAGATAGAATAGTTTACATAATAAGCAAAGATGGATAGTGGCTAACAATAGAATCCAGGACACGCGTTTCGTCCCATTTGAGACTCATCAGCTGGATGCAACCGCATCTCAGAGTTCACTTAAACTTCAGGCGATTGAACAAGCAAGTGGCTATCAGGATTCAGTAGCTAAGTGGATAACTCGATGGAGTTTGAAGCGAACAGTATTGAGTTCGAGTCCGAGAGTGAACATCAACTCTGAGATACAGGTATATTCGGCTGATAAGTCTCATTGAGGAAGAAACGCGCGTCCTGGACTCCACTGCTAGCCACTATCCATCATCGCTTACAAATAGCTTGTGAATTAAGGTAATATCGAGGCAATACTCACAGTATGCACATATATCAATAAGAGATTGATCAATTGCAGTGCTAAACAGTGATGGGAAGATTCAAGTAAGCAATACCAAGTGAGTTTACATAATATATTTAATTTAATTTATAATGGTTTGGATTGTTGCGTTGTTAAGTGACTATCTGAGAGTTAGTAGCTAAGTGGTTAAAGTGTTGGTGTTTGAAGCGGGAGGTATTGGGTTCAAATCCCTGAGTTGTAGGTACATCTAAATGACGAGGTCCAAATAAGGCAAGACACAAGTTCTATATTCCAATGTTAGATACGGAATCGATTGGTTCTACAACGAAAGTAAAGCATATAGACTATCTTGGATAACTTCTTAACCAATTAGAAGTGTTTTTTTTGGTTATAACATCCGTTAACTAAGAGTAATTTGAATAATAAACCTTTATGCATAAATCATTACGGTTTTTATCACGAAATAACATCAGATATAGTGCAGGAATGTTTTGTAGATGTGAAGTCTTCCATCCGTTTATTTACTGTTCAAAAAGTGTACAGTATCCAAGACTTTCAGATCTATTTCCTGCATATAAAAGTGTAATTTCCACAAGAGACTTCATTTTAAGAATTTGAAGTTATCCACAACTGTCTGCCATGAATATGTCAGTTTAACTCAATCCAATATGTCAGATAAAAAGCTGGAATTATGAGCTTGAAAATCTTCAATGCAGCTTTCATCACCTAAATGAATGAACAGATATCCAACAGCTCTGGACACTGAAGAATGGCCCTGGTACGACCGACAGTGAGAAGAGTAAGTTCCCTCTTTTCAAATGCTCTCAAATGCCCACGTGTATACAACCATCGATAGGGAAGTCCTACTCACTACCTTCTCGCAACATTATTGTTATTTACGAAGTTGAGAAGACAAAAAGCAAATATCCTGCGTTTTAACCGGTTTGGCAGATATAGAGAATCCACCTACCTGTAATCTTGGTGATCTGTCCATCGTGGTGTAATAATAAACTTAATCAATATTTTGTATTCACCTTACGATTAATACACCGTTGAAGTGTTATCTAGTGACGGTTATCAGAACGAATAGTATACAAAGTTTAAAGATTATATTGGTATATCGACCACCATACATTCCAACAGCTGCCTTAGTAACTTAATAACGAAATCTCATCTTTGTTTGTTCTTTTTTTGTTGATTTCTATGATATTCAACTTTAATCTTAAATGAGTTGTACTTCTTTACTTTCATTTAAAACGTTTATTACCTTTGTAATGGTCAAATGAAATTTTAAAAGTACAGTTGAAGTACTCATTAAATTATTGAACACAGTAAGGGGTTTAGACAGGTTACACAAGTTTATAAATAAGTAGACTTTAATTCAGATCAATGTGTAAATGTAAGGTGATTCAACTATGAACTCAATATGAATAGGTCAGATGCTTTTTTTGATGAGGGGCGAGGGAGTTAATTTCAATATTAGATGAGAACTTTCACTTTACTACTTGCGTAGTAAATGAGAACACAAGAGGGGACAATCAAATGTATTTGAATACAAAGTTACAGAATCTCTAATTAACATCTGAGAACTGTACAGTGAACAAAGATGGATAGTGATTAGCAGTGAGATCCAGTAAGACGAGTGGTTTGTCCTATTTAGGACGAGTCAGCTGGATGTATCTATGTCTTAGAGTTGATAATCAGTCTGGGACTCGAACCTAGTGCCGTTCACTTCAAATGACATCGTATTATCCATTTAGCTACTGAGTCCTGATATCCACTTGCTTGTGCAATTAGGTGAAGTTTTTATAAATTCACTTGGTACTGTTTACTTCTACCTTCTTATACAGTAAAGAATTCATTTGCAAAATACCCATTAATTGTCTCAGACTTTGTTGTTTCTTCGTCTTCACGCCAATCACTCTCTGTTCTCGTTCTATTTTCTTCGAACTTCTTAATCTTCTGCCGTCAGACATTTTTGCTTTCGATTAATGGGTGATACATACTACTTATATCTGTCGACACCAGTAGAACATACCACATTTGTAAATGATTTGTTCGAATGACTGAATTTGTTATGTCCCGATAAGCATAATGAATGGTAACTTTTTGGATCCATTTGTGAACCAATACTATACGTATATTTTTATTGTATAATTGTTAAGTAACTAAACTATTCATATTCGTGTTCTTCGTATTACAAGCTTTATTTTGACCTATGAACTATTATTATACCATTTACCATTCTTGAATTATGCCCCGTCTATCAATTACTATCTCCCTTATTCACAGCCACATCGGGCTAATTCTTGTACACATGTTGTTTCCTATTTTATGGTACGAAGTGGTCTGTTTGGTTGTTATATAAACCCAGTCTGTTTGAAATAAATGATTCATATCGCAGAGGCCGAGATTGGTGTTCTGGACTTAACTGGTTGGGCTAGGCAGGAAGCAGGACCGATAAGTACTCTAGACTGCTCGTATGGGGCTCTACATGTCATTGGTCCGATTGATAATTCACTACTCTCTAATTGGGACGATATCATTACGTTATACATTAATAGGACACAGAGTACAAATTATAACACAATTCGATACTCGAAACCTGTTAGAAAATTTTATTCTAATTAGGTATATGACTTGACTTTTGTATGAATGAAATACACGTATTCATTCAGTTGAAATACACAAGATTCTCTTAGGAAGCTAAAAAGATAATCACACAGCATAGTTTATTGATTGTTTGACAATGTGATCAATGTGAGGAATATAAGTTAAAGATTATTCATATGAATTGGCATTGTATTGTAGTTAAGTCAAGATGATATGAGCTTAATATGAGAGAATGAAGGAAAGAAAAACAGAATAAGATATGATTGAGTTTCTGAGACAATCCAAGCTAGACCACCATGAAAAACCTGGAAGCACTGTATATGCACTGCTGAGGAGTCTGGTGTTATAACTTCAAAGTACTCGATAACTGTTTGGTCCTGTTCGAAGTTTCTTCAATGCTATAAATCTCGTTTTAACATAAATAATAAGGAGGATAAAATATCTTCTCTTATTAGGTAGCAAATCAACTAGGAAAGTAAATACTGAGATTGCTAACTGACTTAAATTAAACAATCATCGAAAAACTAAGAATCATTCGACACGCATTTCGTTTTATTATGTCACTCCTCAGCACAGAGAGTTCATAATTATCAGGTGTAGTTTGAGGCGTTAAATCTTTTGACCATCGAGTCGGCATTCAATAATTTATATGTCTAACTTCAATCAATTTTCAATATTGAGCAATTATCTTCCATTGTCTTTGCTCAACAACTAATTTACACCAAGGTTGGTTGAATTCCACTGCTAGAATTACCCCTCGAAATTAATTACTAATGAGCATATAAATATTAATAGTCATGGGTTTTTTGAAGACTGTTGGATTTTCATAATTTTTATTATAGGTTGATCTCAGTTAGACATTCAAATCATTGAATACTGGATCAGTGGTCTAGGGCTCGAGACCTGAAGGTCGTAGCAACGAACGTATGATAGAATGATAAGGCTGTACAGTGATTCTCTGTTTTTAGTAGTTGCCTAACTGAAATTGATTCGTGATCTTTATTACTTTCAACAGTCTCCATAAATCACCTAAGCGAGACTATAATTTATTTACAAATCAATCAAACTGAGGATAACAGAACTTGGATTTTAGCGCGAAATTTATTTATTCATTTATCTAAATAGTGTTTTGGCACATTAGCTGATGTCAGTCAATGATGAAAATCATAAACCCAGTTTCTAACCCTAACCACTGAATGTAAATCGTAACCCTATTTCTTCAAACTGCTTTGTAACTCATTTAGCCCTAGTAAGTATGTGGACATTCTCAAAGTCATCAAGGCATCACTCAAAGGTTATCCATAAATTATAGTCTCACCGTCACCTATACTAAAAGCAATAAT
Organism: Schistosoma intercalatum; assembly: GCA_944470365.2. NCBI lineage: Eukaryota > Metazoa > Platyhelminthes > Trematoda > Strigeidida > Schistosomatidae > Schistosoma > Schistosoma intercalatum. The sequence continues at coordinate 3,197,311 of OX103730.1, read as the reverse complement.
TATTTCCATGTAGTCTAAAGTCCCTAAGTGCCCTGGTTTGACCGATGGTGGGGAGAGTCCACTCCCCCTCTCCAAATGCTTTCACATAGCCATGGATATACAGCCACTGACAGGAAAAACCTACTCGTGGAGGGAGTGTTGTCTACGAAACTGAGAGAACAAAAAGCGAATGTCTGGCGCCTTAACCGGGTTCGTGGATAAGGGAGTTAGAAAACCCTGATTCCAAACCATTGGTGCAAATGAGCTCCTGTATCCTGAAGGAACAAATGGCGTATGAACCAATCGTTGGTCGCTGGTTCCTGACACTGCTTCACTGCCTTGCCGATTAGACCTTTAGTACAAAGGCCCCGGGTGTGCCCCCAACCCACTAAGAAAGCTACGTACTTCGATCTGGGCACCCGGAAAGTATCACAGTTCACACACAAATCAAGTGACTTGTGTGATGCATATTTGTTCAGTGCCTCCTTTATATCAATATTTATGTGTCCTTTTTTTAAATTTTTGTTTTCAATCTATACAGTTGTTTTATTTCAGTGGTACTAGAGCAGCTTATCTAATGGCTACAATTCAATCTCAATATAAATTACCTGATGGTACACAATATCGTTTAATGAATCAATCAACTAATAAACCATTAGATTATGTAATAATCAATAATTCATTTATTGATCAAACGATAAATGATTCTTCTTCTTCTTCTAAAGTTAATAATTTTAATAATGATAATACCCAGACAACAAATTGTTCATTCAATACACTTCCTACATTGATTGATTGGAATGCAGTTGTTCGTGATAGACATGGACCGTTTTGGCCACAAAATTATGGACCCATCTGTCAAACATTATCTAATTTACATATAGAAACAAACAATTCGAATGATTCTAATGGTAAGATTAATTTTAAAGATATCCCATTTGATGTGAATACTATTTGATTGTTGAAGACTTTTGTTTAAAAAAATTGTGTCAGTATGGGGTTGTGGATAACTGTTTCGTCCAGTTGGGGGGACTTTTCAGCATTGCGAATCGACGATCCCACTCAAGGGATTCGGATCCAAGGCCTTCACTCTCACGTGCAAACGCTTAACCTACTGAACCATTGAGCCGGCATCCAATGGTGTTAATGTCTGACCTCAACCAATCCATGAAATCACACGACCATCTTCCATTGTACTGAGGTAGACACCTGTTTCTACTCGACACGGATTAACTCCACTCGTCACGGTTTCTTACCAGAACTCCGAGAATTTTTTCATGAATCTAGTCACTAGTGAGCACATGGTAATTATCAGTTTAAAGGTTGTGGGGCTTGTTACGTCTTTGATTGAGATCATGAACCGATTGAGACTGAAGGCCCTGGGTTCGAATCCCGCGAGCGGGATCGTGGACGCGCACTGCTAAGGAGTCCAACAATAGGACGAAATGGCCGTCCAGTGCTTCCAGGTTTTCAATGGTGGTCTAACATAAATCGGTTCATGATCTCAATCAAAAACTTAACAATCTCCACAACCCCTAAACTGATAGTTTATACATCATTATTCTTTATGGGGTTCAATAGCCTGATTGATACGAAAATGTTGGGTTGTTAAAACTTACGACTAGCCCAGTATGAATTATTCTAATCCAATCTTATGTACATCTAACTTAAGGTTCTGAATTTGAACGATGTTATGACTGATCTACGGATTACTCTCTTATAACTTAATACTGGATCACCGAAACAATAATCATGAAAACAACTGAAATGATCCACATCTATTTAACAGAATTACCATTTGATTGAAATAGGATCCAGGTTGTTACAGTACTATACAATAAGATGCTCAGTTTATAAGATTAGTTATTTCAAATACATATATATAATTGGTATCTCTAAATATTTATATGATATGATTTACAATTGAGGCGCTGAGTAACGTTGTTCCAGAATGTTTCCGAGATAATCCATTAACCGAAAGAATCAAGTGTTGTTAGCAGAAATGGATAGTTGCCAACAGTAGAATCCAGGACGCGCGTTTCGTCTTATTTGGGATTCGCCGATTGGGTGTACTTGCATTCCTCAGTTGATGTTCACTCTGGGACACAAACCCAGTACCATTCACTTAAAACGCCATCATGTTCTCCACTTAGCCACTACCTTGTGTAATCGGATGATCAGTTGCATTCCTAAACATCAATGTGAAAGTTCAAACAACCAATACAAAAATCAATTAAAACTTCACCCCATCTAGACTCAGTAGCTAAGTGAATAACGTGAATGGTACTGGGTTCGAGTCTCGGAGTGAACATCAACTGAGGAATGCAAGTACACCCAGTTGACGAGTCTCAAATAAGACGAAACGTGCATCCTAGATTCCACTATTAGCGACCATCCATCTATGCTTATAATGCTTTTGACTCAAGTCAATTCTGTTTACCGTTTGTTCATTTACTCATTAACCTTTTTTATTCTCTAGTTAATAAACCAACCATTCCTGATTATACTGGAGAGATGAATCAACTAAAAAAGAAGCAACCTTATTTCAAAGAAATACGAGTTATTTTCGATTCAGAATGTAGTCCTTGTTTATCAGGAACATCGAGTACATCGATATCATCTCCCTTAGATATGAAGCAGTTAGTTGAAGAGTTAACCAACGATCAACAATGGACACCACCATGTTTAGTCTTTGAATCGAGATTTGAATCAGGAAATCTACGGCAAGTTAGACGAATGTAAGTAAAATGGCTACAGTGCTTTTATAAAAGAATAGAATAATTGATCTAATTAAAGTAGTTTCAAGTTCTGTTATGAAGTGAGAACAATTGTCATCTGCCGGTTGTCCAGACAATGGAAACATAATTCTTAAGGGATTTTAAAACGATACTCGATTATTAAGAAGGTTTTGATCATTTGAAAGAATGATGGTATAATCCATTGGGCAATTATTTGGGGCCAGTCTAATTCACTACCTTTTCGTAAGTTTTAGATGAGTTAGCCCTGTACGTATAACACCTTACTAACAACGACGGAAGTCTGTATGTCAAGAAGACGGTGTATTCTTTCTAGATGAGAATATCTTGAACCTCTTCTCGCCATTGTGAAAAGGCAAAGACACTGCGGACTCTATTTTTCTAGAAGAAACAACAGTTGAAGCAAGCATCATATGAATTCATTATATTTCGTAGGTTTCTTATATATTTTGATGATGAATTACTTTCATGAAGAAGCTTGAACCAAAATGAAGATCATTAAGATTGTTACAAATGAAATTTCTTTGAAACTATTGACATTGATTAAACAAATTGATGTTTTTATGAAAAAGTGAACTTTAAAAGTACATTACACTTTGAAGAATATAAGATAACTGATTCAAATTAATCACCTTTCAGGTCACTTTGTTTTTTTGCGGTAGCACAAAATGAACTCTTTTTTTGTTGTTGTGAAATTCGTCAGGTCAATAAAAGGACACTAAATCTTTGTGATATTTTGTAGTTGGGTAATCTCTGCGGTGTGTGATCAATATTTTCAAGGTCAGTTATACTTACTTACTTACATATGCCTGTTACTCCTCGTAGATGAGCATAGGCCGCCCACCAACACTCTCCATCCAACCCTGTCCTGGGCGGTTCTTTCCAGTTCTTTCCAGTTGTTTTTCATCCTTTTCACATCTGGTTCTATTTCCCGCTGTGATGTGTTCTTTGGTGTGAAAGAAAAAAGAATATGAGATAGCTATATGACACAACGAAGAAACTATCAGAGGAATATAATAAACCAGAGAGACTCGTAGAAGACAAAGAAGGCAAGCCCATCACTGAGATTCAAGATTTGAGGAACAGATACGTAGATCAGTTTGAGGGACTCTTGAATAGGTCAGCTCCACTGAATCCACGAGACATCGAAACAGCACACCCAGACCTTTCTATAAATGTCACTGTGCCGACGATCCTGGAAATCGGGATGGTGATCAGACAAATCAAGAGTGGGAAAGCAGCAAGATCTGACAATATACGAGTCGAAGCACTGAAGTTAGACATGGAACTAACTGCGTATGCGCTCCATATTCTATTCAGGATGATTTTGGATAAATAGCTGATGCCGACAGACTGAAGAGAGAGACACCTTATGGAGATACCAAGGAAGGGAGATTTGAGCGAATGTGAGAACTACACAGGCATCATACTGCTGACAGTACCAAGAAATGTTTTCAACAGAGTGTTGCTGGATTGGTTGAAAAATTCAGTAGATTCCCGAAGTCATCATAGATGTACATAGATGGAACAGCTGTCCAATACTTGATTTTGTTTGATGTCAGTGGATGATGAAGAAACGTTTAACTATCCAATGGTCGTTTTGTATAGGCATCTAGAAAATTAATCTCACTACTGTGTGTATCTGAAGAAGGCTATTCAGTTGAAATACGAAAAATATCAGGAATGTACAAATATAATTATTAGGAACAAGTCTTCAGTTGGTTCAAAATGCACGATACTATCAGAAATCAAACCGTAGACCTTCTAGTGTTTTAGTTAGGGATTGACCTTATAATCTCTGTAGTAGCATCCGACCGATTGATCACTGGTAACTATCATGGACTGATTGAACTTAGACTTTAATATACTTACATAGTCTAATCTTGAAAAGAAAAACACTTACAATTCATATCTTCTTTCTTGTTCCAGTTTATGGGAACATGTTGGGAAGATAGCATTAAGTGTTTCCATAGTAGGCTTAATAGGTTGCAAACAGTTGATGAGAACCCAACGAGTTAAATCCATGAGCTCTAAATATTACTTCAATGTTCTGGAACTATCCCTCCAAAGCTTTATTTATTTCAAACAAACAATTTTCATAATCTTATTGAACTCTATTGAACTCTGCACTACTTCATAATATACATTTTCCTACCTGATCATCCTCGTATGTATAAGTATGTCAATATCTGTGATCTTAAAATATTTTAGTTTGTAAGTAGCTGATGAGAATCTAACAAAATAAAATGAATCCACGTTATTTTGCATCAATCTTCGTTCTAGCTTTCTTTAAGAACTAACAATGTTTATGACCTGGTAAGGCTGAGGGTGAGAAGAGTTAGCTCTCCCACGGGAAATGCCCACATATGGCCACGTTTATACAACCACTGACAGGGAAGTCCTACTCACTGTCTTCTCGTAGCATCATTGTTGTTTACGAAATTTAGAGGACGAAAAGTGAATGTCCGGCACTTTAACTAGATTCCACCTAGCGGAGTCGGTAAACCCTGATTCCTAACCAATGGTGCACATGTCCTCCAGGATCCTGAAGGAATAGATATTGTATAAACCAGTTGTTGATCGCTGGCTACCATGTGACTGCATCGCTTGACGTCGCTCCACTGCCTATTGGATTAAACCATGAGATCGAAGGCTCAGGGTGTCACTCCCTAACAAAACCATCTTTTTCCATCTGGGCATCCGGACATTATCCCAGCCTTTATACAATTCGAATGATTGATGTGGTGCGTATCGATTTGATGCCACTTTGTACCAATGTTTATGTATTCAAATAAATAAATAATGTTCATATCAATAGACAATCTCCATGGATACTGTAGAAAAAGTCTTTTTTTCCCCATTTTTTTTTCCTTTCATTTTTGAATCATTTTCTTTTTAGAGGACCATTTCATTATGAATTATTATTAAAACCGGATCTATATACAAAACGTCATGTACAATGGTATTTTTTTCGTGTACAAAATATACTTCCTAGTTTTATTTATACATTTCTTATTGTAAATTTTACAAAACCAACAAGTTTATATTCACAAGGTTAGTTGAAGAGAATAAAATATTTTTGATAAAGTTTTGTTGTTTAAACTGGATAGTTTGATTGTGGAACTTTCATCACTTTTGTGAACGACATTGTCAGCACAAACATCAGGTAGAATTCTAGAAAGAACAAAACTTCATGAGAATCATTCACCTGAGCTACGAATTTTCACCATTTAAAATGTTTCCTTAATATATGATGATATCATGAATGAATTGATGCTAGACCACTATGAAAAACTTGAAAGCACTGGACGGCCGTTTTTCCTTATTGTGGGACTTTTCAGCAGAGCGCATTCACGATCCCGTCTCGCGAGATTCGGACCCAGGACCTATTAGTCTCACGCGTGATCGCCTAACCTCTAGACCGCTGACTCGCTCAGTTACGTAGATTAGTTGAAGTTAGACATAAACACTGTTAGATACCGGTTCAGCTTTATTTTGACTCATAGACTATTATTATGGGACTAACTATTCTTAAGTTATACCTACTCTATTATTTTCAGTCTCCCACATTCACAGCCACCTTTGGCTAGATCTTGTACAAATGTTATTTTCTATTTTATGGTGTGATGTAGTCTGTTTAGTTTGTATATAAACCAAGTATATTTGAAATTCATAATTCATATCATGGAGGCTGAGACTGCCGTTCTAGACTCAACAGGCAGGGCTATGCAGAAGGAAGGTGTTAGGATGTGCAGAAAAATATACTAATAATTATCATGTTAAGTCTAATGGTGGCCTTGGACTTTAAATGGACATTCTCTATTGGCCATTATTTATTTCACCCGTTAAATATTGTACAAATGTTGTTTTCTATTTTATGGTACGATGTGGTTTGTTTGATTGGTATATAAACAGAGTATGTTTGAAATATAACGATTCATATCTCAGAGGCTAAGACTTGCGTTCTAGACTCAACTAGCTGGGCTAGACAGCGAGGCAGGGCCGATCGGGACTCTAGGTCATTCGTACGTGTTTTACGTGTCACCAAATCGATCGATAATACGCTTCATTCTAATCTGCAGTCCAACCCGTTACAACTGAAGGATCGATAAGGACTCTAAACTGCTCGTACTGGTTTATGCATCTTTGGTCCAGTCGATAAGTCACCGTTCTCTAATTGGCGGTGTCATTATGTTATACATTAACACTGTAGTGAACGAGAACACAAGTGGGGATGATCGGAGGTATTTGAACACAACACTACAAAACATCTTAGTAAAACCTGAGAACCATATAGTAATTACTTAATTTGCATAACATTAATCAACTGTTTCAAACTTGACTGCTCCTTCTGAAAATATCGGTCCGTCGTCTCAGACTTCAGTGTCTCTGTATTTTCATATCAATTGCTTTCTGTTCCCCTTCTTTCCTCCTCAGTCTTCCTGAGCTTCTGTTGTCAGATATTCTATTCTTGACTAGCGTTATGTACTACTTACATCGATATAAGTAGCACACACCACAATAGGGCACAAAGCCACAAGTTATAACAAACCTTGACCATTTTAAGAACTAGATATGGATAATATTTACTTATTTCGCAGTAGGATATATATCACCCTTTATTATGCTTTGAGTCTTACCCATAAACCTAATTGGTTCACTCAAAATCGCCAGTACGTTTTCAGTTTCAGTTTCAGTTTGGAAAGGACTGGATGCTTGTTGGCCAGTGTTAGTCATGTAAATGATTGTCTCTCAGTTGGTCTAACTTTCTTTTGAAAGTATTGATAGGTGAAGCTTCAATCACGTGTTGGGATAATGAATTGCACCCGTTGATGGTTCGATGGGGAAGTCGATAGTCAGCTGACAAGTAACTGCTGAGGGGTCCCACAATAGGAAGAAACGACCGTCCAGTACTTCCAGGTTTTCCATGTTGGTCTAGCTTCAATAGACTCATGACCTCAACTATTAAAGTTATTATAATATACACAAAAAACCCTTCTCATATTAATTAACATATGATCATTAGTCAGTGGCTTCAAGAGATATTTCCTGTAGTTCTAGTGAGAATCAGTGACCAGTGGAGTTCAATCGGGTCTGTTGTAAGATAGCAACTCACTGAAGATAATGATTTACGGTGGCCTAGTTTCGGGGATCAGTTGAAGTTAGACATTAACATCGTTGGATACCGGTTCAGTAGTTTAGAGGTTAGGTGTTTGCGTGTGAGACCGAAGGTCCTGGTTTCGAATCTCTCGAGGTGGGATTGTGGGTGCACGATGCTGAGGAGTTCCATAGTAGGACGAGACAGCCGTTCAGTTGGTTCCAGGTTTTCCATGGTGGTTTAGTTTTGATTGATTCATGAATTCAACTAGTAATCTCTTAGATAGTTTGTACCAATTAGGTGTAACTTTTGAAGAGTATGACAGGTCTGAAGTTTCGTCCAGTGCGATAATTATATTCGTTATCTTCTGTATAAACTTCGTATAGATTTTTACAGTAATCTTGTATATCTTCTAACTTATATGATATTTAACAACTAACCACTAGGTGTAGGTATAGAATCAGTAGATCCATAAGTGTGTTCAGTTTAACGATGACATGTTTTTGGAGACATGTATCTAGGCGGTCATTAGTGTGTAATGGTTCCCATTTCTACGAATTATAAGCTGTAGGATCAAGATGTAATCGACAGAGGTCATGTCAAACATAACAAAAACAGTTAAAGAATAACTTCCACATTTTCTCATTACTAGTTATTGACCTACTCACAACAATAAATTATGGTTATCAAATGATGAATTGATTGATTCCGGACTAAGGTCAAACGTTTATTCAATATATTACTAAACTTTAAACGTTTCCTAAACTATCTAAGAGATTATTAGTTGAATTCATGAATCAATTAAAACGTAACCACCATAGAAAACCTGGAATCAACTGGACGGCCGTTTCGTCCTACTATGGAACTCATCAGCATCGCGCATCCACCATCCCGTCTCGCGAGATTCGAACCCAGGACCTATAGGTCTCGCGCACGACCTCGTAACCTTTTGGACGAAATGGCCTTTCAGTGCTTCCAGGTTTTCCATGGTAGACTAGCTTTAATTAATTCATGAATTTAACTATTACCAACTACTATAATCTCTACAAAAATCTTATTTGAAAGTTCTTTTAACAAAATGTAAATTATTTACCAAGAAAAGTTCATTTAATAGAATAATGAGACATAAATGCCCTGGTACGGCCGAGAGTGGGGAGAGTCCACTCTCCCTCTCCAAATGCTCTCACATGGCCACGCATATATAGCCTCTGCCAGGGAAGTCCTACCCACTGCCTTCTCACACGAAATTCAGAGGAAGAAAAGCAAATGTCCGGCACTTTAACCGGGTCGGTGGACATGGAGAGTCCGCATAGGGGAGTTGAAAAACCCTGATCCCAAACCAATGGTGCACATGGGATCAAGTATCCTGAAGGAACAAATATCATATGAACCAGTCGTTAGTCACCGGCTACCATGTGACTGCATCTTCTGACGTTATTTTACTGCCTTGTGGATCAGACCTTCAGGTCGAAGGCTCCGGGTGTGGCCTCCTAAGAAAACCACCTGCTTCGGTTTGGGCACCCGGTCAGTATCACAGCCCTCACATATATCGAATGAGATTTGTGTGGCGCCTATGTATTTGGTGCCTCCTTGTACCAATATTCATGTGTTAAAATAAATAAAATAAATAATAAATAACTGAATAGTTTATTTTCCCTCAAACAGGTTTACAACCTTTATTGTATTCAAAAATGAATTATCAACAAAATGGTAAGAAATGGATACGTGTTGGAAGAAATATCAAGTAAGTATGACATTTGCCTGTTTCTAAACGTGTGAGGAGTTGATTAAGTATGAAGAAGTCTCAATTTGTAAATTTCACATTAGATTTGTTTACTATACTTACTTATTTACGTCTGCTACTCCCAATGGAGCAGAGGCTGCCGACCAGCATTCTCCAACTCACTCTATCTTAGGCCTTCCTCTCTAGTACTATTCAATTGTTCTCCATTCTTCTTATATCTGTCTTTATTTCTCGGCGTAATGTGTTCTTTGGTCTTCCTCTTCTCCGTTGACATTGAGGATTCCAAGTAATGAGAGCTTGCCTAATGACACAGTTGGGTGATTTCATCAATATGTGTCCTATCCACTTTTTTTTGTTGAAGTTAATTAAGCCTGAGAGGTATTTCTGAAAAGTTATTATTTACTAGTATTGGCTTAAACAACGAGCATATATTATTCCTGGTGATGTATGTAATTTGGAGTTCTGTTTGTCGTATGAAATAATCTAATCACTGAAACGGTAGTTGTGTACTACTGATATCAACAGATATAAGTAGTATGTATCATCAATCGAAAGTGGGGTGCCTGGCAGCAGAAGGTTAAAAAGATCGGAGGAAACAGAACAAGAACAGAGAATGATTGCTATGAAAACAAAAAAACAATGAAGTCTGAGACGATGGATTGACATTTTGTAAATGAAGAATTCATTGTATGGTTCTCAGATTTTACTAAGAGATTTTGTAAAATTGTATTCAAATACCTTGGTTCTCCCCACCTGTGTTCTCGTTCACCACAAAACAAATGTGATTAAATTGATATGGACTTCCCTGTAGTTGAAATGCTAAAAAACTGGAAGACCTCACTTTGCTACAAATCAGTTTTGACATTGATTTTAAAACATCGTAAGTACTTCTGATTATTAATATAGAAGCAATCCAACCATACATTGGAAACCATCCATTCTTTGATAGTGAGTAGAGCGGCTGGCACTATTTCAAGCCAACATAATTTATTCTAGCTTTCGGATAGACCAATTTATTCATTCTTCTTCCGTCACATCTTGACCTTATTAATTATTTTCTTCGTCTATTCTTGTTTCGATTTAGTTCGCTTCACATCGCTTCACTTCGATTCGATTTGACTATAAGTATTGAGTAACACTTGATCAAAGTGAGTTAGCTAGTATGCCTTCTCTGATTCGTTTCGTCTCGGTCTATTCTCTTCTTCGTTTCGTTTCTCTGATTGTCCGTCTAGATCAACGATTGTGTGAATTATACTTATTCAAAATCCATTCTCGTATGTAACTTATTTAATTCCGTTATTGGCTAACAAGAGTTAAGTCGATAATCATATACGAGGACCTATAATATGTCTACTTCAAGAACAATCAATCATACGATATTACTGGAGTCAGATCTGGGGCCATTAAATTAGAAGTATCCCATGATAAAATCGGCAAAAATTGGTAAATATTTATAGTCTGATACGATATTTCAACAAATCGGTTAAATTTCTGAAACAGATCTGGTTGGCGTTTTTTAGTAAAGTTTTTTCTACGGGATGGGGTTGCCGACTCCATGTCCAACCCTCCTCCTTTGCCCGTGCTCGGGACCGGCAGTAACTGTAGAAGAGTTACAGGGGGAGTTTTCTGAAACAGATGAGGTGACCGAAATAATATTTTGCTTATTGATCAAGTTTGAATCTTAACTAATTTGTTTGCAGAAATTAGGACCGTTGACTAATTATCTGAATATATTCACAATGAATTAGATCTGTTATATTGGGAGTATTAGAGAACTCTTTGAAAAAGTCTACAAAAGCTGAAAAAGACAGAAAGCACTTCGTCTAATTAGCCTCCAATGGAAACTCTTTACATTTCGTTACAATGTGTAATATGTTTCCAAAATCTTTTAGAGTATCAAGGTCATTCGTAGACCTGTATATCCTTGTAAGCAGAGACGAGGCTCGTTACTGAAAGAAATATTGAGGCAATCTGCACAGGATGTACATATACCAATAAGCGATTGATCAGTTGAAGTCGTATACATCCATTGGATGAACAATAAGTATGCTTTCTTTCTTCATTTAAGCAACATACTTCTTACCTTTTGTCATTCATTTGTGATCCAAATGTAAGAGATTTTGGGATATTAGGGAATGGTTAGAAAGTCAGTAATAAGCGTTCAAGCACCAGCTATTCAAATAAATTAAAATGTTCAATGTAAATATTATGATTATAAGATTATCGATTAGAGAATAAATAATAAGGGATTGAAATTAAGGTCATAAGTCGACCAATGATCATTCACTTCTGTGCCATAATATTAAATATCAACTACAATATTTGAAAATCACCTAGGTAATTGGACCCCTTTCCCTGCACACACATGTATACTTTGTTCATTACGTAAAAAAATTATAAGCTAACATCAACACAAGCAATGATAATCACTTGTAGTCAATTAAGTAAAAGTGCATAACATAATAAATGTGTAAGTACACTGTTGAGAAGCGTCGCATTTCTACAACTGAAGAACCTATGGAACTCAAAATAACTGTCTTACAACAAAAATCAAAGTGAAAATCTTCAATACGAACGTCAAGACAGTTCTACCGTACGGAGCTCAAACTTTAGGAACTACTGCAACCATCATCGAAAAGGTACAAGTATTTATAAATAATTGTTTACGTAAGATACTCAATACCAGTTGACCAGATACCGTCAACAACAACCTACTATGGGGTAGAACAAACAAGCTTCCATTTGAAGAGGAAATTAGGAAAAGACGTTGGAAGTGGATAGGACACACATTGTGGAAATAACCAATGTACATCAGAAAGTAAGCCCTAACTTGAAATCGTGAAGGTGAAAAGAAAGGAGGAACATCGAAGAACACACTACATCAGGAATCGGAAGCAGACATGAAAAGTATGACTAGCAACTGGAAAGAACTGGAAAGGATTACCCAGGACAGAGTTCAATGGAGAATGTTTACACTCAGAACTATTTTCAACATGTAAATGAATATCATATGTTCAACACATAAAGTAACGCAGAATACAGTATAAACACTACGGCATTCGAACGTATGCAACCTCCACAGTCGCAAATCAAAAGACAAAAGAAGACTGGAGAAGTGTTTGTTGGGTAAAAATCAAAATGTACAGAAAATCATGGGTATTTATAGATATTAGTGTTTGTTATATCAACATTATAATTCAGCCAATCCGCAAAGAGGCATGTCCAATAGTAGCATACCACATTGATATTTTAGAAAGTTCCATTACATTCTACTTAAATGGGAACTCTTTGGCTTATTCAGGGCCTCTGGAGGCTCCCTTGTAATTCTCGGAAACCATCCCAACATAACAAAGCTTAAAGGTAATCAGTTTAATCTCTATTGTAGGGATTAATGCTCATTATTGAGTAGTTCAATACTAAGGATGAAATTACTATCCACTAATCTCTAATATACGATTAGTTATTTAACCAAAGTCATTCCGTTCTATCCATTATTATTACACTATTCTGTCCCTACTTTGTATATTCTCTCAGATATACACGTAATACAATGAATTTATCCAATCATTTACTTGATACAAATAGTGAATATTATCAATTGGAATGGGAAATGGTTAGTTCAAATTTGATAATGTGTTTAATTGATGATACATTAATACAAAATCAATCAATTATTGAACCTCTATCAGATAATAACTCCACCTGGAGCCCCTCTGGGGCTACTGCTGATTCCAAGCCCGGATAAAGAAGGAGGGTTGGGCATGGAGTTAGCGACGCCATCCCGTAGAAAACTAACTCGCTAAAAACACGCTAACCAGAAAAAAATTATTTAAACTACCATCAGATAATAAGATAGTTTTTAGATATGATTTCTAACATATTTAATACAACAATAATTATAACTTGTCAACCGTTTTTATATTTATTTATTTATTTAAACACACATAAACATTAGTACAAGAAGGCACCAAATAGATATGCACCACACAAGCCACTTAATGTGTGTGCGGGCTACGATACTGCCCGGATGCCCAAACCGAAGCAAGGAGGGGCTATACCCCGAGTCTATGACCTAAAGGTCTAATCCACAAGGCAGTGAAACAACGTGAGGAGATGCAGTCACATCGTAGCCCTTGACTAACTATAGGTTCATACGCTATTTGTTCCTACAGGATACTGGAGCCCATCTGTACCGTTGATTTGGAATGAGGGTTTTCCAACTCCTCTGAGTGAATCCTCCATATCTATTAACCCGGTTAAAGCGTCCGACATTCGCTTTTCGTTCTCTCAATTTCGTAAACAATAATAATAACACGAGCAGGTAATGAGTAGGACTACCCTGGTATGCACGTGTCCGTATGAGAGCATGTGGAGAGGGAGAGCTGACTCTTCCCACCCTCGGTCGCACCAGGGCATTGGGGGAGCACCTTTTGTGTAGACATCCTATTTGAGAATAAACAAATCTTACGTAATAGGTCTAACTAGATGAAATTAGAGAAGATAATTTTGGAGCAATAAGGAATTCCTATATAAACACGTCTATTAGATGAACTCAAAGTACTTTGTGTTAGTAGATTAAAGGAGAGTTAAGCAGGTTAAAAAATATAGTAAATATAGGATAAATTGAATGAAGAATTTTAAGACAAAAATTAATAATCTAGCTATTAATAAATTAAACCAATTCTGAAAACAACAGAATATTTTGCAACGAGTTATTTTTATCATCGTTACTTCAAAGGCATTATTTTATGCGGTTAACCTTGTCTAAAATGGTGGTTGGAGGTAGTTAACAGAAAACCCTGGATCTAGGTTTCGTGCTATTTGGCATTCGTCAGCAAGGTGTACCTGTAATCTTGAGGGAACCGATGCTCCCTGTCTGATTCAACCCCGTATCACCCAGCTTCACAATTAGAGACATTACCACAGAGTTAGCCAGGCTGTGACTGACCTCCTGTAGGACAGGTACACCTTGCTGACGAGTATCACATGGCAGGAAACCTGGGTCTAAGGTTTCCTGTTGACTACCTCCAGCCCACCCCACTCTCGGCCATACCAGGGAATTTGGGAGCAACAGTTTGTTAGCTGACATTTGTCTTTGAACTGAATTATTAGAAAGTTTAAAACATACATCAGCCTTCCAACTGGACCATATATTGGCGCTAAATACATCTATAGCAGACTAAAATTAATATTCAATGTGTTGTTCCAAGTACTTTTAACTGTTTGGGTGATTGCAGTGTGCTGGAATGTGATTTTATTTAATGAATTTAATATATAAGTGTCTGAAATTATCTGTTACTGTTTAATATGTACCTGTTAGTATAACATACTACAAGAGGTTGGATAAAAAAACACAAATAAGATGAAATTTAGAACTTCGAACAAAGTCATTAATCAAGAATGCACTGTAATGTACCATAATCATCTGATAAATGAACTTTAGAATTGTGGTGTGTGTTACTGATATCGATAGATATCAGTAGTATGTATCATCCACCAATCGAAAGTGAAATGTCTGGCGGCAGACGGTTAAGAAGATAAAAGGAGAGAGAACAAGAACAGAGAATGATTACTGTGGAAATAAAGGAACAATGAAGTCTGAGACGATGGATTTATATTTTGCAAATGAAATATTTATTGTATGGTTCTGAGATATTACTAAGTGATTCAACTGAGGAGTCCCACAATAGGACGAAACGACTGTCCAGTGCTTCCAGGTTTTCCATGGTGGTCTAGCTTCAATAGACTCATGATTCAATGTATTATGTAATCATCAGTGTTATGTAACCTCTAAACATTTTGATTTTATTTATCATTCAGGAATTTCCTTATGCCAATGATATTTGTTATTTGGCCTATTCCTATCCGTACACCTATACAAATTTAAAATTTGATTTGAATGAATTACTTATTAAATCAAATGAAAATGAAACATTGAATAAAACAATTAATTGTGAAGTATTATGTCAAACTAGAGCTGGCAACTCATGTTTCCTGGTTACAATTACTGATCAAAGTAAGTTTTTTTCGTAGAGTACTATAAGTTATAGCCCTGTTGCTCTTATCAATATATGACGCATTGATAATGCCAGTTAGAGAACAGTGAATTATTAATCGGACCAATGATGCATAAAACTCGTACGAGCAATCTAGAGACCTTAGCGATCCTGCTTCCCCGCCTAGCCAGCCTGTTAAGTTCAGAACACCAATCCCCGCCTCTACGATGTGAATCATTTATTTCAAACATACTGGGTTTATATATCAGCCAAACAGACCACATCGTACCATAAACTAGGAAACAACATTTGTACAAGATCTAGCCAAAGGTGGCTGTGAGTGCAGGAGACTGTAATGAATAGACTGTGCATAAATGAAGAACGGTAAATCGTATAATAACAGTTTATAGGTCAAAATGAGGCTTATAATAAAAGAAACATGAATATATATAGATAAAATGATTGTTGAAAGTAGTCAACAGGAAACTCTGGACCCGGGTTTCCTGTTGATTATCTCCAAACACCATCTTATCTCAACATAGTGTACGCAATATTGACTCACCCAGACTAGTGACCACATTGCAACTAGGTCGATAGTATTCGATCTGTACTAAGAAGTAACTGACATACATGACATTGACACCACCTAGTGATCAATCAATTATGAATATGCATAGTTTAGCGACGAAACCAATAATCAAACTTTGTCGTTTGCTTCACATGTTGTTTGTGACTAGAAAGCCACTGAAAACCAGAAAGCATTGGTCAGTAGTGTTTTCGTAGTGTAGAACTCCACAGCCTTATGTATGCACTACTGCTCCATCAACTAGTCACAGAACATTCAGTCATTAGTGTTGGCTCCAAATCTTCAAACCCACTGGGTTGGGATCAGACAGAACAGCCATTCATAGATCCCTGGTTTTCAGTGATTATCTAGCTACAGTCAATTGTTGATGTAAATTACGAAATCCCACAGTCTCCAAGATTTCTATATAAATTTTTGATAGGTGATACATTATGAGCACAGATAGATTATGACTATCAGTAGAACCCAGGACGGGCGTTTCTTCCCATTTGAGGCTCATCAGCTGGATGTACCTACATCTCAGAGCTAATGTTTACCCCAAGACTCGAACCCAGTACTGTTCGCTCCAAACTCTTAAATACAAGTACATCCAGCTAAAGACGACCTCCAAATGGCACGAACCGCGTATCTTGGACTCCACTGCTCACCACCATTCACCTCTCCTTATAATACTTATGACTTATGGCAATATCGGAGTAATATGCACAGGATGCACATATTCCAATAACCAATTGATCCATTGTAGTCATAAACATCAATAGAAATATTCAAACAACCAATACTATTTTAACAGTTGAGATCATGATTCAATTGAAGCTAGACCACTATGGGAAACCTGGAAGAATTAGACGGCCGTTTCGTCCTATTGTGGGACTTCTCAGCAGTGCGCATCCACGATCCTATGGTGGTGGTACAACTGTTGCAATGACTACAATCTCCACAAAACCCCCCTTTTGTCACCAAATACTATTTTAGTCAGTAAGATGTTAAACATGAATGTGCTATAAATATTGTTTAAATAAATAAAAAAACTACAAAAATTTGTTTTCACAGATTGAAATCATGAGTCAGTTGAAGCTAGACCACCATTGAAAACCTGGAAGCACTGGACGGCCGTTTCGTCATATTGTGGGACTCCTCAGCAGTGCGCATCCACGATCCCGCACCACGCGGGGCTCGAAGCCAGGACCTACTGGCTTCGCGCGCGAGCACTTAACCATTAGACCACTGAGCTGGCATCCAACGGTGTTAATGTCTAACTTCAACCAATCCACGAAGTTGCGCCACCATATACCACTGTCTTCAGTGAGTGAGCTGATATGGTGGCGCAACTTCGTGGATTGGTTGAAGTTAGACATTAACACCGTTGGATGCCGGCTCAGTGGTCTGGTTGGTTAAGCGCCTGGTGCGAGACTGATAGGTCCTGGCTTCGAGCCCCGCGTGGTGCGGGATCGTGGATGCGCACTGCTGAGGAGTCCCACAATATGACGAAACGGTCGTCCAGTGCTTCCAGGTTTTCAATGGTGGTCTAGCTTCAACTGATTCATGATTTAAATCTGTGAAAATTTCTAAAAAATCTCCACAAACCCCTTCTGATAAAAATTTGTTTGTTTATTTATCTCGACAAACAAATAAACAGACATACCAAATAAAGATAAATATGCAGTTGTAATCACTGGTCGTGTTCACCCTGGTGAAACCAATTCTAGTTGGATAACTTATGGATTATTGAAATTTTTAACAAGTAATCAATCCATTGTATTAACATTGAAAAAACAATATACTTTCTATATTATACCAATGTTAAATCCTGATGGAGTAATTGTTGGAAACTATAGGTAAGTTACATGATAGATGTATGGAACGGTGAGATTAGAATTTATGAATGAACCAATCAGATTTATGATGATAGATCTTGAAATTTACCGCGAAATTCACTTATCTAATTCGTAAATATTAGTTGTAATTCCTCACGATGGTTTAGAGCTCACATTTAAGTGTAGTATGTAGTAGATGGACATTCTCAATGTCTCGTTAGCGTCGGTCAATGGTCGTTCATAGATTATAATCTCATGGATGTAACCATTTTGTTTATGCAATTTATACAATACTTCATATGGCGCTTAGTTTTTTTTACTGTTACATTGTTGATTGGGGATAAGAGTTAAGAATAGGATAGATTTTGACTGGGTAAAACTCTCAGATTATAAAAGGAGAAGGATTTGAAATTGTAACCTATCGGTTGAAAGTTAATTATTGTTATTAATGAGAAATCACTATACTGAAAGGTGTGTTAGACGAGTTATTTGATGTTGTAATGTTTTGTAAGGATCATGACATAGTGTTAGTTATATCATCAAAGTTATATAATGTACACTTGTGAGCCAGGGTAATTCTATATTGGTTTTTAGGAGAACCAGACACCATCCAGACATTTACGTGACAACCCAAACAGTACAAGTCAATCCCATATAACAGGAGAGCCAGAAACTAACCAGGCTTAAACTTTATAACCCGAGCAGTACAGCTCAATCTTGCTCCACAGGAGAATTAGACATCATGTAGACTTTAATGCTACAATCTGAATAGTAAAGCTCAATACTGTGGCGCAACCACACAGGTACCAAACACCCTAGTGAACCATTCGCACCATTCATGTACACATTTACGTCACATGTATAGTTATTCCGATCAATGATCGCGTGAATCAATTGTGCACAGCAAGAACAGGCCAAAGTTGACCTATTCCGCTTACACGACAGTCAAACTCATTAACGTTAGCAATGGTGACATGCCTTATAATGTCCCAATGGCAATGGCCCTTGAGAACACTGAAAAGCAACCACCAGTATGAATGAAATCCGTTAACCAGCAAACTAATTTTGTTCATGAACAGTCAGCAAAACTTGCCAAAGTAATACCGAACCATCCACAATATCAATGGCAGACCTCCAGTCTCATGTGAGACCTTCAGCTCTACATAACCACATAGCTTATACTACATACAGCACTTATGTAGGGTAGTAAACGAAAATGTAAACATTTTTGACACACATAAAAATATTTGTTTCCGCAAATTTGAATTATAAACCAGTTCAGATATCTTTTCTCAATATGTTATTGCAATGACTTGAAATAAGACTGGTCTATCAATGTAGTAGTTTGAACTAAATGCTGATTACCCAGTCAATCAGTTGCAATGTAGAACCTGATAAGTATGTACAGTTTATGCTGTTTGTCCAAGAGACATACCTTAGTGCTGTTATATCTTAAGTTACTGCCTTTAATCATATCATTCTCCGACCGACTTAGCTGACCTAAAGGAACTTATGTTCCAGCTAATATTAGCTTGGTTGAATCATTACAATAACCAACCCGACCATCACGCCATGGTAGCAAATAACATCGGAAAAATGCTGATTACTGTTTCTAATATAACAATTTACTAGCAGTTAATCAATAATTTGATGTTGTTGTGTGTATGTAGTTTACACAATTAGTAAGTTAATAGATAAAGATTTTAATTATCCATCCACCAAGGGAACAACAGCAACCCATTAGCTGAATGTAATCATTCAAATACAGATCTTACTGAAACTTGATGATAATTGTCTCCAAATACCCTGGTATGGTTGAGAGCCGAGAGAGTTAGGTCTCCTTCTCGAAATGTTCTCAAACGGCCACGTGCATATAACCATTTCTAGGAAAGTCATACTCACTGCATTCTTTCGGCGACGGTCGAGCACTTATAAAAACACCTGAGAATTTTTGGAAGCTTGTCACTCAGGTTAATCTGAAATTGACAAGCACAGTGAAATCGATCAAATTTACCAACCAATCAGAAAAATTACGGACAAACATATGATCAAAAATCAAATCAATGGAAGATAAAACCAAAATAGAGAAGTAAACAACGATAAGTTAAAAATTAACAATAACGAATCAACATCAAAGTCTACAGGACAAGCTATGAGACATGTCGAGAAATTCGAACAATCCACTTCTACTTGAAGTTTGTGTTGATGATGTCGTTCAGAAGAAAGACAAAAGCTCCACGACAAAACCATCTAGCTAGGAGAACAAAACTCCACCTAAATTAAATTAACTTTGTCGAAACCCCCGCCTTCTCGCAGTTGAGAGGACAAAAAGCGAATATCCGACGCTTCAATCGGGTTAGTGGATATGGAGGATCCACCTAGAGCAGTTGGAAAACCCTCATTCCAAACCAATGGTACACGTGGGTTCCAGGATCCTCAGGGAACAAATGGTGTACAACCCATAAATTGGTTACTGTCTATCATGTGATTGCGTCTTCTGACGTGGATCAACTGCCTTGTGAATCAAACCTTTAAATCGAAGGCTTCGGGCATGGTTCCTTAAGAAAACCACCTGCTTCGGTTTGACCTGGGTGGCGCATATTTATTCATTGCATCTTTGTACCAATATTTATGTGTTCAAATAAATAAATAAAGCCAAATACAGATTGAATTGGATGAATTTATTTCAGGAGAAAGCAAACGCGTCATCTCATTTTGTTATTAGCTTGACTTACTATTTGTAGCCAAACAAAAACAAACTAATGACATGTGCAAAATAAAAGAAGCGATAAACTCGCATAATCAAATGAAAACAGTCAATATTATAAGCGGACAATTAATATGGTCAAAACATATATGGACGATGATTCCAGAAGAACTAAGTAACTGGTCTGTTCAAAAACTAAACTAATGAACACAGGCGTGATACGGTATTAGATACTATCTATCATTGCTTCTAAAGCTTGTGACTTCAGGTAATATCGAAGCAATACGTACAGAATGCACATATGCCAACAACTGATTGATCAATTGCATTCCTAAATAACAATGGGAATGTACAACATCAAGTGAACATATGTTTAAGTTTTATAATCACTTTAGAGATAGCTTCTTGAAGCTATTTACACACCAACTAGCTAGTAAACAACATAAATGCTTCATGGTTGCCTATATTGTGGCTTAAAAGGTTTGAGTAATTTTTTCTGGTTAGCCTTCTTTAGCGAGCCAGTTTTCTACGAGATGGGTTCGCTAACTCCATGCCCGACCCTACTCCTTTATCCGGGCTTGGGACTGGCAGTAACCCCTGGAAGACTCCAGGCGGAGCAGTATATTTACAACTGAAGAACATCTGGAACTCAAAACAACTGTCAACCAACACCAAGATCAGGATTTTCAATAAAAATGTCAAGACAGTTCAACTGTATGGGGTGGAAACCTGGAGAACTACGAAAGCCATCATCCAGAAAATACAGGTGTTTATTAACAGTTGTCTACGCAAAATACTTTGAATCCGTTGACCGGACACTATTGGTAACAACCAACTGTAGGAGAGAACAAACCAGATTCTGGTGGAGGAAGAAATCAGGAAGAAGCGCTGGAAGTGGATAGGACACACATTGAGGAAAGCACCAACTACGTCACAAGACAAGCCCTCACATGGAACTCTCAAGACCGAAGAAGGAGAGGAAGAACAAGAAACACATCACACCGGGAAATAGAGATAGACATGAGAAAAATGAACAAGAATTGGATGGAACTAGAAAAGAAGGCGGTGGACAGAGTGGGTTGGAGAATACTGGTCGGCGGCCTATGCTCTATTAGGAGTAAATGACGTAAGTAAGTAAGTACGTATATTGTGGCTTTAGGTCAGGATGGTAGAATAATTCTTTCATTTTCTAACATTTTGAATAAATCAACAAGAGTTTCCATTATTGTAATTGATTAAAAGATACGTTTATCGGGATACCTTTCAAATATAAGCTATTGAATTGAATTGGATGTTAGTTGGAATGGTTCAAATCATTGTAGAAACTTTATTTAGAATCTTCATATAATCATTTGACAGCATTTACTTACACTGTATCTTTCTCGAGTTGACTCCTTCTTCTTCTCCTGTTTTTTTTCAAAGATGTTCACTAACAGGAAGAGATTTAAATCGTAATTATCGTCAACCAAAAAAAGATGTGTTTCCAACTGTATGGACAGTGAAACAACTTGTCAAATGGTGTAAAAAAACATATAAAGTAAGTAATAAGGAAAAAAATCACTAAGGAGGTGTGTAAAAGTCATTTAATCGGTGTTTTAACGGAAAAATTATTGAAGGACTTCATTGGTTGAGATGACTGGGACATGTGTTACGTATGCCCAACCACCGACTGCCTCGATGTACGATGTTCAATGGTATAGGAGTAGATTGGAAGAAAGCTAGATGAGGCCAGACCAAAACATGGCACAAGTTCATGAAGTCATTGACAAGTGGACTGAGTCATATTGGTAGGTGTAGAATACCTGGTTGGGATCCGCGAGACGATAGCAACCAATGATTAGAGACCTTGAATGACAAGGTTCAAAATCGTTTTCAACAGCTCAGGTGCATCCACACTTTGTGTTCTACCGAATTCTAATCTTCTGAATTCCTCATATCCCTTGTTTTTTCTCTTCCCAAATTTATTTCACTGTATTATACTCCTTGAATAACATCTTCAAAATCTAATCTTTCCGATTACTGTTTATACTTTTACTACCTCTACGACTATGGGATTTGAATCGACAACTGCATCTCTGTGCTGATGTGGTATGGCAACTCGAAATGATGTACGTACGTATGTACGTACGAAGTTCTATGTTGTTGATGACTGACTGAATTATTGAAAAAATTGATATTCTGAGAACTATTTTACAGATTATGATTGATTATATTTTTATTGTATGACTATTAGACAATTGGATTATTAAGCTTTGATATTCCCTGTGCTATACGTTTTATCATTCCTTAGTAATTGTTACTATATTATAAACCATTTGTTTCATTCTCTTTCATATATGGCTTCATTGTGTGTTAAGTATGATTTATAATTTAGGGAACAATGTAGTCTGATATGTCATGCTTATAAACGAATAGATATTTCAATTATAATAACTAAGTGCATGAAATGTAATAACCTAAAAGCTTGCCTGGTGTGTCCGGATTACAAATGAGGATAAAAACACGTACTTTCTCGATAGACAGTTGTGACAAATTAGACCCTTTTTTTGATGGAGTTTTGTTCTGTGAGCTGGATGATATTTTTATGAAGCTTTCATTGTTCTTCTGAACGAAATCATCAATACAAACTTTAGACCTTAACTCAAAGATTATTTGTACAAGTTGAAGCGCATACTTTGGTCATCAATAGCAAGTTCCATCATGATCATTTCCATTCCACATGATAACGTTTATAGCCAAGCTTCCTAGATTTGAACAATTATACAACTGATCTGCACAATTAACTTTAAGGCAACACAAATCTATATCTTATTGGCCCTCTATTCACTTATCTTGAATTATACAAACACACTGAACCACATCAAACCATACAATGAAAAGTCACAATTATACATAAATAAGCCAAAAGTGTCTATGAATAAGGCAAGCTATAAGTAAGAGACTGGCAACAAGTTAGAAATAGTAAGTTGTATAACAATAGTTAATAGGCTAAATCAAAGATTATGATAAATGGAATAGATATAGATATAGTAGTCCAGATACTAAGCAATCATAAGTGGAACTATAATTCAGGGATGAACCAATCAGGTATAAGATAAAAGGTCTTGGATTTTCGCGCGAAATTCATTCATCCAATTGGCTAAATAGTGTTTTGGCATTTTAGCTGATGTCAGTCCATGATGAAAACCCTAAATCTAATTCTTAATCTTAACCATTAACTTTAAATCATAATTCGAATTCTTCATACACTGGTTGATAACCCTCATTTGGTACCAGTCATTAGGTAGACTTTCTTAAGGTCACTTTAGCGTCGTTCAAGGGTCGTCCATAAATTGTAGTCTCTCCTATTTAGCTAATTGAACGGAGAACATTTATGAGCAACAAATACATTCACTGTCGGAGATCACAATGGTATTAATATTTAATGACGAACTCGTCAACTAATTTAATCCATTAAAACTAGTTAGAGTATTACCAAATATCATCACTTCGATAAATATTCGTATGGACATATGTGAATATTGTGCTACTTTTTACAGTTGAAATCATTAATCGATCTAAACTAGACCAGAATTAAAATCCTGTAATCACTAGACGGTCTAGTCTTGATCAACTCATGATCTGAACTATGAAATTATTACAATCTTCTCAAATCCCCATAGTGATAACAGTCATCTTCTCAGTAAGGATTAGCTTCAACATGTAACTTTTAAGATTATAAAATGACCCACTTTTTTTAAACTTCATAATACTTCTCAAATAAAGTTTAATAGTTTAATTCATGAGTCAATCATGGAAAATCTGGAAGCACTGGACAGCCATTTCATCGTAGTATAAAACACCTCAACAGTTCTCGTCCACGATTCTGAGACTCAGGATTCGAACCTCAGTCTTATACTAGAACGCTTAACCTTTAGACCGCTGATTTGTCATCCATTGGTGTTAATGTCTAACTTCAACTAATCCACGAAATTGCTCCTTTGTCTACCATTGTCTTCAGTAAGTTACTATTTCACAACAGACCTGGTTGAACTCTATTGGTCACGGTTCATGAATTCTGAAATCTCCACAAACCCTCCCCCATTCTGATAATAATCAAATAAAGTTATATTTTTCTTTCTATTTGAAACTAGGATGTTATTTATTGTGATATGCATGGACATAGTCGACGGAATAATATATTCATGTATGGTTGTGATCCATTATATAGACATTCTAAAATATTTAATAATACTAAGAAATCTTTACATGAAAGGATACTTCCATATATC
This sequence comes from Schistosoma intercalatum, assembly GCA_944470365.2. Classification (NCBI taxonomy): domain Eukaryota; kingdom Metazoa; phylum Platyhelminthes; class Trematoda; order Strigeidida; family Schistosomatidae; genus Schistosoma; species Schistosoma intercalatum. The sequence continues at coordinate 3,172,357 of OX103730.1, read as the reverse complement.
ATATCTCAACAGGTTAGTCTAATTCATGTATACTTAGATGTATCTTTTGTTCATTTTACACGAATATCAATATTCAACTTTATTATGCGCCATATAAATCATTCGATTTGTATGAGGGCTGGGACACTGTCCGGGTGCCTAAATCCAAGCAAGAGGTTTTCTTAGAGGACCTAAAGGTCTGGTTCACATGGCGGTGGGGCAATCACATCGTAGCCGGTGACTAACAATAGATTCATACGCCATTTGGTTCATATCTCATTTGTTCCCTCAGGGTACTAGAGGCAGCTCATGTGAACCATTAGTTTGAAATCAGGGTTTTCCAACTCCCCTAGGTGGATCCTCCATATCCACGAACCCAGTTTAGGCGCCGGACATTCACTTTTTATCCTTTCAATTTCGTAAACAGCAATAATTCTGCGAGGAGTCAGTGAGTATGACTTCCGTGTCAGTGGTTGTATAGGCGTGGTCATATGAGAGCATTTGGAGAGCGAGAGCCGATTCTTCTCACCCTCGGTCGTACCAGGGCATTTGAGGGCATCAATATTCATCGGATCCATAAATAACGCAATGAAGTATGCATACACTGACAGATCATTGAGTAGTGTAAGTTGTGATGCTGTGGATTAAATTCTGTCGATACAATTACAATGTGATTATAAATTCATGTGATTTAATATCCATTATATTCGGTTGTTAAGTAGTTGGAGACTATTGATAGGAAGCTCGTGACTTAAGTTTCATGTTTGCTAAAATTCATTAGTAAAGCGTACCTAAAATTTCGAGGGAAATGATACTTCTTATGGGATTGAGTCTAGGGTGACCTATTGTCATATTAAGAGATACTACCACTGAACTAGCTGAGACAAGACCTTCTATGGGATTAAACTATTTTAATAGACTGGTCATTAGATAGTAAATAATATCATGTTTTCTGAGTGCTTGAATTTGCAGATAATCTAACACTGAGAGCTGATCTACAGAATCTGATCATCATTATGGATTAGAGCAACATGATATATTTTTACTACTCGGTGATCACTCTGTAAACTTTTCAGTTATCTTTCTAAACAAAATAATCAGGTTTGAAGTATAAATAATGGATTCTTGTGAATGATTAAAACTTAAATCTCTACAATCATAACTCTGGTTGAAATTGTGGACGATAGAACATCTGTATCTTTCATTTTATCCATCGATGAACAGCTTAATTATCAATATGGAGATTGTGAAGATTTTAGTACTTTCAAAGTTGAATTCACGAGTTAATCTAGGCTAGGTCACCATCAAAAACCTGAATGTACCGGACGGCCGTTTTATCCTAGTATGGAACTCTTTAGTAGTGCGCATCCACGATCCCACACATGGAACTCAAACCCAAGACCTTCAGTATCGCACGCGAATGTTTAACCTCTAAACTACTCAACCGACACCCAACGGTGTTAATGTCTAGCTTCAATCAGTCCATGATCCTGCGCAAACCTTCATCCATCGCCGGAGTTGGATAACTGTCTCACACTCGACACCAACTGAACTCCATCGGTCACAGCTTCTCACTAGAACTCAAAGAAATCCATTTTGAAGCTAATCACTAGTGAGCCTATGATTATTATTGTTCCTTTGTTTCCACACCAATCATTCACTATTCTCGTTCACTTTTTCTTTGATCTTCTTAACCTTCTGTCGCTAGACATTTCACTTTTGATTGACGGGCAATACATACTATTTATATCTTTCGAGATCAGTAGTACATATCACATTATACATTTTACATTCTTTTTTTTCAGGCGACTTCTTATTTTTCATTTTCAAGTTGTCGATTCACTGTTCATCCAAGTAAGGAATCTACAAGTCGAGTGGTATTTTGGAGAGAATTTGAAGTGATCAATAGTTTCACATTAGAAGCAACATTTAATGGTTCAACTTTACAAAAGTTAGTTTTTGGAAGAAAAAAATCAATACTTTTTCACTATTTTTCTGGTTTTGTTATTGTCTTCCATGACATAGTTTCGAAAGAAGTGCCTAATATGATTGAAGGTTAGTATAAGGTTATCAGTTCTATAGAGATTCATATCATTTGTAGGTAGATAGTGACTTACTTCAGGTGGTTTCTACAGTTTCAATGAGAATTCATAACTTGTAATGTTCAGATATGTCAATAATGAAACACTAACACCATTGGATGCCAGCTCAGTGCTCCAGTAGGTTAAGTGTTCGCGCGTGAGACTGAAAACCCTGGGTTTGAATCCCACGAACGGGATCGTAGATGCGCACTGCTGAGGAGTCCCTCAATAGGACGAACCGGCAGTCCAGTTCTTTCACGTTACCAACGGTGGTCTAACATCAATCGACTCATGATCTCAATCAAAAAAAAATAATGAAACAGTTATCACCAATAAAATTGAATGATAATCGAACTATATCATAAATTCATAGAAGTTGGGATTGTAATATGGTAAGTGTCTCTCAAGTGATCTGATGGTTCTGAGTTTGATTCCTATCAAATTCGTGATTATCCATTTCTTAAAAAGTTCCAAAAACAAGACAAAACAACTGCCTAGTACTTTATGGTTCTCAACGGTACACTGAATGAAATCACTCTGTGACTTACTGTCTCTTAGTTACAATCATATTAAGGGATATAAAATTTCCTATCATATTCCTCAAGATAATCATAAGTGATAATGATAGAATATGTCTATCTATTAAGCACTATCCTGGTTTATTGCCCCCAAATGCCCTGATATGGCCGAGAGTGGGGTGAGCCTGCCCTCCCACTCGAAATGCTCTCATACTGCCACGCGTATACAGCCTCTGCCACGGAAGTCCTACTCACTGCTTCCTCGTGGCGGGGGTGTGGTTTACGAAAATGAGAGGACGAAAAGCGAATGTCTGACGCTTTAACCGGATCCCAAACCATTAGTGCACATGTGCTCCACTATCCTAAGGAAACAAACAGCGTATGAACCAATCGTTGGTCACTGGCTACCATGGGAATGCATCTTCTCACGATGCTCCACTGTCTTGTGGATCAGACCTTTAGATCAAAGGCTCGGGGTATGGCCCCCAAAGAAAACTACCTGCTTCGGTCTGGGCACCCGGGCAGTATCACAGCCCACACACACACAAATATGGTGTGGCGCATATATATTTGGTGCCCTCTTGTACCAATATTTATGTGTTCAAATAAATAATAAATAAATTCTGGTTTATTACATCTAAACTAATATTTTGCAATAATTGATTTACAATTATTGATTAGTGTTATTATTATCGATTCATTGATTGTTGATGTTATGTAATAGTTCTCTCACTTTCTTTACTGTTACGAAATATTGTAATTAGGATCAGTATACACACATACATACATACACACACACACACAAATACACACACATATACATACCTATGCCAAGTACAATATTGGTTATAATTAACTGCCAAATTTCTTTCTTTTCAGTAATAGTTTAATGAAATTTGAAGTGGACGATTTTATGAAAATGGGTGAACTATTAGGATATTCATTATATAAATTTTATGAAGTATTATGTAATCCATTGTAAGTAAATATTGATTGTGTATCAACTATTTATTAATCGGTTCAATGAATACATTGGATTAGGTACATTCATTGTAGTGAGTAAATGTCACATTACTGAAGTGTACTTTTCATTGAATAGTTTAGTTCGTGTTTTGGAACTTATCTACAACTGTCTTACATTCTTAACTGGTTTATATCTGTTACTCCCAATGGAGCATAGGCCGCTGACCAGAAATCTCCGAACCACTCTGTCCTGGGCTTTCCTTTCTAGCTCTATCCAATTTTTGCTCATTTTTCTCATATCTCTCTCCATTTCTCGGTGTAATGTGTTCTTTGGTCTTCCTCTTCTCCGTTGGCCTTAAGGGTTCCAAGTGATGAGAGCTTACCTTGTGACGCTTCTTCCTGATTTCTTTCTCCGCCAGAATCTGGTTTGTTCTCTCCCATAGTAAGTTGTTGTTGATAGTGTCTGACTAACAGATCTGAAGTATTTTGCATAGACAACTGTTAATAAACACTTGTATCTTATGGATGATGACTTTCGTAGTTTTCCGAGTTTCCACTCTATACAGTAGAACTGTTTTGACATTTGTACTGAAAATTGTGACTTTGGTGTTGTTTGAGAGACAATTGTTTTGAGTTTTAGATGTTCTTCAATTATAAATATCCTACTCTTGTTTTGTCGATCCGCGCCTTCACATCTGCATCAGATCCATCGTGTTCATCAATGATACTACCCAGATATGTAAACGTTTTTACATCCTCTAAAGCTTCTCCATCACGTGTGATTTGATTAGTGCATATCTACTCCTCCTGTAGCCTCCCTGGGGCTACTTCTGGTCCCGAGCGCGGATGAAGGAGGAGGGTTGGGCATGGGGTTAGAGACCTCATCCTGTAGAACACTAACTCGCTAAAATATGCTCACCAGAAAAAATAATTCAAATCATCTACAACTGTCTAGTATGCATATATTTAGTGTAGCGTGAATAAACACATTAAATTAAAAGAAAACAGACATATAAGACATTAAATGAAATCTCGAATGGAAATTACATTCTAATGTACAATGATTACTTGTTAAAGGAATACAAAGCAAACCTGAATTGCTGGATATAATATTCGTAGCTAAAGCGGAACCGTTGCAGTTGATCTTTACTGTATTAACGATCTATTTTAATTAAACGAGTCGCTATTTACAATTGATTGATCACTGGGTGGTGATCAATGTCATGTATGTTAGGTCTTTCTTATTTTAGATTGAATCCTATCGACCAAGTTGTAATATGGTCACTAATCTAGATAACTTGATATAGTGCATGCAATGTCAATGAATCAAATACTACGTTATTCGATCCATTGAAGCAGAATTACTGCTGTTATCCTTCGTAGAGCATAAGCTGCCAACCAATAATCTTTAACCTATTTTGTCCTAAACTGTGCTTCCCAGTTATTCTCGAGTGCTATTCATACTTTTAATGTCTGCTTTCTATTCGCACTGCAATATATGTAATTTGTACTTTTGTCTTGAGGATTCTAAGTTACGACTTACTTTATGATACAGTTTAAAAATTTCCGCAGTGTGTGCCCTATTCATCTCAAGAGTCTTCTCCTAATTACTTCTTCTTCTTCTTTTGGAAGGTGGTTTGTTCTTCGCCAAAGCAGGTTATTACTGATAGTGTTTGACCAATGGATCTGTAGTATTGAATAATTTTTTTCTGGTTAGCGCTTTGTTAGCGAGTTAGTTTTCTGCGGGATGGGGTCGCTAACCCCATACCCAACCCTCCTCCTTTATCCTGGCTCGGGATCGGCAGTAGCCTCAGAGTAACTCCAGGCGGAGACATAACTATTAAAATAAATGGCAGAATTCTATTGATTTTATTTCATGAATATTGAATGATAGAAATCATGAACTCTGGTTATTTCCATTACATAATATATTTATACATTTATTTTCAATGTATTAGAAAACTTAAAGAAACTCTAAAGAACTTAGCACAACAAACGCTTACCAATTTATGGATGACAAAAATTCCATTGACACCTGAAAATACAATATCTGAAGAACATAAAGGTAACATTTTGTGTAATCTATAAATCATATTCATAATTAAAGTGTTGGGCCCCCAAACGCTCTGGTACGGCCAAGAGTGGGAAAGCTAGCTCTCCCTCTCCAAATGCTCTCATATGGCCACACGTATACAACCACTGACAGGGGAGTCCTACTCACTGCCTTCTCGTGGTATTATTGTTGCTTACAAAATTTAGGGGATGTAAAGAGAATGCCCAACGCTTTAACTGGGCTCGTGGATATAGAGGATCTGCTTTCAATTTTCCCATTGATGTTTCGGACTGCAATTGATCAGTCTCTTATTGGCATATGTTCATCCTGTACGTATTGATTCGATCTTGCCTTAATTCACAAGCATTATAAGCAGAGATGGATAGTGGCTAATAGTGGAATCCAGAATGCGCGTTTCATCCTATTTGGGACTTTTCAGCTGGATTGACCTGCATCTCAGAGTTGATGTTCACTCTGGGACTCGAACCCATAACCGTTCGCTCCACTGCTACCCACAGTCCATCTTTGTTTATTATGCTCGTGAATTAAGGCTATATCAAGGCAATACGTACAGGATGAACATATCTTAATAACAGACTGATCAGTTGCAGTCCTAAACGTCAATGGTTAAATTCAAGTAAATAATAGCAAGTGAATTTAAACTTCACCCTATTGCACAAACCAGTGACTATCAGGACTCAGTAGCTAAGTAGATAATCCTATGGTGTTTCAAGTGAACGGCGCTAGGTTCGAGTCCCAAAGTGAACATCAACTCCGATATGAAGGTACATCCAGCTGATGAGTCCCAAATAGTACGAAACGCACATCATGGATTCCACTTCTAACCACTATCCATCTTTGCTTACAATGATCTGAAAAATCTCTAAATATTTTATTAATTATCAAGTTTACTACTCATGAGTAGTATAATCCATCCAATAACTACCTTTTCAAGCCATAAAACAATATTATTACAGTTTTGAAATGAAAATTGGACAAGGATTACCAAAATAAAACGCAGTGATTTAAGTGAAATTGACATTCGATCATGTATTTTAATGGATTAATTGATAATCGAAAGATAACTGCTTCAAACTCAATTTAGCCAACAGTATTTTATTTATTTACTTGAACATATAAATATTGGTACAAAGGGGCACCAAATAAATATGCACCATAGAAATCATTCGATTTGTGTGAGAGCTGGGGTACTGCCCGGGTGCTCAAATCAAAGCAAGTGGTCTTCTTAGGGGGCCATAACTCGGAGTCTCCGACCTAAAGTTCTGATCCACAAGGGAGTGGAGCAACGTGAGGAGATGCAGCCACACTGTAGTCGGTGACCAACGATTGGTTCATAGGCCATTTGTTCGCTCAGGATCCTGGGTCCCGTATGTACCATTGATTTGGGATGAGGACTCTCCAACTCCCCTAGATGGGTCCTTCGTTCCCGCCAACCCGTTAAAACGCCGGAGATTCTTCATCCTTTTTATTTCGTTAACAACAATAATACCACGAGAAGGCATTGAGTAGGATTTCTCTATGAGTGGTTGTATACGCGTGGCCATGTGGAAGCGTTTGGAGAGGGAGAGTTGACTTCCCCTACTCTCGGCGACCTCAGGGCATTTGGTGTGATGTAGAAACTTAATTTGAAAAATTAAGTACACCGAGGACTTAGTTTGGTGGATCAGTAGAGGAATACTTAAAGGATTCGATTTTCGACAGTTTAGTTAAAGATTTGGACTTCACTTTTCCTACTTTAGTTCTAAGAATTTGTTGAGTATCATCAGTACATAAACGAAAAGCTGGACAACTGAAAGTGGAACATGCATTGTCCGTTGTTATTCATCGACGTAATTAAGACAATGAATTATCCTGAAGTATAGAAAATATCAGAAGGGGTTTTTGTGGAGATCATAGTAATTTTAATAACTAAGATCATACGTCAATTGAAGCTAGATCACCATGGACCACCACAGACCACCAATCTCGCGAGGTGGGATCGTGGATGCGCAATGTTGAGGAGTCCCATAACAATAAAGAAAATAGTTTAGAAACTCATACAATTCAATATTATTCCTAGATAAAATCAATATGCTATCCACAAAAGTAATTAATACGACGTTAGTATTCTTAAGGATTTATACTCATGTTTCATATTACTAATAAACTACTATAAAATGTACATTACCCCTGAATCATGGAAGTTGTTGTATCTTGTGATCACCGATTAGAGGTCAGTGAATTATCGATCGGACCAAGGACGCGTTAAACACGTGCGGGCAGCCTAGAATCCTGAATGGTCCTGCTTTCTGCCTAGCCCAGCCAGTTGAATCCAGAACGCAAGTCTCAGCCTCTGAAATATGAATCATTATATTTCAAGCATACTGAGTTTATATACCAATCAAACCGACCACGATGTACCAATAAAATTTGAAACAACATTTGTACTAGAATTGGCCAAATGTGTCTGTGAATGTGGGAGGCAGTGACTAATAGACAGGGCATAATTCAAGAATGGTAAAACGTATAATAATGGTTCATAGGTCAAAATAAAGTTTACAATAAGAGGGATATGAATATGAATAGTTTAGTTATTTAACAATTATACGATAAAAATCTCCGTATAGTACTGGTCCATGAAAGGATCCTAAAGTTACCATTCATTATGTTTCTCGGGACCTAACAGAAGTCAAAAAAATTTTAATATTTCACTTAATTTTTGTTACAGAATAATCATTGAATGAGCGAGTCTTGAATTGTTACAGGACTGTGTTCACTTAAGAACTGTGGATCAAAAAAGCAGTTAAGAAATTATAATTGAGAAACAATACTGGTGAAATGTAATTATTTTCTTGATCAGAGTCTCATTTTTCATGTCTGCGTCTAGAGAAGATAACTAATTTAATTACTTACACCTGTTACCCCTCATGGTGGAGTATAGGCCACCCACCAGCACTCATCATCCAACTCTATCCTGACAAATACTATCCAGTTCCTTCCAGACACTATTCATCATTTTGATGTCTACTTCCAATTATCGATACAGTGTGTTCTTTGACTTACCTCTTTCCTGTTTCCCTTCACAATTTCAAGATACAGCTTTCCTCGTGATGCAGTTCGATAATTTCCTTAATTTATGTCCTATCCAATTACAACGTCTTTTCATAATTTCGTCTTCAAATGGAAACTGGTTTAACCTCTTCCACAGTAGACTGTTGTTGATGGTATCCAGTCAACGGACATTCAGTATCTTACGTAGACAACTGTGTATAAATACATGTACTTTCTTGACGATGGTTATAGTAGTTCTGGAAGTTTCAACTCCGTAAAGTAGAACTAGCTGTTTTGACGTTCGTATTGAAGATTGTTACTTTGATATTGATTGACAGACAGTTGTTTTGACTTCCATTTGTTCTTCAACTGAAGGAATGATGTCCTTAGCTTTCCAATCTTTCGCTTTACTTCAGCATCGGATCCTCTTTACTCATCCATGATAGTTCCCAGATACGTGAGAGATTCTACATCTTCCAGTTTCTCCATGAAGTGTGAATATGTTGGTGTTTTCCATGTTAAATTTGGAAGTGTTGCTTTTTCCTTTGTATCATGTCTTAAGTGAATCTTTTCTCCGTCTAAACATCGAAAACTCCATGAACCACAGTTTTTGATTAAAAATCAAATGGAATTCATCTTCAGTATATGTTTGTAGAGACTTCTGAGTTTTAATTGAGATCATGAAACGTTCGATGTTAAACGACCATTAAAATTTTGGAACCACTGGAGGTTGAGCGTCCGCACGCGAGACTGAAATTCCCTGGTTCGAATCTCGCGTGCTAGTTTCGCATTGCTGATGAATTCCACACTAAGCCGAAACGGTAGTCTAATGCTTCCAGGTTTTCACTGGTGCTCTAACATTGATCGATTCATAATCTCAATCAGAATTCATCCTCTTATATTTTATGTGAATGGTTTCTTGAAGAGTATTTCATAAAAAACCTATCCTTTATAATTCAATGGTCTAGTGAGAGTACTATCATATAACATTGCAATAGTCTGGAAGAGTCTGTTATTTTGTGAGAAGTTCCAAATTACTAATATACTACAATATATATAACTTTCAGTCTTCCACTTACATCTTCCGGTATGTTCTACTATCTAAACTATCTTCTCATCTGATCTCCAAATGTGTTCTGCCAATGAAATACTTTCAATGCACTGAAAACCTTTACAATAATTGCAACTTTAACGCAACGTTAAGCTACACATCACTTACAAACATTCTTGTGTTTAGCGTCCACTACACCATTTAACCATTTGAAGTGAATAGATTACAGTTCCAATCTTAATGTGATCACTGGCGAATGAACTCAGATAAATTCAAATGACGAATATTTACTTACTTACTTGTGAATCATCATCGATGAACAAGCAGGATTCGATGCAGACCTAAAGGTGACGATTGGCAAAAAAATGGTGGCATTCCTACAGTTGAAGAACAAATGGAAGTCAAAACAACTGTCTGTCAATCAATATCAAAGTAACAATCTTCAATACGAACGTCAAAACAGCTAGTTCTACTTTACGGAGTTGAAACTTCCAGAACTACTATAACCATCGTCAAGAAAGTACATGTATTTATACACAGTTGTCTACGTAAGATACTGAATGTCCGTTGACTGGATACCATCAACAACAGTCTACTGTGGAAGAGGTTAAACCAGTTTCCATTTGAAGACGAAATTATGAAAAGACGTTGTAATTGGATAGGACATAAATTAAGGAAATTATCGAACTGCATCACGAGGAAAGCTGTATCTTGAAATTGTGAAGGGAAACAGGAAAGAGGTAAGTCAAAGAACACACTGTATCGATAATTGGAAGTAGACATCAAAATGATGAATAGTGTCTGGAAGGAACTGGATAGTATTTGTCAGGATAGAGTTGGATGATGAGTGCTGGTGGGTGGCCTATACTTCTCCACGAGCAGTAACAGGCATAAGTTATATATATATATATATATATAACTAATTCATAATGATATCTTCTTCTTCTTCTACTTCTACTTCTTTTTTATTATAAACAAGATAATCTATCAATCTTCAATAAGAAATCATATAATTTTATCAAATCACAATTATATACTACTAATAAGCAATTCTTTCAGTCAACTATTAATAGTGATCATTTTAATCATCATAATAATAATGATTCAATATTAAATTATTCATTAAATGATCCCGATCAAATTGATGGTGAGCAAATCAATAATGATCAAATCAATGATTCATTGGAACAATTAGCTAAAGCAATACATGTATTAGAAAAATCAATAGAATTACATAATATTGAATTGAATGAAAATGAATTATGTAATACAAATGATAATGATATAAGTTGGTAAGTTCAAAATAATTCATGGTAACTATACAAATCCACGATCTTTCCTCGTGTAGGATTCGAACTTAGGACTTATCAGTCTTGTGAGAAAAGTGCTTCATCATTAGACCATTGAATCCTACAGTAAGATGAAATAGCCATCCAGTGCTTCCAGGTATTCCATGGTGATATCTAGCTTCAATTGACTCATGATTTTAACTATTCAAATTATTATAATATTCACAAAAGACTTTTTGATAATAATGTTAACTATCTCAGTAAATGAACTCTGCCTGTAGGTCTTCTAGAGTTACTGCTGATTCCATACTTAAGTAAAGGAAGAGGTTTAGGCATGAAAATGCTAACCAGATTAAACTAATTAATCTTAGTCAAGATAAAACTAGAATAGGTGGTCTACTTGAATATCTGGCCTACTTTTTCCTGCCATCTAGATATTATCTGTTTTCTTTTTTGTTCGAACGCATGATTACGCTTATTAGTCTCATGACCTATTCAGGTGTGTTTACGAAATGTTTACAACCTATCGCTGTACTGTTATATCCTAGAGAAGATTAAATGACAAGTAACTTCTGAGAAGTATTTATGGACCGATGTTATACATATATTCTTATTGTATAACTACTCAGTAATTAGATTGTGTATGGCTGTATTAATCTTATTATAAGCTTCATTTTGACCTATAAATTATTACTGTATGGTTTACTGTTCTTAAGTTATGCTCAGTCTATTAATTACAGTCTCCTATGTTCACAACCACTTTTTGGCTTGATCTTGTATAGACATTGTTTCCTATTTTATGATGTGATACGGTCTGTTTGGCTGGTATATAAACCAAGTATGTTTGAAATAAATGATTCGCATAGTGTAAGCTGTTATTAACGCTCTAGACTTAGTTGGACGGATTAAGGGAACAAAGAACCAATAAAGAAGGTAGGCTGGTTATACCGGTCGAACGTCATTGGTTTGACACAGTGTTGAGATTGTATAAGCCGTATTTTTGATCAACGGATAAATCAAGTGATAACTAACCGAGCTTAAAGTCACAACAAATTAGCGATGGGGATTTCGCAAAAAAAAACACAGAATGTACAGGTTACAAAAATGTACAATCGCAGACATCGTGATGGTTGACAGTATGCATTGAAAAGAATATATACATTAATCAGATGTCAATTTCTGAACTGCCAATCAATCAATATTGATCGTCAGGATCAATCAACAAGTGAGAAACGGAAACTTGCTGTAATACTTTGTACTGAGAATTCTATATTGTACCAATAACCGAATAAAGCTAATAATAATTGAGCCTTTAAAAAATCAGTGTCACAATTCTATTATAAGCTGTGTGTTTTTTTAAAAAACATTTCTTATTCGAAATCTCATTAGCAGTGAAATCCAGGATGCGTGTTTCGTCCTATTCGGGACTCGTCAGTCGCATATATCTGCATTTCAGAGTTGATGTTCACTCTGAGACTCAAACTCAATACCGTTCACTACAAACACCATCGCGTTATCCACTTAGTTACTGAGTCCCAAAAACTGATTATTACTACTTTCAAAACATGGGGGTTGCTCAATATCGTGGATTAATTACAATTTGATATTAGCACTGTTGAATACCTGCTCAGTGATCTGGAGGTTTGGTGTTCATGGGATCGTGGTCCAATCTTAAGACGAAACGACATTCCAATGTTTCTATCTTTACAATGATAGTCTAGCTAAGATTAATCCATGATTTAATCCTTCAAAACATCTTTTTTCAATAGGTGTTTGTGAAGATCGATAATACATGGGGAAATATTATGTGATAAAGTACTCTGAATAACTGTACAAGACTAAATAGAAATTTTAAAGCTACAAAGTATTTTAATGGTGTAGTGTTGGTAGATGGATCATTGGACTGTTGTTCACTTATTTCAGTCTAAGGAGTCAATCATTTTCACAAATCTTCACTCAGGAACTATATTTCGTAGATGACTTTGAAAGCTTCTGAAAGTGACGTTGGATCATTTCGTCCAGTTATTACGTAATCAGAAAAGATGCAAAACACTAAAATACAAATAAACTTTCATCACAATTATGAAGTCTCATGATACGATTAAGAGTTAAGGTTAGTAGTTTAAGGTTAGGTATCATCATTATAAGTAAAGATAATAATGAATGAATATCTACTGAATCATTTCTTTGATCATATATATCAAACATGTTTAATATACCGGTATACGGGTTGTGGAGATTAGTAAGTTTTTGAACCGATCGATGTTAGACCACCATTGAAAATCTGGAAGCACTGGATAGCCGTTTCGTCCTATTGCGGGACTCCTCAGCAGTGCGCATCTTTGACAAGTTTATAAATTATGTTGTAATAATTGTTTGTAATGAAAATCTACTCAGTTTCTTATGGTTAGTGTTATTATCACCAGATGAATATTCCTGAAGAGCCCCATAAAAGGACGAAACAACCATCCAGTGATTTCAGGTTTTCCATAGTGATCTAGCCTTATTTAACTCATAAATTCAACTATTAAATTACTATCATATACATAAAAACACCTAATTGACTACTTATATTTATTCTTTAGCTTGATCATATTTATCGATTTCAAGTGTTTATGTAATTAAATATTGTTAAATTTTATTTTGTTTCCAATTTCGTATTAACTATTCCTTTCTCCGTATTGAATTTCGCTATGAAATTCAAAAAAAGAAACCACTATCTTAAATATGATTGATTCGTTGGTTTAGTATAGTTCACTTATAAATGTTCTGATACGGTCGAGGGTCGAGAGAATTAGCTATCCCTCTCCAAATGCTCTCATATGGCTACGTGTATACAACCATGGACAGGGGAGTCCTACTCATTGACTTCTCACGGCATTATTGTTGTTTACGAAATTAAGAGGGTGAAAAACGAATGTCTGGCACATTAACTAGGTTAGTGGATATGGAGGATTCATCTAGGGTAGTTAGAAAACCCTCATTCCAAACCAATAATGCACATAGGCTTCAGGATCCTGGAGGAACAGATGGTGTACTAACCAATTATCGTTCATGTGGTTGCACCTCCTGACACTACTCCACTGCTTTGTGAATCAGATCTTTAGGTTTAAGACTCTGGGTACGATCTCCTAAGAAGACTATCTGCCTCGCTTTGGGCAGTGTGGTGAATGAGAACAGAAGACGTACAACCGATTGTATACTAGAATGAAACGGCTGTTCAATGCTTCAAGGTTTATAATGCTAGTCTAACATCGATTAATTTATGATCTAAATCAAATGCTGTTAATTGTTTTTTCACTTTACTTCGATGATTCTTCACCAGTTCAAATCTATGACTCTGAATGAATCTAATAAATAATCTTAAGATATCGAATTGTAGATGGATAGATTTTCATTTTTCATCCTCAGTTTATCTGTGAAATAGCACAACCAAAAGCATAAGTTTATTATTGAGTAGTAACCGATTATACGTTTATCTAATCCTTAGTATTCTGTTGATTAAAATGCTTTGTGGTTACTAGTCTAAGTGATTAGATATCTCTGTGCAGTGTATTTTATACAACACATGTCGAGATAAAGATCATGACTTTTAACCTAGTTTCCATGTCAGTTGGAACTTGTCAGTCAGCTGTGTTTACAATCTGAACAGAACTGATGATCTCCGTAGGATTAGGACTCGCTACATCTAGTGATACATTCACAGGTATTATCACTCAGTCATATAGGTTCCTCAATTTTATCGGTATTATTATTTGTTAATAGTTGATATCATTGCATACGTGATAACCATTAAATGTTTACAGTTAAAAATTAAAAACATTTATTTCTGGATTGATGTAATTAGTAGGATATTTACTTACGCCTATTACTCCTCGTGGAGAAGTATAGACCACCCACCAACACTCGCTATACAACTCTGTCCCAATCAAATATTTTCACTTCTTTCCACTCGCCATTCATCCTTTTCATATCTGCTTCCAATGCTCAACGCAATGCGTTTTTCGGTCTTCCCCTTCTCCGTTTCCATTCACGATTTCAAGTAAGGGCTTGCCTCGTGATGCAGTTTGATGATTTCCTCAATGTATGTCCTATCCAATTACAACGTCTTTTCATAATTTCCTCTTCAAATGGAAACTGGTTTAACCTCTTCCACAGTAGACTGTTGTTGATGGTATCCAGTCAACGGACATTCAGTATCTTACGTAGACAACTGTGTATAAATACATGTACTTTCTTGACGATGGTTATAGTAGTTCTGGAAGTTTCAACTCCGTAAAGTAGAACTAGCTGTTTTGACGTTCGTATTGAAGATTGTTACTTTGATATTGATTGACAGACAGTTGTTTTGACTTCCATTTGTTCTTCAACTGTAGGAATGCCACCATTTTTTTGCCAATCGTCACCTTTAAGTCTGCATCCGATCCTCCTTGTTTGTCAATGATGCTTCCCAGGTATATGAAAGTTTCTACATCTTCTAGAGTTTCACCATGAAGATTGATTAAGTTGCTTTGAAAATCTTACTTTTTCCCTTGTGTATGTTGTGGCGCAAGTTGCTGCTACACTAGTTGTCTTCATCTGCATTTGTTCATATGTATAGGATAGAAGAGCCAGATCGTCTGCGAATTCCAAATCTTCTAATTGATTCCGAGCTCTCTATAGCATTCCATGCTTTCCCTCAGATATCAAGGTTTTCAGAATCCAGTCGACAACCAGAAGATACAAGAAGAGAAAGAGTAGACGTCCATGTCTGACACTAATCCTTTACATTATTAGGATGGACTTATTTTTTCTTGATATTTTGACAACTACTTTGTTCCATCAATGAACCTTAAATAGTTCATGTAATCAACTAATTATCCCCTTGAATGAGATGATTATTATTTTCCATTTTCCTTTTCAATTTAGTACTTCAGATTCAAATTCAGATAGTGAACCAGAAATGACAATCACTGATCAAAATTCATTAAATCAATATTACAATTTACGTGGTGATCTTATTTTAACTAATCAAATACAAACTATCCTATTAGATCAATCGAAACAATTGAAACAGTCTAATAATACTGATCATGATATCACAAGATCATATAAATTGAAGAAAAGAAAAAAGAATAAGAAAAAGAAATTACAAACACTTCATGATCGTCATTTTCGTCATCCTCGTCATCATCATTATCATCAATTCTCTTCTATACAAAAACAATCATACAAACATATTTCATCTAATCAAAGTCAAAACAATGATAATTCTACTATTCATTCAAAACAATTATCATCTAATTCAATTTCATTATCACCACCACTACCGCCATCATCCTCATCGACATCATCATCATCACATATAGAAGGAAAAGGTACATCATCTGAACAGGTAAATTATAATAAAAGATAGTCATAATTTAACTTCAAAGAATAATTTGTCTAATATTATACATAAGTTGTTATGTTTATTCAATGTATTATATCATTACGATGGTTAATTATAGTCATGAGGACTAATTTATTGATCGGTTTTCTTCTGTTGATAAATGTACTTGTATGTATGTATGTATGTGAGTGTGTGTGTGTGGGTAGGTGGGTGAGTGAGTGGGTAGTTGGTTGCATGGGTATGTAATATGTTGTCTAGTTACTATTATCAATAGTTTAGTCAATATTAATTAAACTGATTCCAAATTGTATGTTCACCTGAGAAACAAAAAGAAATTATTATTATTATTATTTAATTAGAACACATATATAACCATAATTAGACGACCCATGCAGGAACATATTTATAATATGAATCAACATATACTCAATAGTGACTGGCTTTATGTGAAAAGCAGTGACCAGTGGAGTTCAAACGGGTCTGTTGTGAGATAGTAACTCACTGATGACAATGGCGGATGTGTCGCTTAATTTCGTGAATTGGTTGAAGTTAGACATTAACATCGTTGAGTGCCGACCGGTTGAGTGGTCTAGAGGTTAAGTGTTCACGTGAGAGACTGAAAGTTCTAATTTCGAATCTCGTGAGGCGCGATCGTGGTTGCGCACTGCCGCTGAGGAATCCCACAATAGGACGAAACGGCCGTCCAGTGATTCCAGGTTTTCCGTGGTAGTCTAGCTTCAACTGACTCATGATCTAAAATAATAGAATTACTACAATCTCCAAAAAACCCCTTATGATACTTAACCATAGACAATGAAATTGCAGAGTGAATGAGGTATGGACAATCCTCACTATAATTATATAAGTCTCTAATAGTATTTTAGTCAATCCACGAAAGGTTCGGGTTCAATGGCGTCTCTGAGCCACATTCACGTTGTTGAAAAGTTATGAAAACCGAAATGTACTTTATTAACGAGTTGCTATAGTCTGAATAGGTTGTTATATTTTATATTTTTGTCTTAAAGAGACTTAAAACTTAAGATCAAAGGTAAGATGAAGAATGAAGACATTTAGGCTATTGTCACCGATTCTACGCCATGTTACCTACCGCTCTTAACCAGGTGGTCTAAACCTAACCAGATAAGTCAGTCTAATAGTTAATCGCTTCATGAACTGATTACACATCTTAATTTGTCCATCCTTGATAGTCTTTCAAAATCCCTTTAAAACAACCAATGTCGCACTTCTTGATAGTTATAAATAAGTATATTTGATAAATTTACATAAAGAGATACTCACCTAAAATCTTATACGAAACCGAACTAGCGGAACTTCAAGTTTCCTGATGAGTCAAAGAATCCTAATCCAACAGTCCATGGTTACAATTTCAAATAATTTATGATCACATATTTTGATGGAGTTTTGTTCTTTGAGTTGGATGATTTGATCTTCATTTAGAAGACTTCTATCTGAAGTTTGTGCTGATGATATCGTTCAAAAGAACAATGAAAGTTCCACGACTAAACCATCCAGTTCAAAGAACAAAACTTCATCAAAATCATCTACCTCAGCTACAAATCTTCTCCACTATCTTATGATCACATGAACATACTATAGATTTCATCAGTTAACTAATCAAGAACATCAGTATCTAGATAATTCAGATTTGATTGATATAAAGACAAGGATGGATTGGAGAAGATTTTTGTATAGTTTAAGGTAGATTGATCATTTTTATAAGAACCTATTTCATCCAGTAGTCCATTCGAATTCATTTAGATCACGTCACAATTATTGATTCTTTTTTTTCTTTTAAACACTGATAATCATTTTGAACTTTGATACTGTCGACGATGGTCAGAACTAAGTACTTTATTGAATTACTCATAAATAATTTAATAGTTGAATCCATGAAACAATTAAATCTAGACCACCATAGAAAACCTGGAATCACTGAACGGCCGTTTCATCCTAGTATGGAACTCCTAGACAGTGCGCATCCACAATCCCAATTGCGGGACTCGAGCTTCATCTAATGAATTCATAACTATCAGAAGGGGGATTTTGTGGAGAGTTTAATAACTTTAATAGTTGAATCCATGAGTCAATTAAAGGTATACTTACTTACTTACTTACACCTGTTACTCCTCGTGAAGGAGCATAGGTCGCTCACCAGCATTCTCCATCCAACCCTGTCCTGGGCAATCCTTTCCAGCTCCTTCCAGTTGTAATTCATCCTTTTCATATCTGCTTCTATTATCCGACGTAATGTGTTCTTTGGCCTTCCTCTTTTCCGCTTCCCTTCAGGATTCCAAGTTAGAGCTTGCCTCGTGATGCAGTTTGACGATTTGCGTAATGTATGTCCTATCCATTTCCATCGTCTTTTCATAATTTCCTCTTCAGCTGGAAGTTGGTTTGTTCTCTCCCACAGAAGGCTATTGCTGATGGTATCCGGCCAATGGATGTTGAGTATCTTGCGTAGACAGCTATTTATAAATACTTGTACTTTCTTGATTGTGGTTGTTGTAGTTCTCCAAGTTTCAGCTCCATACAGTAGAATTGCCTTGACGTTCGTATTGAAGATTCTCACTTTGATATTGGTTGAAAGTTGTTTTGAGTTCCATATGTTCTTCAATTGTAGGAATGCGGCCCTTGCTTTGCCAATCCTCGCCTTTACGTCTGCATCTGAACCTCCTTGTCTATCGACGATGCTTCCCAGATATGTGAAGGATTCTACATCTTCCAGAGTTTCGCCATCAAGGGTGATTGGATTGCTGTTCTCCGCTTTGAATTTGAGGACCTTGGTTTTCCCTTTGTGTATACTGAGGCCTACTGATGCAGAGACTGCTGCTACATTGGCTGTCTTTATCTGAATCTGTTCACGTGTACGTGATAGGAGGGCTAGGTCATCTGCGAAGTCCAGATCGTCTAATTGGTTCTGAGCTGTCCATTGTATTCCGTGTTTTCCTTCAGATGTCGAGGTCTTCATAATCCAGTCGACCACCAGAAGAAAGAGGAAGGGAGAGAGTAAACAGCCTTGTCTGACTCCGGTCCTTACTTGGAATGCATCCGTCAGCTGTCCTCCATGCACTACTTTGCACTGTAGTCCGTCGTATGAGTTCCGGAGAATATTGACAATCTTCTCAGGAACTCCGTAGTGTCGAAGAAGTTTCCATAATGTCCTCCTATCTACACTGTCGAATGCCTTTTCATAATCAATGAAGTTGATGTATAGTGACGAGTTCCACTCAACTGATTGTTCGACGATGATCCGTACTGTTGCAATTTGGTCTGTGCACGACCGATCCTTTCGGAATCCAGCTTGTTGATCTCGAAGTTGGGCATCTACTGCATCCTTCATCCGGTTCAGAAACACTCTGTTGAAGACTTTCCCTGGTATTGACAGTAGTGTAATGCCTCTGTAGTTTTCACATTTGCTCAGATCTCCTTTCTTTGGAAACTTGATGAGGTGTCCTTCTTTCCAGTCCATTGGCACTTGTTCCTCCTCCTAAATCTTTTTGAATAGAGGGTAAAGCATGCTTGTGGTTACTTCGACGTCTGATTTCAGTGCTTCAGCTGGTATGCTGTCGGGTCCTGCTGCTTTCCCGTTCTTGATTTGTCTGACGGCCATTCTAATTTCTTACGTCGTTGGTGGGTTGACATCTATAGGAAGATCTGTGTGTGCTGCTTCGATGTTCGGTGGATTCATTGGAGCCGGCCTATTCAAAAGTTCCTCGAAGTATTCTACCCATCTGTTTCGCTGTTGTTGAATTTCAGTGATTGGCTTGCCCTCTTTGTCTTTGACCGGCCTCTCTGGTTTACTGTATTTCCCTGATAGTTTCTTCGTTGTATCGTAGAGCTGTTTCATATTTCCTTCTCTAGCAGCTTTTTCTGCCGTCGTTGCTAATTCTTCCACGTATTTCTTCCTGTCGGCTCTAATGCTCCTCTTCACTTGCTTGTTTGCTTCTATGTATTCAGCTTGTGCTTGGACTTTCTCTGCTCGTGTTCGGCTGTTGTTAATTGCTATCTTCTTGTTCTTCCTTTCTTTGATCTTGTCCAGTGTTTCTATAGAGATCCATTCCTTATGATGGTGTTTCTTTAGGCCCAGAACCTCTTGACACGTTGAAGTCAATGTTTCTTTGATGCCTTTCCAGTTGTCCTCCATGGTAGTTTCTTCTTCCTTCAGTAGATCTTGAAAGGCATGGAACCTGTTGTTGAGAGCTATCTTGAATTGATTGAATTTGTCAGTATCTCGAAGGAAGGCTGTATTGAACCTTTGTAGTGCTGTTTGTCCACTTGTCCAGTACTTTTTTAGCTTCAGTTTTAAATTGGCTACAACTAGGTGGTGATCTGAAGCTACGTCAGCTCCTCTCCTGGTTCTCACATCTTCCATTGTCCTTCGGAATTTTTTGTTGATGCAAATATGGTCTATCTGGTTCTCTGTAGTGTGGTCCGGTGAGATCCATGTAGCCTTGTGTATACGTTTGTGTGGAAATATTGTGCCTCCTATGACTAATTTGTTGAATCCACACAAATTTGCAAATCTTTCTCCATTTTCGTTCCTCTCTCCCAGTCCATGTCGTCCCATAATATCTTCATATCCAGTGTTGTCTATTCCGACCTTGGCATTTAGATCTCCCATCAGAATGGTGAGGTCCTTTCTTGAGCATTTCTCTATGATTGACTGCAGCCGCTCGTAGAATTGATCTTTAATGTCGTCGTTGCTATCATTGGTGGGTGCATAACATTGGATAATATTCATTAAGATCCCCTCCTTCTTTGTTTTGAATGATGCTTTGATGATTCTGGATCCGTGGGATTCCCATCCTACAAGTGCATTTCGTGCTACTTTGGACAGCATTAGAGCAACTCCCTGAGTGTGTGGAGCATTTTCCTCTTCGTGACCGGAGTATAGCAGCATCTCTCCCGTAGCTAGCCTTTTCTGTCCAGCTTGGGTCCAGTGGGTTTCGCTGATTCCCAGTACTGCCAAGTTGTATCTCCTCATTTCCGTTGCTATTTGGCTGGTCTTCCCGGTTTCCCACATTGGTCGAACGTTCCATGTACCTATAAAAACTTTTGCTCTGGTTGTTAGAAGGGGCATCGGCCTCGTGGCTTCCGAAGGAACTCGGCTTTCACCATGAAGCGTCATAATTCTTCTAAATGAAGACCTTCTAACTCTCAGGGCAGAGTTAAAATGGTTTGAATTATTTTTTCTGGTAAGCGTTTTTTTAGCGAGTTAGTTTTCTACGAGATGGGGACGCTAACCCCATGCCCAACCCTCCTCCTTTACCCGGGCTTGGGACCGGCAGTAACTCTAGAAGAGCTACAGGCGGAGTTCAATTAAAGGTATATCACCATGAAAAACCTAGAAGCGCTGAAACGGCCGTTTCGTTCTAGTATGGGACTCCTCATAAATAATTGCTAGACATGTTGCCAAAATAACAGACTATTCATACATCTTTTCAATTCAACTCTTAATGACATTTGGATTATTGTTGTTCTGTTAAATTGAGCATCTATGATCATTAATTTTATATTAGAGCACAAGTCAATCCTACTTACTTACTTACTTACGCCTGTTATTCCTCGTGGAGGAGCATAGACCACCCACCAACACTCGCTATACAACTCTGTCCCAATCAATTATTTTCACTTATTTCCACTCGCCATTCATCCTTTACATGTCTGCTCCCAATGTTCAACGCAATGCGTTGTTCGGTCTTCCCCTTCTCCGTTTCCATTCACGATTTCAAGCTAGGGCTTGCCGTACAACAGGACTAGCTGTCTTGACGTTCGTATCGAAGATTGTTACTTTGATACTAGTTGATGAACAGTTGCTTTTATTTCCATATGTTCTTCAATTCAGTCTAATTAACGTTATATTTATGTATGCTTTTTCTATACATTAGAATCATAAAGAAAGATTAAGTAGAAGGTTATATTATCTTAATAAATATACTGGACAATCAAATCATGGTATACCATGTTTTGTTGAGAAAAGATTATTTCATCGTTCATGTCAGGTAGGTCTCTGTGTAGTATGTAGTCAATATCTAGTTTAAAACGTAGACATTGAATATTTTTTTCATTTTTTTGTCTGAAAATGTTAATGCATTATTACAACCGGGTCTGTTGTGAGATAGTAACTCACTAAAGACAAAGGTGGACGGTGGCTCAATTTCGTGGATTGGTTGAAGTTAGACATTAACATCGTTGAGTGCCAGTCGGTTCAGTGGTCTAGATGTTAAGGGTTCGCGCGCCAGACTGATAGATTTCGTAAGGCGTGATTGTGGATGTGCACTGCCACTGAGGAATCCTACAATAAGTCGAAAAGGCCGTCCAGTGATTCCTGGTTTTCCGTGATTGTCTAGCTTTAGTTGGCTCATGAATCCAACTACTAAAAATTGATTAAAAATAGTTATGTAAAAAGAAATTCGATAGGCTATAGATGTTATCTCAAAGCGGTGAACGGATTTGGTTATCTATCACAGCAACCAACTTGAACTACACTAGCTGAAACACTTTTACATTTATCATATCAAATAAGTTGGTTGGATAACAGTAAAATTAAACACACAGGATGTCTAAGATTTGAGTCTTATCGTTGACTTCATTGAGTTGAGAACGTCTGGCTACCCCTTGTGTCCAATTATCGTTGTCTCTAAAAGACTAGTAGCATCCAGTGGCAATCACGTGTTACCAAGACCTAAGTTCAGGGACATATGTTCAGGCATAGTAACAATGATTCAGTTTATATCACCATCTTGAAGCACATGTTTTGGTGGTTTGGTCACTTTTAACAAATTTTATCGGAGCTCCTTCTATATTAGGGACTAGTTGTTAACTTTAGGATTGAGTGAAAAAAGCTGAAAGATTGTCTGCAGCAACTTGCAACTTGGAAGACTCTCGCGGTCTCCCATATTGTATGAGCATTTCATGTACCTAAATTAATGGTTCCTCTGGTTTTCAGAAGGGGCATCAGCCTTGTGACTTCTGAAGGAACTCGGCTTTCACCATGAGGCGTTATAACTCTTCTAAATGAAGACCTTCTAACTCCCAAGGCAGAGTTTAAATGGTTTGAATTTTTTTCTGGTTAGTGTCATTTAGCGAGTTAGTTTTCTACGGGATGGGGTCGCCAACCCCATTCCCAACCCTCCTCCTTTATCTGGGCTTGGGAATGGGAGTAGCCCCAGAGGGGCTCCAGGCGGAGTTGAGAGGTGGTCAGTTTATGACATACCTTAGTGATATAAAATGAATTTGTCTAAAGCTGGCACCAGTTGGTTATTTAAAGTTCCCTAGTTGGGGTCCTAGAGAAGGGACAACTCA
This sequence comes from Schistosoma intercalatum, assembly GCA_944470365.2. Taxonomy (NCBI): domain Eukaryota; kingdom Metazoa; phylum Platyhelminthes; class Trematoda; order Strigeidida; family Schistosomatidae; genus Schistosoma; species Schistosoma intercalatum. The sequence continues at coordinate 3,148,675 of OX103730.1, read as the reverse complement.
GTAGCTTTCGGCTTCATCGATCAATTGCTTCTGATTCACTGAAACTCTTCACTCTCTTTGATAATTGTTATAACTTCAATGCAACGTTCCGCTATATACTACTTACAAACAATCTTGTGAGTAGCATCCACTGTAACAATATACAATAACATTTCATTTTATCCTTGTTTTATACACAAAAAATTGAAATCATTACAACATTCAACAATGTTTTTTTTTAATTTGACAGCGAATTCGTACAGTTTGGGAAAATATCGACCTGACTAATGCACAAACAATACATGCTCAACGAGTAAGGAACATTTGAAGAATTTTTATTTTACTGCTATTTACATTATCATTGTACTCGTAATATTCACAGTTATATGAATATATATATATATATATATATAACTTCGCATGGAACCCCTCTGGTGCTACCTTCGGTCACAAGCCCGAGTAAAGGAGGAGGGTTGGGCATGGGGTTAGCGATCCCGTCCCGTAGAAAACGAACTCCCTAAAAAACGCTAACGATAAATAATAATCCAAACCATATATGTATAATCCAAAACATGTAAATGGTAATCACTCAAATGATAAGCTCATCTTGAGGCTTATCTTTGATTTTATGTGTATAGATTGAAATGAAATGAAAAATATAGTACTTACAATGATGGCGTTGGTTGATGATCATAGGATAATGATTACAAATTAATGGAAGTTAAAATGATGAAGTATTGAATAATAGTTGTAAAACGATGGAGATTTATAGCTCACAAAGATGATTCTGGCAGAGTTGCTTTCTCTAAGCTGAGTGATCTCATAACAATGCTTTCTTTGTCTTTTGAGATAAAATGATTAGCGCAAACTTCAGATCGAGTTGAACTTTATCTTGAATTCCTGCTCAGTAGTCAGAAGGTAATGTTATTGCCATAATCAGATCTCAAATTATTGGCAGAGATGGATGGTGGCTAGTGGTGGAATCGAAGATGCGCGTTTTTTTTCCTTTTTGGGACTCATCAGATAGATGTACTTGCATACCGGAGTCGATTTCCACCCCGGGACTCGAGCCCAGTACTGTTCGCTTCAAAAGCCATCACGCAGTCCAGTTAGCTACTGAGTTCAGATAACCACTAGTTTGTATAATCGGTTGGAGTTTAATTCACTTTTGTATGGGTTGTTTTATTCTTTGATTGACGTTCAGGATATGTTCATCCTGTTCGAATTCCCTTGATATTATCTTGAGCCCAACTGAGGAGTCCCAAATAGAACATACTGGATTCCACTGCTAGCCATCATCCATCTCTGCTTATAAAGCTTGTGATTTAAGGCAATGTCGAAGTAATCCGCACACGATATACATATGCCGATAAGAGATCGATCAGTTACAGTCCCAAGACATCAATCAAAATGTCAAACAACTCAAATTATCGGTTTAAATAACATTATGAGAATATTAGTTAACTAGTTCATTTATTTATCGAATCGCAAGTTTATACATCTACATTTCAACCAGAATATCTTTATTTAAAGATTAATGGTATTAAATAGGTACCCAAACCAAAGTAGATAGACCAAACAAGAGACTCCTACTCATTAGTTAAATCCATGTAATCACTTAATCATCGCTCAATTGATACACATTAACGAATAATTTAAAATTAAAAACAAATCGGTTGTTCAATATTCTGTAGTATACAATTTTTCACCATTTATTACCAATTCATGATGAAAATCATTGAACAGAATGGAGATTTGTGGATATTCAAGTAATTTAATAGTCGAATTCATGAGTCGATCTGAGCTAGGCCATCATCAAAAACCCAGAAATATTGAGAAGCTGCTTCACCCTAGCATGTAGCTCCTCAGCAGTGCTCATCCACGATCCTCCACGCAGGACTCGAACCCAAGACGCGCTCACGAACGCTTAACTTCAAAACCACTGAGCCGGCATCCAATCTCCACAAATCCCCATTATGATAATTATCATGTGCTCACTGGTCACTAGCTTCGAGAGGTTATTCTCAAAGTTTTTGTGAGAAACAGTGATCAGTGGAGTCCAATCTGTGTCGAGTGTCAGACAGTTATCCACCTCAGGTAATGGATGAAGGGTTTTGCAGAACCATGGACCGATTGAAGTTAGACATTAACACCGTCTGATGCCGACTGAATTGTCTAGAGGTTAGGCGTTCGCACGCGAGCTCGAAGATCTTGGGTTCGAGTTCCACATGCGATATCGTGGATGAGTGCTGCTGAGGATTCCCATACTAGGTCGAGATAGCCGTTCAGTGTTTCTAGGTTTTCAATGGTGGTTTAGTTTAAATCGACCCAAGAGTTCAACTGTTAAAATCATTTAACTTCAAATTTACAAATCTTCATGCTAATAAAATATGTTTATAAAAATTACAATGATTTCTTTCTATCCCAATGTAACTATTTATTTATTTATTTGAACATATAATTATTGGTACTAAGGGGCATCGAATACATATGCGCCACAAAAGTCAATTGATTTGTGTGTGGGCTACGATATTGCCCGGTTACCCAGATCGAAGCAGGTGGATTTCTTAGGGGGGGCACACCTGGAGCCTTCAACCTAAAGGTCTGATCCACAAGACAGTGGAGCAACGTGTGGAGATGCAGTCACATGGTAGTTGGTGACCAACGAATGGTTCATACGCCATTTGTTCACTCAGGATCCTGGAACCCATATGCACCAATGGTTTGGGATGAGGGTTTTCTAACTCCCCTAGATGGATCCTTCATATCCATCAACCCGGTTAAAGAACTGGATATTGGATTATCGTCCTCTTAATTTCGTAAACATGAGAAGTCGATGAGTAGGACTCCGCTGTCAGTGGTTATATTCACGTAGCCATATGAGAGCATTTGGAGAGGGAGAGTTGAATTTCCCTACCCTCAACCGTACCAGAACATATCGATTGTAGCAATGAAAATGAATTAATTAAAAAGTATTTTATAATTTCACATAAAAGATAGTTTAAAACATAGAGCTGAATAAAGATCAAGCTTAAATTGATTGTAATTCATTTAATAATAAGTCACATATCTTGGTGTTACCTTTTCCTCTGATCTGTCTTGGTCTTCTCACGTTTTATTGTTATCGAAGAAGCTTTTCCGTCTGACTTACTACATAAAGAGATTGCATGCTCTTGGGATTACTCGTCATTTACTCTTACAATTTGTCAATTCTTGCATATTCCCTATTATTCCTTACTGTTCTTCATCATTCTTTCCCGGGGCTTTTGAGAAAAGATTTTGCTGTATTGCGTGGAGTGCTGAAGGCAGTTAGCAAGATATGTGGTGAATCTTTCGAGGTCATAATTAATATGGTTGTGGATAGACATCTAAAGTCATGTAAACTCCTGGCAGGTGTTATGTTATCAGATACTAACCATCTCCTTCACTCTTATCTTTCTCCTTGTTTATCTTCTTCTGGTAGAACGAGACGTAATTACATTAAAATCCATGCACGCAAGGAAAAGTATAAAATTTCTATAATACCTTACCTAGCAAATATACTCTGTGATGAACAGGTTATTAGAGTTAACCTAGTCAATAATCTGCATTCTTAACATGTCTCTAATTTGAAAAGTTGTACAGATCCAGATCTTTCCTCTTCACCTTTTTTCTTTTCTTTTTTTTGCTTTTTGTGTTTTGTAAAAGAAACTTGTTGAAATACCTCCGGCTGAGAATTCCATATTGTACCAAGGATATGATATTGAATAAAGCCATTAATAATAATAATAAACCGTTATAATTATGTACAACAGTCTATTAAACTTATTTTATTTAAGATTTCTATCACTAATCACATTTTCATTTCAATGTTAATGAGACTTGAATCAATTCAGAATAGATATGTAATAACAACATTCAATTGACTAGTGTCTAATAAGATATAACAGATACCTTACATTTGATTATTGGCCAGTAGCCTAAAAATAATGTAGATTTGTAATGAGAGATTATATTATGGTAATTCTATTTACTGAAAGTGATCAATCAAATTTTATAGTAAATATTAACAACAGAGAAAGAACACTCCTTCTATATAATAATAATAATAATAATAATAATAATAATAATAATAATAATAATAATAATAATACTCCGAGGAATGGAGATAGACATAAGAAGAATGAGTAACAATTGGATAGAACTAGAAAAGAACGCTTAAGACAGTATTCTCCAATCCACTCTGTCCTGGGCCTTCTTTTCTCCGCCTGGAGTCCCTCCGGGGGCTACTGCCGGTCCCAAGCCCGGATAAAGGAGGACGGTTGAAAATGGGGTTAGCGACTCCATCCCGTAGAAAACTAACTCGCTAAAAAAACGCGTAAGTAAGTATATATATATATACAATAATTTATTGATTTTGTTTATAATAACACTTGAACAGTAACAAATGATTCATATTTATTTCTATTAATTTCAGAAATTTGTGGAACGATTTATAAACAATGTAAGTTTGAAAAATAAGTTAGACCATTATGGAAAACCTAAAATTATATGCTCACTAGTGACTGGCTTCATGTAAGAAGCAGTGAATAGTGAATTTCAACCGGGCCTGTTGTGAGATAGTAGCTTACTGGAGACAATGGTGGATGTGTCACTCAATTTCGTGAATGAGTTGAAATTAGACATTAACATCGTTGGATAACGGCCAGCTTAATGATCTACAAATTAGGCGTTCACACGCAAGACTGATAGGTCCTGTGTTCAAATCTCGTGAAGTGGAATTGTGAATGTACACTGTTGAGGAATCCCACAATAGGACGAAACGACCGTTCCGTTACTTCCATGTTTTCCATAATGGTCTAGTTTCAATTGACTCATGAATTCAACTATTAAAATTACTATAATATCCACAAAAAACTACATTCTATTTTTTTAGTGTTTCATGAGTAATATTAAGGACTAATTTTAATAAACATAAATTAAAAATCAGCAATCATCAAATAGTTATTTTATCTTAATGTGAAACTTCTCATCAGTCAATATCCATGACTTCATAGAAGATGGAACACAAGGTCTTTGAGATTCTCAATGATTGTTTAATTTATAGATCATTACTGAGATGATTTCATCATTATCAGAAAGGCTTTTGTGGATATTATAGTAATTTCAATAATTGAAATCATGAGTCAATTGAAGCTAGACCAACATGGAAAACCTGGAAGCACTGGACTGCCGTTTCGTCCTAATATGGGACTCCTCAGCGGTCTACTAGTTAAGCGCTCGCGTGCGAGACCGACAGGTCCTGGGTTCGAGTCCCGCGAGGGATGCGATCGTGGATGCGCACTGCTGAAGAGTCCCATGCTAGAACGAAACGACCATCCAGTGCTTTCAGATTTTCCATGGTGGTCTAGCTTCAATTGACTCATAATTTCAACTTTTGATTTCATCATTGTTCACAATGGATTATATGTAGTAACAACTTAAAATGAACATTCAGTATAGGTTATGAATTGAAGTGATATGAAATGTACATCATCTAAAATACTTCGATGAATATACAGTCAATTACATAGAGAGATATAAGAGATTATTATACTAAGTCAAAGTTATAAATAACTGAAAACAATTAGAAAAGATTGTCCACGACAGAATTCAATGGAGAATACTGATGGATGGCCTATTCTTCTCTACGAAAGGTAACAGGAGTAAATAATTATCTTTAGTTTAAGAGAAGATTTCTTACGACGGATCATTCATTAAAGAGTCCTACATAAGAATGAAATAGCTATCTAATGTTTTGTAATGATGATGTAACTGAAATAGTTCTATGATAAAACTGATGTATATATTATATATGAAAAGTGAATTAATATGATAAAGGTATGAAATCCTATGAATAGCCTTTTTGTTTAGTTAAGAAGAAGGTGACCTGCAGAAGAAGAAAAACGTTACTTCTTCGATTCATAGATATTATTTCATTATTATTATTAGTGGCTTTATTCAGTTTTTGGTACAAAATAGAGTTCTCAACACAAAGTATTTCAATAAGTTTCCCATTTCTTATTTCTTGATCCATCCTGACGATAAATATTGAGTGGTTGTCAGTTAGATGTTAGTAGTTCGGGAATCGATCTCTGAATAATGTACATTCTATTCGATATATATAGAAAATAACTATGATGTCTCTGGATGGGCTCATTTTTATAACTTGTAAAGAGAAAGATCGTGAACTTTTCATGAAAGCATCTGAATAGGTTATACAATTAATTGACATAATGATCTGCTGAAATAAACAAGAAAAGACAGACAACTTGTTAAAATATCTAGATGGTAGGAACATGTAGCCCAGATATTCAACCAGGACCTCCTTCCAGCCAAAATGAATTGGTGAAGCCTAGTAGGCTTTTCTGAAGAAGTGGCTACATCGAAACACGGTACAACTACCGGGGCAGGATAGTTGTTTTTGCAGTTAAAGCTGTGCTATTTTTCTTTTTAGCACCTTATAATCGTTTAAGGGTATCGTTTGAGTGGTTGGTTAATTTGATCTCTACCACCCAGTTTACCGCTCATATTAGTTCATGGGACAAGTCCCACTATCCAGAAGGCACGACGAGGATGAGTAAGTCGGATTTTACCTCCCATTCAAGCAGGCCGCCATAATAAAAATTAATCGAAAACGTTTCATCTTCATGGATACAGTCATAATGTGGAACTTAGATGGTTTTAGAAAATATTCGTAAATGGATGAGAATAATATCAGAGCATGAATTAGTTTTAAGATATACAATAAAAATTATAACTATAGAATGATTTATGGAGATGTTTTCTTTTTCGACAACAACTATGAGATATTCTGATCAATTTTTAGATCACTATAGTATTAATTACGCCTGTTACTCCTCGTGAAGGAGCATAGGCCACCTACCAGCACTCGCCATTCAACCCTGTCCTGGGCAATTATTTCCAGTTACTATTCATCCTTTTCATGCCTGTTTCCCATTCTCGATACAGTATGTTCTTCTGTCTTCCACTTTTCCGTTTCCGTTCAGGATGCCAAGTTAAGGTTTGTCTCGTGATATAGTTTGGTGATTCCCATAATATAATTACTGAACTTTTATTATCGTTCTGAACAATAGCATCATCTGTAAAACATACTACATTACTTACACCTGTTACTCTTTGTGGAGGAGCATAGGCCGCTCACCGGCACTTACCATCCAATCCTGTCCTGGACAATCCTTCTCAGTTCTTTCCAGTTGTTATTTATACTTTTAATATCTGCTTCCAATTGTCGACGCGATATGTTCTTCAGCCTTCCACCTTTCCGTTTCCATTCACAATTCCAAGTTAGGGCTTGCCTTGCGGTGCAGTTTGGTGATTTCCGTAATGTATGTCCTATCCAACTACAACATCTTTTCCTAATTTCCTCTTCAAATGGAAACTGGTTTAACCTCTCCCACAGAAGACTGTTGCTGATGGCATCCTGATAAAGGATGTAGAGTGTTTATAAATACTTGTACTTTCTTGTTGATGGTTGTAGTAGTTCTGGAAGTTTCAACTCCGTAAAGTAGAACTAGCTGTTTTGACGTTCGTGTTGAAGATTGTGACTTTGATACTGGTTGACAGTGAGTTGTTTTGAGTCCCATATGTTCTTCAATTGTAGGAATGCGGCCCTCACTTTTTCAGTCTTTGCCTTTACTTCAGCCTGGGATCCTCCTTGTTCATCGATGATGCTTCCCAGATATGTGAAAGTTTACACATCTTCTAGAGTTTCTCCATCAAGTGTGTTTTCCGTGTTGTATTTGAGGAACTTGCCTTTCCCCTTGTGCATGTTGAGGCTCACTGATGCACAGGCTGCTACTACACTAGTTGTCTTCATCTGCATTTGTTTGTGTGTATGGGATAGGAGAGCTAGGTCATCTAGGAATTCCAAATCGTCCAATTGATTCTGAGCTGTCCATTGTATTCTGTGTTTTCCCTCAGAAGTCGAGGTCTTCATAATCCAGTCAACCACCAGAAGAAAAAAAAGAGTAGATAGCCTTGTCTGACTTCGGTCCTTACTTGGAATGTATCTATCAGTTGTCATCTATTCACAACTTTGCACTGTAGTCCATCGTATAGGTTCCGAATCATGTTGACAATTATTCTCAGGAACTCTATAAAGTACATTTTATACAATTAAACCATCTCTAGTTTATAGAACTCAACGACATTAGAAGCAAAGACTACCTTTTTTGACCTTTTTTCTATTACAAAAAACAAGCGGTTACCATTTGAACTCAGAAAAAAAAATATCAGATCGATAATCAACCCCGTTAATTATGTATATTGAAATTTCGACCTTGGTTTTATAAGAACTAAACTGTATCATTGACTTGAAATGTAATTTTAACAAAGATGTTGATATAAGATTATGTATCTAATGAATAAAACTGTAATAATCAATTAAAGAAAAGAAAGAAAGATGCTGTTTATGTTAGTTGTACTTTGACCTAAATGAACTTCATAACAGAAACTTTAAACACATGTTACAATAGTGTTGAACTGTTTTAAAGTCTTTTAAAAGTAATTTACTAGTTGAATTCATGAGTCATTTGAGGCTAGACCATCATGGAAAACCTGGAAGCACTGGAGCGATCGTTTCGTCTTATTGTGGGACTCCTCGGCAGAGCGTATCCACGAACCCGCTTCGCGAGATTCGAACACAGGATCTATGTCTCGCGCGCGACTGTTTAATTTGTAGATCACTGAGCTGGCCGGTATCCAACGATGTTAATGTCTAAATTCAACTAATCTACGCGATTGAGCGACACCTCCACCATTGTGTTTACTGAGTTACTATCTCACAACAGACCTAGTTGAACTCCACTAGTCACTGATTCTCACTAGAACTCCAGGAAATACCTCTTAGTGATCGTCACTAGTGAGCATATGATGACTATAATGAGAGTGTTATATCCCGATGAGGATAAAGAATGATAACTTTTGGAATCCATTTATGGATCGATACCATACATATATTTTTATCGTATAATTGTTAAGTAAATAAACTATTCATATTCGTGTCCCTCTTATCATAAGCTTTATTTTGACCTATGAACTGTTATTATACGATTCACCATTCTTGAGTTATACCCAGTCTATCAAGTACTACGTCCCATATTTACAGGGGCTTTGTGGATATTATAATAATTTAATAGTTGAATTCTTGAGTCAACTGAAGCTAGACCACCAGTAAAAACCTAGTTAATCTAAGAAACTGAAATATTGTTTAATTATAGTATCATAGAAGGTTAGTAATGTCTCGACTGACTGAATGTTAACATTTTAGACTCGAAAGCTAGGTAAACTCTAGTTTGAATCCCTGAAGACTTGAATACATTCCGTCGATGATAACCAGCTAGAAGAAAATCTAAGTCGAATTTTCCCTGGCAACTACTTAAAATCCCATAACCTTTCAATTACAGCTTGATGTTAATACACAAACTTGAACAAATACGAAGGTCTGAGGAAGAACGTTGTAAATAGTCTGATGGTTGTTATGAAAATTATATGTACTTGGATAAAAAGGTTAAATTATTTTGATTTGTCTAAATTGATTAGGAAGGAGAAGATAATATAATAAGTGACATGTTGTACTAATACATCAGAAAAGGAAACAGTTACAGTATGATGTCTTGAGTTTATGATCGTTTATTGTTCATCCAAGAAGGAATGACTAATGTTAAGCTTGACTCAGATATGTACCTTGATGTGTTGAGACCGCTACTGTAACAATCATTATTATCATTCATTTGTATTGGGTGTTTGAGTCTTCCCATTGATGATTAGGACTACAATAGTTCAATCTCTTATTGGCATATGTAAATCCTGTACAGATTGCTTCGATATTGCATTAAGTCACAAGGATTATAAACAGAGATGGATGATGGTTTATAATACTTATGACTCAAAGTAATTCACACAGTATACACACATTCCAATAAGAGACTGATCAATTGCAGTCCTGAATGTCAATGAAAGGTTAAAATAACTCATACAAAAATGAATGAAACTCCACCCGATTGTATAAGTTAGTGGATATCTGAACTCAATAGCTAATTTGTTAACATAATAACGTTTTAAATGGATGTTACTTGGTTTGAGTCCCATAGTGAACATCAACTCTAGTATGCAAGTACATTCAGTTGATGAGTGTAAAATAGGATAGAACAAGTATCCTAGATTTTACTGCTTTTAACCACTGTTAACCTATTTCTAAAGTATAAATTAATACAATGAGTACAAAATTATAAAATAACAGTCAATTACAAAGAGGACAGTAAACACATGTATTTCAAGTAGTAGCAGAGATACAACATAATGAATCAATAACAATGGTTAATCATATTTATCTAAAAGGCTGGTGCAATGTCATGATTCATAGTTACATTAAAAGGGTCAAAATGAAGTGTCAGTCAGTCAGTCAGCAACAACGTAGAACTTCGTACATATGTACATCCGTTCGAGTTGCCATACCACATTAGCACAGAGATACAATGAGCCTTAAGTAATAGGCTATTTAACTCAATTATTATTATTAGTCGATTGAATCTTATCAATAGAGATTAACATTTTTCCAATTATCATTTCAGTTAGAGACAAAAATCTCCAAACTAAAGTCTACTGATAATGTAACAAATATTGATGTTTTAAAATATTTAAAACAAATACATTTGGAAGCAAAACATCAATTACAATTAATTCAAAGTCAATTAATACCAATAATTGATAAAAATCATCCATACAAATCAACAATGATCCATGAAACTATGACAACAATAACTAATAATATTGGAATACCATATCCTCCACCGTTACCAAATTTTACTACTACAGGTCATCATATAAAAACACATTCAGCAATAATAACTACCACTAACAACAGTACAGCCAAACGAAATATGTCAATAGTAGAAGGAGGAGGAAGAATTGAAAGAAATAACAATGATTTAATTCCTCGAAGTAGATCATGCAATCTGTTTCTAAGGAATAATAATAATAATAATAATAATAATAATAATAATAATAATAATAATAATATCAATAATAATGGTAATAATATAAACAATAAACTTCTTGAATTGCCTAAAATTAAAGAGAAAATATCAGAAAACAATATTATGTATCATTCTAGAAACAATTCTAATATTCCTGATGGTATAGACATGAAAGTTTAGTCTATATATATATATATATATACATATATCTAATGACATTCTTCTCAATGATAGGTAAAAGTGTAACAATATCACCATGGAGTTCTCCCCCCTCCGCCTTTTTATATTGGTAACATATAATACTTTGGAGAAATAAAGACCTATAAACGAAGAATATTCTTTTTTATTTTTGATAAATTCTCCTCACGTTCTACAATTCATATTGTTTATATTTAATAATCCAAGAAAACTTGTCAGGTTTAAGGGCGCTTCGTCCTAGTATGGGACTCTTCAGGAGTGCATATCCACGATCCTATCTGCTGAACTCGAAACACAGAACCTATCGGTATCACACGCGAACGCTTAACATCTAGACCACTGAGATGGCCGGCATCCAACGATGTTAATGTCTAACTTCAACCAATTCACGAAATTAAGTGATACTTCTACCATTGCCTTCAGTGAGTTACTATCTCACAACAGACCTAGTTGAACTCCACTAGTCACTGATTCTCACTAGAACTCCAGGAAATACATCTTGGTGATCGTCACTACTGAGCATATGATGACTATAATGAGAGTTTTATATCCCGATGAGGATAAGGAATGATAACTTTTGGAATCCATTTATGGATCAAAACCATACAAGTTGTTTAGGCAGATGAAACATGCTTAAACACTTCATTCGATGAACATTTACAACTTCATCAGTCAATAAGAAAATAAAAATAACTTATTGTTTTCATTTCTATTAAATTTTTTTGTCATCAAGATGACGGCTAACAATTCAATCGAAACAAGATGCTTCATGCATCCTCAATATTAGTCCACTGAAAACTATAGACAGTTGTTTATAGTAGAATATCTGTCATCTTAAATAATAGGGATTCAATCCGATCACCCTTTATAACGATGATATCAAGCTATTTTGTGTTGAATCTGGAAGCATAGATACCTTTTCTAATCGAAATACCTCTTTAATTTTGTGAGAACCCGTCACTCACTCTATTGTAGAAAGCAGTTGGAAATATTCAAGACGATTGCGTCTGGCTGCTGATAACATTGTGTAAGTGAGATAGGCAGATCTAATCTCTGTATAACAAAAGCACTATGTTTTGCAATACTTTACTTCTATAATTTAAATACTTTTAATATCGCTTAAAGTTCGATCATGATTGAATTTTGGGGACTGTTGCGCAACTCCAGAAGTACCACGAACTTAATGTACGGTTATGAAAACGTCTGTCCAAATACAGTAGACTAAAAGCCGGTATAGATAAAGTGCTTGTGACATCGTGGTAGTTTACACGTCAAGTATTGTTACCAGACAATGAGAAGGGTTAGAAACATGATATTGATTTATCTATGACATGGAATCATGAAATAGCTGATTATGTTTGGGTGAGAACTATTGGTTTATCATGCATGTGTCACTTACTAAGCCGAGGTAGTGACAACTGCCTTTAAGTAAAACAAAGTAGGCTATTAATTTTAACAAATTAACGCTCATTATTTTCACGTAGTTTAGAAATACAACCTTATTAATGGAACAATATTTTTTCATTGTTTATCTGAAAACATAAATATTGGTACAAGGAAGCACCATATATGTACGCGCCACACAATTCACTTGATTTGTGTGTGGGGTGTGATACTGCCCGGGTGCCCGAACCGAAGCAGGTGGTCTTCTCAGGGGGCCACACCCGGAGCCCTCGACCAGAAGGTCTGATCCACAATGCAGTGGAGCAACGTCAGATGCAGTCACATGGTAGCCGGTGACCAACGATTGGTTCATACGACATTTGTTCCTTCAGGATACTGGAGCCCATGTGTACCATAGGTTTGGCATCAGGGTTCTCCAACTGCACTAGATGGGTCTTCCATAGCTACCAGCCCAGTTAAAGCACTGGAACAATATAAATATGGACAGTGAAGACCTATTATTTTCACAGTAGTAATGTAGATTTTAGAATATTAGGAAAGTGAAGATATGTGGTAAATATATTATAGTAAGTAAGAAGTTCACCACCAAGATAGAAAGAAGATTAAAATAGTTTGAGAAGCTTCACTAAATACCTTTCAACTATGAAAATTGTATATGGGTAATTATGGAATTTAAAAGCTGATGAGAAGCGATTCAAGTGACCAATACTTTGAGAAAATATGAAACCTTAAAAACCTATCGTTCTTGTAAAAGAATCAACAATGATGTCATTAAGTCAAGTCGATAAAAGAGGTATTACTTAAATGAATATAAAATTCTCGAAACCAGATAGGCATCACTCATAGACATGTCTGATTGACAGAACCAAACTAATTCGCTAATCTTTCTATAACCAATACTAAGTTTATCATCCTAACAACGATCAAAGAAATCAATAGAGCTGTTAAACAAATCAAGAGTGGGAAAGTAGCAGGATCAGATAACATATCAGCTAAAGCACCGAGGTCAGACATAGACGACTGCAAAAGATGATCCATGTTCTATTCAGAAAGGTTTGGAAGGAAGAGCGAATGCCGACAGATTAGAAAAGAGGACACTTCATGAAGATACCAAAGAAAGATCTCAGCAATTGTAAGAACCACAGAGGCACCACACTACTATCAGCAAAGCAAGGGTAGAATTCCTACGATCGAAGAATATATGGAACTTAAAACAATTGTCAGTCGAACAACATCCAATTTAGAATTCTCAATACGGAAGTGAAAACAGTCCTGGTGTACGGAGATGAAACGTGGAAAACTACTATAATCATCAAAATAGTACAAGTATTTATAAACAATTGTCTACGCAATATACGTCAGATCTGTTGACCAGTTACCATCAGCTACAACCTAATGTGTGAAAGAATCAGCTTCCAGTGGAAGAGGAAGTCAAGAAATGACACTGGAAATGGACAGAACACACTGGGGAAATGATCAAACTGCACCACGAGGCAATCCCTAACTTGAAATTCTGAAGGGAAATGGGAAAGAGGAAGACCAAATAGCACAATGCGTCGAGAATGTGAAGCAGACACTAAAAAAATGAATAGCACTTGGAAGCAACTGAAAAGGAGAACCCAGGACAGAGTTCGAATTGCTTTCCCTAACATTCAATCAATCCCAATCACCACACTGATCCACGGGTTGATCATACAATTCGTCCGAATCTACCTAGATTTCTTCGTATGCAACTCCTTAAAACAGCAGAAGCTCTTGTCACTCATGGTAAAGCCAGAACTGAGTACAGAAGATATGCGTCTTATCCTTATCTTTGATATAGTCTATTTTTCTCGTATTCGAAAACACCCTCCTATCTATTTAACTATTTCTTATATCCCCATGATTTTATTCATAATTGTTCCTGATATAACTTCACTTCATTAACCTTCTTTATTGCCTTTAACTATTGTAACAACAATGTCGCAGTTATCGTACTCCATTCACATTATAATCCATTGCCAACTTAATAATTTTATACGATTGTACAGCTTGATGATAAATTCCTTGATAAGAGATCCCTCCACTGGACTTCATGTTCATAATATTCAAATAGGAATGATATGTCTACATTTACAATTTACTTTTGATATTATACAGTAAAGAACTGCCGGTCAAAAATACCATCTGGAAACTTTTATTCAGAAAAACTTCATAAAACAAACACAAACGTATTCATGTTTACAAACTTTTTTCTACTATCTACATCTAAAAACAATGAATGCACATATAATTACTTGACTAATCAAGTCAGTCAGCAACAACGTAGAACTTCGTACGCAAGTACATTAGTTCAAGTTGCCATACCATATTACCAGAGATACAATTATCCATTCAAATCCCATAGCGGTAGAGGTAATAAAAGTACAAACAGTAATCGTGAAGATTAGATTTCGAAGATGTTAGTCAAGGAGTATAATCCAGTGAAATAAATTTGGAAAGAGAACAAGGGACACCAAGAATTCAGAAGATTAGAATTTGGGAGAACACAAAGGGTGGATGCACCTGCACCATTTTGAGCCATATCATTCATGGTCTATAATCATCGGTCGCTATCGTCTCGCGGATCCCAATCAGACAGTCCTACACCTACCAACATGGCTCAGTTTACCTGTCAGTGACTTCATGGATTTGTGTCATGTTTTGATCTGGCCGCCCCTACCTTTCTTCGAACCTATTCCTACACCTCATCAAGGCAGTCGGTGCTTGAGCATAACGCATAACGTAACACATGTCTCAGCCATCTCAACTGACGAAGCTCCCTTGACTAATCAAAAGAAGAGAAACAAAACATGAAGAACACCTCATACACACATATACCTAAACACAAACTCAACCATTTATTTAACTTTAAAAGAATTATATACTGTTTGTCTATATATGCATATATTTTTTGGATATTATAGATTACATTCATTTTTTTTCTTATTTAACTAAAATGGTCCACATATATGTAAATGAAGTTAACACAATTTACCATATGTAAGAATATTCAAGAATCATCGGGAGAATAAACACTTTTTTTGAGAGAAAAAAAATTTTCCACTTGCTTTCTTTCTTCCTCTACGTAACCATGTCAAAATACAGAGCTAGTACACACATCAAATCAAAGAAAAGAAAAAAGAAAAAGAAGAGAAACAAATACAATTGCATATTGTCTTTTTTTCTTTAAAAAAAACGCAAAAAGAAACATATTGGATAGACAATTCTAGGAAAAGAGAAATGGAGGGTATAACAAAAAAAAGAGGGTAAGAGAAAAAAACACAAACAAACAAAGATGTAGAAGAAGATTTGATTACTGTGATGTGCGCAGTTTGTGTGATACTTTATGAAAATTAATGAGAAAGTATGCAGAACACATATACGAACTGTTCTAATAAGAAGCGAATAAAAACAAAACAAAATGAAAAGGCTTTTGACAAGTCTAAAAAGCAAAACTGTTGAATAGCAGCACACAAGTACATATAATGCAACAGTTTATGAAAACTGTGACAGCAAAAATATACTGATGAAAAATACATATTGACAGTCTCCTTTGTTTTTTAAAAAAAAACGCAAAGATTAGTGCATATCCTCTCTAGAAATGAAATAAGTACTACATAATGTCGATATTTAGGGTGAACAACCTGGGTCATTATCTTGACTGATTTGATTGAAGGAGTCGGTCAATAGCTGCGTTCACATCCCCAAATGTAGCGATCAATGCTGTAGAAAAAATAATATATAGATTGGTTAGTTAAAAATATGCTTACGGTTAAATGTTTTCAGGGCGTTAATTGTAAACTATGGTAAATGAGATAAACAACTACCCAACTGGAAATTATACTAACTGTGAAATAATAATATTATGCATGTCGAACAAAGTTTTTTTTATCTTATTTGAACACATGAACATTAGTAAAAGGAGGCACCAAATATGTATGCACCACATAAATCATTCGATTTATGTGAGAGCTAGGATACTGCCCGGGTACCCAAACCGAAGCACGTGGTCTTCTTAGGGGATCACACCCCGAGCCTTTGACCTAAAGGTCTACCTCACAAGGCGGTGGAGCAACGTCAGGAGATGCCGTTCCATGGTAGCTAGTGATCAACGTTAGGTTCATACGCCATTTGTTTCCTTAGGATCCTGGAGCCCATGTGCACCACTGATTTGGAATCAAGGTTTTCCAACAAATATTTTGAAACGGTACAGATCAAGATTACTGTATTAATGGTATAGCTTTCAACCAACCAGTAAAAAAATACTTTTACCTAGACCGAAGTATTCTATAATAAATTAGTAGGAAAAAAGTGAAGCACACAAAAATGCATATGCATATAAATCAACTTGATCGACCGACAAAGGGTAACAAAGAGTCATGATAAAAAAATGGCAGATTTATAAGAATAATTGGATAGTGATACTCAAATTTTTATGAGTTTAATCAACCTGCAGCTTGATGATTTAACCGTCTCACCAACGCCTACTTAACTGACTTTGAGCAGAATACTAAGATAGCGTCTCAAATGTAACAAGGGTAATTTTTAGACTAAAAAAAGGAAACTACGTACGTATATTATAAACCATGATAAGGAAGATCTAGTATTTACATATCGCAATATATTAAACGGTTATAAATGTCTAACCAAGAGGGTAGTAAGACAGAACTTTTATGCCTTATAAAATAAATTGATTTACAACTTTTTTTTATAAACCTACACATCGTTAATGAACAGTTTACAATTACCTTGCAAATTAGCTTCTCGGTTAACAAAGCCCATATTAGCGAGAACTTCAAGTTCAGCTTGATATCGTTGTTCAGGTGGCTACAAAATAAAAAATTAGCAACATGTTAAATAAGTGCTAGGTAAATTTTCTGGATGAATTCAAAAGAATAGAAAATTGTAAAAGTATATCTTACAGCATTGTTTGTGGCACCCAATCCATTATTAGTGGTAGACATCATATTCAGCATACTGGATAATAGTGTGGTCAATTCAGCTTGATTAGGTGGATTGGCTGTAGTATCATTAGTACGATCAGCTGTTGTGGAGTCAGAGTTGTCTCCAGGAGCTGGAACTGTTGCCGGGGTCTCTGCAGTTGGGGTTGTACCAGATGTAACTGAACCTGGACCAGTTGGAGGTGCAGACATACCTAAACTAGTTAACACACCTGGGGCTTCTTGTTGCAGTGTCTGAAGTCCTTGTTGGATCTGCATCATAGCCTTTGGAGAAAACAAAACAGTTTAAAAATCCATTTAGTTTGTATATGTTTAGAACCAAAAATACATGAGTCAAATCTGTAACAAAAAATAATGAGATTGAAGCTAAGTATATTCTTACAGAACCGATTAATCAACAGTTGACAGTTCATACTCCTAGACGCTTCAATGAACGTACGCTACAGAAGTTGGCAAGCCGTGAAAATCGATAAAGTCAAATGTCAATAGCTACTTATTAAATGTATCAAGCAACGTTTAGCTTATGGGACTTTGCATAGTAGCATACTCGTCGGTTTTTAAATCTTGAAACATTAATACACTTGAATCACTTCCCATTTAACGAGTCTAATATTTGGTTAGGAACGTTACAGATAGTAAATGTTTGTGTATTTACCAAAAATATTTCATCATGATCAAAAAATAGAAGTTCTGGCCAGTTGCTTAGTTACACTTCGGGGTCACTTAGGATCGCACATGGAATAGATATCAGAAAATATGTTAGGAAAAAAAGGGAAGGCTATATTTATCACATGGGTTAATTAGAGGAAATAAATATTAAAGGAAACTATATATTAGTCCTCAGAAATTTACAATGTATATTTTGAAAATATCTATTCTACAGAATTTCCTAATTGGTACAAAATAAAAACGTTAACCTTTCCAGTTAGGACTATCAACTGAACTATTCAGTATAAAATTCTAAGAATTAAAATTATGACATGTAATAATTTTATTACATTAATTCAACAGATAGATACTCAGTAAGAATACATGTTAAGGATCTATAATCAATTCAGACTACATTTTACTCGTGCATGAAGTTAGTATTTGAGTGTATATTCTTCAAACATGAAAATTACTAAGCATTTTTGTGTACGAATTGAGTTTAGTAATCAAACTATAAACTGCCTATTGATTCGATTGTTACAAGATGAAGTAGTAGGTGATGAAATATAAATGATGATATGACACAGAGCTGATCATAATTTAAAAGAGTGTAGTAAGGGCACTGATTTCATATTTATTCATTTAGTAATCTGTAAAGCTTATAGACGTGAGACAGTTATCCACATCTTCACTTAGATTAAGTTTAGGTAAACTTAAATTTGTTAAACATCCTTTTACTTTAATTCATGATTATGAGTAGACCATCCTTTAAATTTCAGTTTTGAAATGTTCCGAAATGAAAAGTCATATAACTAGGTATACGGTAAGTAAGCTCAATGTTATTGATTTAACTTATTAGACATTTTCAGTCAGTTAGATTGACATTTTACCCACAGAACAAGTCTATATCACATCTGGTTCATAAAATTTACCACTTTGATGGAGTAGAATGTGTAGTTCTTTAACCTATTCAGCATAAAAGGAAGAGAAAATGTTCACCATGTAAGAGTACCCTTATTAAGGACACCTTAATGTGTATGGTAAGGGTCAAGTATACATACATATTTATAAGACTATATTGCAGATAGAGATAAAATTCCCCAATTGTAATTAATCGGAATCTATGCAAGACAGACGCTACATAACGTACCCAACATTATAAAAAGGATAAATGGATAAAAAGTCAAATCATCAAAAAATTTGTACAAACATGTGGATAACTTATGAATAAATCAACTGATATCGAGATTACAACCAACTGGTATAAATATTGTGGAATACACATATAAAGGGAGATAATTGATAAGATAAACAACCGCTTTATCAGGGTATCTTCACTCATAAATACGTCACACAATATCAAAAAACCATAGTACAGTAACTTTTGGGTGTCTTAAAGAAAAGGTTTTACATGTGTCTGGAAAAAATTAGGTTGATAGAACTTAGCGAAACACATTTCAAATACTTAGCCAGCATATATCAGTGCTATGTTTTGTCCATATTAGGTCAAATATTTTTCAGGTGGCCACAATACGAAAATGATCCATTTATAAGTGCAATACCGTAATGATGTTTCCCCCCAGGATTTCTGAAGGGAAAAAGAAAAGAGGAAGACCAAAGAACACATTGTGTCGGGAATTGGAAGCAGAAATGAAATGAATGAGTAGTAACTGGAAAGGATTGCTCAGGACGGAGTTGGATGGAAAATGCTGGTGAGCGGCCTATGCTCCTCCACAAGGGGCAACAGGCGTAAGAAATGATTTTTCAATACAAGCATGATAAGAGGAAAGTGGCAAATAAACCTTAATTGACTAAAATGACTTATCAATAAATCTACATGTAAACATGCATTCCAACATTATTATTATCTGGAGAATTGATAAGCTATTTATTGAATTCTGAGTGAGAGTACAAACATGTTCGGACTATTTCAAAAAGTTTAGCTAAATGATATGGTGAGCCAATCAGAAGTGGCCAAACGAGAAGGTCAATCGATGACAAAAGCAACCTGAAGGACAAGTGCACATCACTGGTTAGAAAATGGATTGATCTAAGGGATAGAGATGTATATATAAATGAGTATTTGTGCACATTATTGGGTAGTTCAATATGCTTTCTCGTACGCTCTTGTGTTTTCGTTCAAGTAGTCAGGTGGGAATTTAGCATATAACATATCGTGTATCAATATCAGATCTCGGACGCCGCCCATAATAACTTATCAGTAGTTAATAGGCTTGGAATATTTTATAATCAAAGTCACTGTGATTTGAAATTTATCAGTTTACCTTCTGTTGTGCATAAGTAGCAGGTTATATATTTACGTAAAAAGTGACTTACAAACATTTTAATTTCAATAAATTATTAATTCCTTGAATCATAATAATAAAAAGCAAGATTATTGGTATTTTAAATAATAAAGTCTATGTCTTACTTGGAGAGCACGAGGATTTGATAACATGTTCATAAATGATGGTTGATTGATCTGGTTAGCTAATTGTGGGAGCATTTGTCGCATTTGATCACGTACATTTGGATTAACGCTAGAAATCATTGGATTATTCATGATTAGATTTTCCATAACTGAAGGGTTTGCACTCATTGCTTCAAGCATGGCTTGCACGTATGGGACCTGCTTAGTACAATAAACGTCAAAAAGTTATTCAGTTTTAGGATTACAAATAATTCAATGGTCGTTGTTTAATAACACGGGGAAGTTACTATTATTCACTGAATAACCGGCTACAAAATCTTGAACATTCGAGGACATTACAAGACTTTTGTTTATGAAGTGGTTCTGATAATCTTCGTCTTCCTAGTACATTATCGAGTTTTACGAAGTCGTTATTAAAATAATATTTTCTTGCATAATCAGTTTTAATTAATTATTTTGCATTTTATTTTTGTTGTACACTTTACGTACGTCATTTATAACCATTTTAGTGTAAAAAGATAAAAAATTTCTTGTTAAAGTTATAATTCTAATTAATCTTGAACATCGATCTCATATCACTAGGATTTTAGTCTACTGACAAAAAAACGAGACAGTAAACGTTACTGTCATTTATACCGTGATAAGTAAAATAAGTTAACTTATTAACCAACTACTTGATTATGAGCAATACTTTAAGTGAGAGAACTACTGATACTACTCGGTTACCTAAAATGAAGTAAGCGAAGAGGGATTCGAAACTGGAGTTTAGTGGCTGAAAGACAGACATCTCAACTATTAACTCACCATTTATAAGACCATTATTTCAATTTCGTTTGGTAAAATTCTTGTTAATTTCCCCTCGATATGATGTGATATAGTGACATGGGTCAATGTACTTTTATGTAAAGTCCTGAATTTCACCAATAATGGAATTATAACAATTTTTATTACTCAAAAAAGTACACTAGCCAAATCAAACTTTACAGTAAGTAGGTTAGGATTGAAAAGAAATTATAAAATTGGTGAATAAGACCAGGTCACTGGGGCAGATGAGACGATTGTATTTCTTACGTAACTTTACGATGGTCATACGTTTTAATCTCGAGAGCCTTAAGGAAGGCAGAAGTATGATGTTTCCACGGGAATCTCAAACATTTAATTCCCTTAATAAAATTTGCGCTTTTAACTCAAACATTAACGAAAATACGATTTAATTCCCATTGAATAACAATTACTACATATACACCCACCTGAAAAGCATTCGATACCAACTCAGGACTAGAAGATAGTTGGTTTAGCATAGTTTGCACAAAATCACTGTTACGATTTGAATTTGCCGAACTAGGTGCTGTTGTAGTATTGTTATTTATAGATGAGTTGTTTGTAGCTGGAGCCCAAGGATTCGGCATAGGTTCAGTGGCAGGAGCACCTTGTCGCACACCACCTAAATAATCCAGGAAAATATTTGAAATATAAAGAGTTTTTAACTAGTCATTTAACGAAGCATAACAGAAAGATACCAGTTGTTTATTAACTAAATTATGAAATTTCGATCGAGCGATCAACTGACTTACAGATAAAAACATAAAGCTATGCGAATGGATACATACCTGCTAAATTTGCGAAGGGATTTTGCTCCGAATTGCCATTTGACTGATTACCGCTTAAGCTGGAGCCAATGCTTGAGGCTGCATCCATTATTGGTTCTTGGATATCCCGAAATATCCGTTGCAAATGATTCATTCCTCCGGGTACCGATTCCAGATTGGAAATCGCTCGGTCATAGTTACGAACCATCTCCTGCATCATAGCCGGATTGCGGGCTATCTCCATGGACTGTCGAAGAAGATCTGGATTGTTAAGCATATGTCCTAATTCAGGATTGCGCTAAAAATAATGACGGTAGTATTAGTTCAACTGAATAAACGTTAAGAAATAGAAAATTAGTATTTTAAGACTATTGCCCTTTACTTACTTCAATCAAATCACGCATTTGAGGATTCGCTTGAAATAAACTTCTGATGACCTCTGGATTGCTCATCAAAGATTGAACAAGAGGACTGTCTAGCATGTTGCGAAGAAGTTCGGGATTCTGCATCACTTGAGCCTGCATAGCTTGTTGCATACCGGCGAAAGTGTTCACTATGAATACAAACGATGTTTTGTTAGTTTAAATCTATCTATGAATGATAAAGTTTAAAATATCTTACATCTTTAATTTTAATTTGCAGTCTATCTGAAAGTCAAAGATATTGTCATTAATATAAATGTACTACAAAAACGAATGAGAATTGAACTCAGCGATCAGGTTTTAATTTTACTGGCAGGTGTGATATGCAAAACGTGTCGTACGACCACTTATATTTGGTTAAAAAAAACCTTGTTTTTGGTATTGTTATCTATATATGTTGATCTAGGGGTTTACGTCAATGATTTGGCTTTGTGAGTTAACAATCAACGATATCGTACAACTGCGCGTCCATTGATCAGAATCATGTTCACCGTTTTAATAAACAAAAGTACGTTTGTAACATCAAATTTTCTCCTTAACCATAAACCAGCAAGTCCTAGCTGCTAACCGAGAGCGAGTCAAAACTTCCGATTACCACGTATCTGAGAGCGACTTCATCTGTGTTACTATTTACTAGCATTTGGCAGAGAAAAGGAGGAAAACACAATAGAGCAAACTACGGTAATGATTGTATGATTACAGCTAATTGATGGAGTTCGTTTCCGCTGTTTTTGTGCAAGCTTCAGGAAGAAAATATGTGCGCTGTGAACCACTGGGAAGAACAATCCAATCCTTATGTCATTACTTAGAAAACTATCGAACACCATCTATTCATCAGTCATTTGATTTTAATAAAATATACGAGAAACAGAAAATGGAGAATATCCTGATGAACGTGAGAAAAATAGGTTTACAAGCACAAACCTGAGTATAATGCAACAAATTAACGAAACGCGAATGTTGAAACTATCTCGAATAGACTGAGTAGACAAACGATACGTAAACATCCGTTTAGTGGAAAAAATGAGAGCTCATCTCTAGTCAGTCAAATAGCCTACATATCAGATTAATAACCAGTAACTTCATGGGTAAAAAGCTTTTACATAAGATATGGTTTGGAATAATTAGCCTTTGTGACACCCATTCAGATCATTAGTACAATACAATTGACGAACTTCGTTAGGACAAACACACAGGTCTAACCTTTTCTACAAAGGTTATCATACAAACATCCTTTTGAAAAAGCCTAGGAAGTAGTTGAAAAATTTTTTAAATCGCTATGTTTATTTATTTAAACACATAGATATTGGTACAACGAGGCACCAAATACATATGCGCCACATAAATCATTCGATAGGTGTGTGATACCGCCCGGGTGCCTAAACCGAAACAGATGGTTTTCTTAGGGGGCCACTCCCCGAGCCTTTGACCTAAAGGTCTGATCCACAAGGCAGTGGAGCATCGTGAGGAGATGAAGTCACATGGTAGCCGGTGACCAACGATTGGTTCCTACGCCATTTGTTCCCGCAGGATACTGGAGCCCATGTGCACCATTGGTTTGGAATGAGGGTTTTCCAACCCCCATAGGTAGACTCTCCGTGTCCACCAACCCGGTTTAGGCGCCGGACATTCGCTTTTGCTCTCAATTTCGTAAACAACACACTGGTGCGAGAAGGCAGTGAGTAGGACTTCCCTGGCAGAGGCTGTATACGCGTGATCATGTGAGCATTTCGAAAGAGTGGATGGACTCTCCCCACTCTCAGCCATACCAGGGCATTTGAGGGGCAATGTAGTTTGGTTTTAGGTGTGTTGATACATCAATACCGAAATGTGTTGTGGTAAAAAATCATTCTGAAACCGTCAAGGCGTCTATGGTGTGTTGTGCTCACGTTAGTCGAAGACTAGTCATGAATAAATAGATAAATATGCCCCTAACCGAAATTTTTAGTTTGTTGATCCATGTATCCTATAGTCTGAACCATCGTTTAACAGAAAGCCTCATCATGGATGAATATACGTTAGTATTGAAAAGCTCTCATAGAATTATGACCCGGTAAAATGTTGGAGTGTCTATTGATAGTGTGACTTTCTAACCACCAAATGCCCTGACATGGCCGAGAGTGCGGTGGGCCCGCCCTCCCTCTCAAAATGCTCTCACACAGCCACGCGTATACAGCCTCTGCCAGGGAAGTCCTACTCACTGCCTTCTCGTGGCGGGGGTGTTGTTTACGAAATTGAGAGGACGAGAAGCGAATGTTCGGCACTTTAACCGGATTCCAAACCAATGGTGCACATGGGCTCCAGTATCCTGCGGGAACAAATGGCGTAGGAACCAATCGTTGGTCACCGGCTACCATGTGACTGCATCTCCTCACGATGCTCCACTGCCTTATGGATCAGACCTTTAGGTCAAAGGCTCGGGGAGTGGCCCCCTAAGAAAACCATCTGTTTCGGTTTAGGCACCCGGGCGGTATCACACACCTATCGAATGATTTATGTGGCGCATATGTATTTGGTGCCTTGTACCAGTGTTAAAATAAATAAATAATAAAAATGGTAATTTGATGTAGGAAATGTTTTTGTTAACGAATCTGGTGAAAATGAACATAATAAGTTCTTGCCAGACATATGGTGTACATGTGATAACAAGACAAATAAGAACAAATGACTTTAGTCAGACTGTTATATATATATATATATATATATATATATATATATAAAAATTTAGTTACGATAGGAATGATACCGACCTACAATAAGAGTTTCGACCCACACTTGGTGTACTAGTTATATTTCTAATTTTGTTACACTTGCAAGAAATTCTGATGCACTTAACATTGAGGTTATAAATAACAAAAACACGTACATTGAAGAGACATGAGAGTGAGGAGTAATCATACAGCTACATGAACGGGTTATTTCTGAGAGAAAAATTGTTATCCCAGTATATGGGTAAGTCTGCTGCATGCGGAGTAAAGGTAGGTACTACTAGATTAAATATTCAGACAAGCGGACATGACACCAAAGAAAACTCGGTAAGATCAGAGTTGTATGAAACTTACCACCAGTAGCACCAGTTTGTGATGGATTACTTGGACTCCTACTTTCTGTTGGTCTATTGCCCACATCCGTTACAACTGAAGAGGTTCCTGTTGGGTTAACCTGGGAGGGCTATAATCTACTCAAACTTAGTTTTAATAAAACAAACCTGTTGTTGTTTCTGCAAGAATAAGTATTACCACAAATCGTGAACCTACCGAAATCACCAAATGGATAATAAACCCATCCTTGATTTTTAGCTGTTCAATAGTATCTTCATCTTTAAGAATCTTGCCTCCAAAAATCAGAATGAGTCTTTCTGATGGAGTCTCGAACGCTTTTGATGCTTCATCTCGAAGCTGCAATAAGATTAAGATACATTTATGGTAACGAAAGGACTACTTCTTTAACTGAACATGAACTAGGGACGGAAACTGTCTTCTCCCCTCGAGGAGCTTTGATTCGCAGACTGAAGTTTGACATCACTAATCTCCGGATTCAAGTGTAGCGCTGTCCAACACTCTCCATACAGTTATAACAATAATCGAATGAACTGTTGTTCTGTTGATGTTCTTTAGTGGTAGCATGAGTTGAAACTCTGAGATTCTATTCATTCGACCACAATAATTGAGAATTGTAGAAATTGTATCCATATAACGCAATTCTGAACGAAATCTTACAAATAGCTGGAGTGTTCTCATGATATTGGATAATGTTTTGAATGTGCTCTCCTGGTGGAAGTGAACACTGTGACTTCCTCAGTCAGTGCATCGTTTCAAAAAAAGCCCAAAGACAGAAGTTTTTAGACGACCTCTAGTCGTTCATCATAAGTGACTTTCATGTCAACGAACAGGGCACTCAACATGGTCGGAGCATTAAAAAGCTTGATTTGTTACTGTACTTTTCAAATCTCAGAGAATGACTATGAAGCAAATCCAATATTCTCTGAGATCTCACAAATACACTCTTCCTCTTTAATGTCTCCCATCAACACGGCGCCCAAATACTGTGGAACTGTTCGATCAAATTTAGAAGGAAGTTCTTATACTTCATTTGCTACTGTTTTTTAACGAAACTCTTCTTGGAGTTGCAGATGTGAAACATGTACATTACTAATAATAATCTTAAAACTGTCATTAACTCTTCACAAAGATCTTCGTCTGAACGGGAAAAATAGATTCACAAGAGTTGTATGCTGGGTTGTTGTAAAACATCGAACCTAAAATGAATCCAGCGTTTTATAGTAACATGTCGACCACAAAGTTTTCATAACCATAGTAAAAGAGCATTCTTTTCTTTGTGGCGTCTGTGGAGATAGATCTGACGAGCTTATCTTGTAAATAGTTTTTAATATTATTTGTATTTGTTTTGTCAATATTTCACTGTATGTACATTTATCATTAAATGACTGTACCTGTTGTTTAAGTAAAATGACCTTGAAGACTTTTTCCCTTGTAATTCTGACAGCGTGATATACTTTCGGTGGTTCGCAAATACACTACTACGCACATACCCATTGTTCTATTCTCGCTCGTTACCGAGTCAATTGCGTTCTAAACTGGATATTATCCTCATTTCAGACTGCTGTGTCATTTCCATTATACCCTACGTCAAAGAAACTTATTAGCGTCATATTTACCTCTGTGGAATTATTACGCATTTATAATTGTGGATTTATGGGACCAAAACTCAACAGAATACGCAACCACTAGCCGATTTAAGTAACGTCCCTGAACTTTTAATTTGTGTTGTTAATTTATAAATTATTATTGTTACATTAATTTTGGACGTAATAACTTTATCACTGATTTTTGGTTATTATACTTTTTGGTCCACCACACGTCTATATGACACGGCATAAAATCTGACTCAGTGTGTTTCCATGTTATTTTGCGTGTTATCTTGGTATTTATTGAAGTCGTTCAAAAACAAGCACTGAAGTTAGTAATCTCATACAAAATTTTATTTTTAAAGAGAAACGCTTATTTATCCGCATGGTAAGTTACTGCACTAAGAGGTAGAATGACACTATTATCAAGGAGATGATTCATTAAAGAATTTGAACCACAATACTGGTTTTGTGCTTACATTTATCTGCTGTTAAAGATTACTAACATTTTACGATTAAAATGTATTACAGCCAGTCATATTATCTGATGAAAATAGGCTGTCTGAAACTATTTTATTCTATCCTGTATCACATAATGACAAGAGGAACAAATGATAAATTTTTCGATGAAGACAACTGGGTTTATTTGTTTGTAGGATTATGGTTTTAGCTGGTTATTTGTATTGCTTTAATAATAGACTTAGTCCTAAAATTGTAGATATATCATGATGTATGTAATGGAGAGAAAAAGCACGTCGTTGGACAGTACTGTCATTTATTTGTTTCTTACCATTTTTACCTACTTCTTCTGTTGCATGTTGCCAGAATATTGGTAATAAGGTCGTGTTTCATATCAAGGGGAAAGGGAACGTTATAACCAAGCTGTGGTTGACAAGGTGATGCCGTTAGAGTCTGCGTCTGCTTCACTTGCAGTTGACACTCCTCCTCGAAAGGACTGGATCACAATGATATCTAAAGATTTAGACCTACCATAGAGAGAAATCATAAGGTTTGGTGGTGATCCAGTGAACTAATGAAGTTCCGTACGTAATCTAGAAGACTTTCGATGAGTCCGATCTAGGTTCAACTACTTGATTCAGTATATTAATAGTGAAGCTAAGGCTGCTATTATCCATTGCGCATTACCAACATGAAGCGTTGAAGTTTGAGTTCAGAAACACATCGTGGCCCATGTAATCATTGATAAGATGCTTAACATCAATTATACCTTTTGGGTTTGTGCCGCTATCAGTGTATAACGTAATGACACTGCAAATTAGAGAACAGTGGTTTATCGACTATTCCAATGACGCATAAAACCCGTACGACCAGTCTAGAGTCCTTATCGGTCCTTCTCCCTGCCTAGTCTTACTTGTTAAGTACAGAACATCAATCTCAGCCTCCACGATATGAATCATGTCTTTCAAACATACTAAGTTTATATACAAACCAACCAGAAAACTTAGCACCATAAAATATGAAATAACATTTTAACACGATTTAACCAAAAATGGCTGTGAATGTTGGAGATAGTAATTGCTAGACCAGATATAACTCAGGAACGGTAAATGGTATAATAATAGTTCATAGGTCAAAATAAAGCTCATAGTAAGAGGGAAATGAATATGAATAGTTTATTAACAACCTTACGATAAAAATATGTATATAGTATCAGTCCATAAATAGATTGCAAAAGTTCTCACTTAGTATTCTCATCGGGATACAACACCATCTCTGGTATTAGGGTGACTAATCCATATAATTTAAGAAGACTATCTCGCAAGATGCAGGTTCGTAAGCTAATGTACAGGCGGATGAACTATGTATGCGATTCTAATAATACAAAGTCCATCGACATTATATCTTTGAAACTTCCACTATATGTACAAAGATAATGAGTGAAAGTGACATGTAGAGTCCTTAAGATTGGTGGAAGGTCTTAATTTACAGACCTCTGTGAATTTGTGAAAGAGCAGTCGCATATTGATAATACCAGGTATGGATTGCTTGTCAATGGAGATTCCTTTAATCGTAACCATATGCAGTCGGGTGTTGTTACTAAAAGAAACCTTTATTAACATTGTAGGGCGAGATAGTCGTTTTCCAACACGAGTGGGTCTGACGTCACTTCCTTCGTAGGGCCAAACACTTAGGTTGTCATATTTATTATGTACTGTAAACCACCCCTAGACAAGTGTGAAAAGTTTAGGAACAAGGATATTAATTAAAGGACAGAGTTTGTACTGAAGAAGTTGTGTAATATCTGTCTGAAAGCGAACCATATGGCAAGTAACTGTCGAGCAACGGGGCCATGGTCCGTCGAAGGATGTGACTGGGGACACCATACCTTGTTACACTGTAGGAGGGAAGAGCAGAAAACGTGAGTAGTTATGCCCATAATAATATCCAACTATATACGGAGGAAAGTACTAAGCGTATACAGAGACAGGTGGTATTCACAATAATTCATTTATTAGTAAAAAAAAATAGAAAAAGGGAGGCACAGACTTGTTCTTTCCTCAATAGTGGCTCAGACGCTTCTCTTATTGCGGAAGATCTAGCTATAGGCCTGAATCTAGAGGGAGAGACAAGATGCTTTTATTGAAAACGCTAGATAGCCGATCCACACTTCACTGTAAAGAGGTTCAACTAGAAGTTTCCTCCTTAGATTCTTCATCACTCAGAATTCAGAAGGTATGAACGGTCGAGGGATTACCTATGCTACGTAGGACGGTGCCAACGACATCACAGATGACACTGTGGTTTCACTTGCGCTGTGCGACCCTCCCAAACGTTGACAACGAATGCGTCGAAGTACTGATGGGGTGCAATGCGCCCGACACACATGAAATAAAAGAGAGGAGTGTGGTAAAATCTAGCAAACCGCACGCTTTAAGAACTCCTTTAGGGTCGGCGGTGTATGTACCTTGCAGAGAGATCACAAAAGACACGGGTATAATAAATTATCTATAGTCTAAATATGAACGGAAAGCTAGATTAGGCCAGTCATACAAGATGGAATTTCAAGTAGACCAGAATCACTGTGTGTCCATGTCGGTTAAAGAACGTAAGGCCAAGTATGCTATATCCAAATCTATACAGTTAGTGAACAGGTAGTACCAAATAGCTTTATCCTGGTGTCACCAACAAAGCCTACCTGATAATAGAGCACTATCGACGAGTAGATTAAATTCCTTGAGAAACCGGCCTATCCATGACCAGAGAGAACATAAGAAATATGTTAATATGATGGTACAGTACGCTGAACGAGACTACGCCGAAATGGATATAGAGAATCACTATATTCTCAGATGAAGGAAATGCTACGTCTGAGGGGTTTAATCTGACCAAGTCGGCCTGCAAGAATTTTGGATCAGTGAAGTTTGTTACAGAGGAAGATTTCATAGAAAGAAATATAGGTATTTGTTTATCTATGGAAAGAAACGAAAGAACTCTATGAATTGAGTGGAATCTTCTTCTGAGGGTACAGCTTCGATGCGACGCTCACAGAGAACCATTTTGTCGTATGTAGCTTCTACATCCGAACTACTTGGGTTTATAGCCTCAGTCATTTTACTGGGACTGTTGGCTCAGATATATGAGGTGCCTAAGCGAACTGTTACCTTCCACATGTTTCGTACCGGAATAGTAAAAACCTCTAGCTACTCAGATTTATTGCTTTGCTGATGTCTCAGAATCCACATAGTATTGAGGCGTATGCTCTTCTTGAAGATTTCTCCCGTCAAGTTTATTGTTTTCTTCTATTAGCTAAGCCAAGGCTGCCCCAGTAAAACCTTTAATCATTTATCAAACGGAATTAACAGTTTCTGTACTGTGTGCTACATTCGGAAAACACGTGGAACAACGACCGCGTATTCCTCTCTCTCATATCACTTATTGGTCAAATTTATTGTATTTAGTCGTACTTCATTGTATATGAAGCACAACCAAATGACTTGAGAGTAATAGATTGGCAGCGATTCACGAACTGTCTACATCAAACCAATGGAGACATTCTAAAAGTCAATCGATTCCTACGATCATGCTTCTTGTAGAAAGCTGTTAAATTATAGCACTAAACCGAGTGGTTTAACGGACCGAACTTTTCATGACAGAACGAAAGTGACTGTCCAAATTCACACGAAGAGGCGAACCATGTTTTAGCATATTTGATTGCAGAAGAACTAAGCAAAATACCAGCAGTTAATCATTTGAATAAACTTAGTAATTGTAAGATCTAGTCCAGAATGCTGAAATTATTTGCTGCATGCAAACATTTCGTCCACACTATTAGGAAGAGATTAGACAGAAGACCATTAATTTTTGGTGCATTGAGATTGGAAGATGTTGGCAGTGCGAGACATAATATAATTAAATTGATTCAAATTACCGTATGGTGAGCAAGAACACCAATGGGGACAGTCCAATGTATTTGACACTAAATTACAGAGCATCTAAATAAAATCTGAGGACCATATAATAAATTGTTAATTTGCAAAATATCAATCCATCATATCACACTTGACTGTTCCTGTTGCTAGCATCAATCCATTGTCTCAGATTTCATTTTCCATGCGTTTTCATACCAACTGCGTTTCGTTCCCGTTCTTTCCTCATCGGCCTTCTACTGAAATACATTCTATGCCTGACCACTGTTATGTACCACTTGTGTGGATATAAGTAATCCACACCACAACCTCATTCCCAATAGAAATGGAGAATCAAAGGAGCACACAGCATAAAGATGAACACGACAATACATTTGAATCGCAAGAAAAACCGAGAAGAGTAGTAGATGGATCTGTCATCAATTAGGAAATGACACTTCATATTGTGTCGCTGTTGCGCGTAGGAGCCCGGTAAAGAAACTTAATCCCTTCTCAATAGACGATGTCATTCGAGTAGGGGGACGACTTCACTCGTCGTGCTTGCCTTTAGAAAGCAAACATCCGCTTGTATTTCCTAGTAGTCATTTTATTACTTACTTGATCGTAATGCGCTATCATATGAAGAACGTGCATTGTGTTATTACTGACACTCTGAACAGCCCTTACGAAGAGTTCCGGATCACTAAGGCTCAGGCTACTATCCGAAGAATTCTAAAGCGGTGCTTCCAATGCAAGAGACTCAACACTACGCTAATCATGGATATAGTGTCCGTTCGAGGGAATGTTAGTTATGTCCATAACTTACCAATCAGATCTTTGCTTGAACGCCCATCGTGTCAATCTGGTCTCATTTCTGATTTCTGGTCTGATGCATATATTACCCATGCATATTGATATTTGGTTATTCTCTTTACCTAATTGAGACTTCCATAGCATCACTTCAAACTATGACTGCATAAACAATTATTTTAGCGTCACATCTTGAAGAAAGTGCAATGATGTCACATGAAAGCTCTTGGGTCAAGCAAGATTGGATTAGGCTTGCCTGGATAACTGTATAAATATGGTAAAGCCAGCAAGATAACGTCATTCGGAACAACCTTGCAGGTTTTTGTCCGTAGGTAGTTAGATTTAAAAAGGTTCCTCTTTAGTTATCTCAATCACTAGTTGGAAACACACTTTTCAGATATGGACTGTTGTTAGAAAAACTTCTGAATGTAGCGGTAAATAAACCCCGGAAATAAATAGCTCCTTAAGTCTTCGACTTTGTGCTGGCCCCATTAATTTTACTGGGCACACCTTGCCTGAAGGTGCTCGGCCACTCATACGCACCAGACCGCAAATAGGTACTCCGTGTACGCATCACATATAACTGGTAGCCAGCTCCGATCAAACGCTTCCTAACATATTAACAGCTTTCCAAACATATCTTTGAACCCCTACATATCTTACTTCTGATGTGACTCTGTTGGCATACTTTGATTATAAAGGTGTTACATGCAAAGGTGTTGTCAAACTGCGAATACTTGTGGCATTTTCTGTGTAACTAACGAACATAAGACGCAAATGCTCAGAAAAGTTCAATGGACGTAACATACTCCGTGTACGTTGCCAATGGTCTTGCGTCTATGGAGCCTGTTGCCCATCAACTGGTTATGACAACACAAAATAGCATCGCCATCAAGTTAATGTGAGTTTCTTCCTGTTTATTCTTTATTAGCTTTTTACTCTTCTGTACGCTATGTTGACTAGCAATTATCATTATTTCTCCACACGTTACCTGGTCTACAACCCATATACTTCTACACTTTTCCGTCTGTTTTAATAAACAACTATCCTTCATCATACCCTTCTTAACGCTTATACTCTAATTGGCAAACTATATTTTATATTATGGTCAATTAAAGCACTGCATCGATGCCTCACCCACAGTCCATAACTTGTAACTGCCTGATAAGCTTGTAAAGTGGTACTTATAGAAATAGTATTTTCCAACAGGATGTGAAACACAGAGGATTGTGTAAGGTATGACATATATCCAAAAAGGCCTAAATGAGCCGAACATTACAAAAGGAGGGAGGGTGGAGTTACTGACCAGCTAACGCTGATGGTAAGGGTGATAACTTCAATCCACCCGTGTTTGCGGGGGCAGAACATTTTGTGTGTATCAGGCTCTTTATGATTGAGAATAAGTCAATCAGTCTGTGATATGGATTGTCTTTCTACACTCACCACTCAGGCTCATGTTTCCAATTCTATGCTGGATTAGCTATTCTATTAAGACAACCTATAGCATGCTAACTCGGACTTTTACGCTAGGATTGAGTGGCTGGCATCGGAAGGACAAAAACCAAAAGAAAGTGAAGATGGCACAGGTATTCAGTGCTTGACAACGCTTTTACCAGTAACGCCTTTTAATATGACTACAAAAGAAAAAAATAGATAATAAAAGACATGGTCGTTAGTATTCCTAACACTTCACCCTCTATATACGCACTCCCTTCTAATAGACCGCTTTCCTTGTACCAACCTTGACTTCCCTTCCTTCATGTGAGCTTACTCCAACTTGTTAAACATCACAACTCATTGTTCTTTATTGGTACATTCTCTAATATGGAGCCTCTGACTTCATTTCACTTTAACAAGAGATAATATGAATTTAATTTAATTTATTATACCTCTGTCCGTTCTACTACACAATGTTAAACAACGTTTGGCGTTCATATCCAAGTGCCTTGCTGCTCTTCTGTTTCTCTTTTTTCCTCTTCAGAATCTTACTCTGACGACACATATATGAAACTTCTGATGTCTGGAACAAACTTTACCTACGGGTGTCCTCAAGGCCATGGTTTACAGCAAGCGCTCTACGAGTCTACTATATAACAACTATTAACTTAATAACTTGGGAAGCATGCTGTGAGCCAACAAATGTTGTAATTTATAGATCATGCCTGTAAAAATGGCGTGTACCTGCTCATGCAGAAATATATTATTATCATTATCATTAAAATTTCAGTGCTTCGTACATTTGTTAATTTGTTATGTCTTTATAAAGCTGTCCTATGTTTATCGAAAATTCACTGACATTAGAAAAGTATATAATCTCTGCTACATTCGTATAAGCGTATAACACGTCGAGACTTTCTTCGGTGAATTATATAAGGTGAAATCTAAACGCTAAAAGTTGGATGAATTCAGTGAAAACGTTTTAAGTAATCAGTCTTATTCAAGGTGGCTGTAACTACAATTCCTCCACAATGCACCAAGAATTCCTTGATGAAAGCGTCACAATGAAGCTTAAAATGTGATATAGCTTGGATACAATATGATCTATAGTGAAACTTTAAGAACTCGTGCTTTCCTGCAAGTAAGTACAAAACCCACAGTTTATGTTGAACACGGTTCTAATTACAATGGTTATATTTAGGATTTATACAAAATAGGCATAAAACATAAAGTATTACTAAACGATTTACACAACCAAAATTTAGAACACTTCTTGTATACAAATCTCCAAAGCATCCCACAATTACCTAGTGAAGATATTATTATTTACAAAGAACCCATTGGTACATGGGTTTTGTGAAGAAACTGATATGGTAAGCCATACAGAAATAGCAAAAGTAGATTGGTGGCAGTCAGAAGTGACCTGAAAGTCAAGTGCATTTCAGTGGGGTCAAAATGGGTCAATTCCAAAAGTCAGGAGTGATATATATATATATATATATATATATATATATATATATATATATGAATATTTGTACATTTCATTCGGTAGTCCAAATCACTTTCTCGTTCAGTTTTATGCTCTCTCCCAAGCAGTCAGTTAAGGGGTTAGCACTTAGCACAAGGTGTATTAGCATCAAATATTGGACACCGTCCGTTACAGCGTAAACCATTTCAGGTATCATCACAAATCTAAGTATAAATAAGTTTCGATAATACTAACATAATATTTACCATATTTTAAATAGGCTATGTGATATCTAAAAGAACACTGAGTTGACTTTCGGGAGAAAGTAGTGAAGGGAGGAAAACAAAAATGCGTAAACAACATAATAAGTACGTTTGTGAAGCAAAATAGGAATAAACAGTGGCATTGGAGTGAACAGAACACGGGTGGGGACAGTCAAATGTATTTAACACAAAATTACAGGACTGGTTAGTCAAATTTAAAAAGCATAAATATGAACAAAGTTGATATTTGATATTTACATGAAAACAAATCAGGCAAAAAAACAATACTTCAAAGGTTGCACTTCGTTTCACAGTCAATTAAACAGATACAATACCTTGTTTTTTGTAAATCACCGTTGGTCGCACCGACATTTAATGGGAAACAAAACCACATTCCGGAAGGTCGCCATCAAGGTGAATTTCGGACCAGGCTTCACGGTAAAATAGGTTCACTGGGAGTGTGTTGTACATGAATGATTTGCGAATAATGAAGAAATTTCGACGTAAGTTTGTGAAAGTTCTGATGATCGATAAAATTCTCTTTATTGTACAGATCGTGGGATGATATGATCAAGTACGAGGGCAAGGATGGCGAAGATTATATAATGCTATTTTTAAACCAATTTATAAAGACAAGGTTTGATTTTAATTTGCCTGATCCAGAGAGGTTCTTACTTGAGTTGTTGACATCTTTTTTGACTATATTTATTGTTAAAATGCCCCGAAACAACTTCCGAGTTCATCATATAGTTTAATGGATCTTCCATCATTCTTGGTTTTAACAGAAGATAGCCGTAGTTTATTCGACAGTACAAGTAGTTCTGTAGTTGTAATGTGATTTGCAATATTGCTGGTTGCGCATTATTATTTTGGCAGTTCGGGATAAATATTCAATAACACTCAGAAGTACAAATCAAATGTCTGCCTGGTTCATATCAAAAATAAGTTGATGCCAAAAGATGATGTGTAACAAACTAATAGTTAGGTGTTTTCACCCATAAGCTTTCGTTTACTAGTATTGACGAATAGATGTTGACGTTTCGGGATGTCACTGCCGTTGCTAAGCCTTAAGGAGTCTGCGATAACTAAGATCAGGTCAATGGGTTTGAGTCAAATGACGTTCAGGCAAATATGTAGTGGTATTGGTTCCTGACCACTTGGTACCTGAAACTGAACAAACGATAATTGATTGCTTTGCCATTCGATTATTATTCATCTGAGTACGAAATATTATTTATATGTTAACCTATTAAACCGATTATTCTTAAGCATCTTAATGAAATTTGTTATGATATCTTTTAACTAAATCATTCTTTTACCGTTTCGAGATGCTTTAGTCAGGCTTTTTGCAGCTAACACCAGTCATGGTTTGCATTTTTGCATGATCGGGAAGATTCATTGCACAAAACACCTTATCGGAACGTTCTAAATAGTCATTTTAAGAATAAAAAGGGCAAAGGGCTTTTTATAGTTTGCAATTTTTAGAAAAGTTTGTGATGTTTTCTCCACGAGAAAGACATCACTGTTAAACTTAGATTTCCAGACTCTATTGCAGTTGACAAACTAATAATCGGTAGATTTGCTATCTAAAACCAAATAATGCTGAACGACCTTTCAGCGATTCTAGACTGACCTTGGTAATGTCCACCTAACACCTAGGACAAAATGAGGGTCATAAACCTGCACGAGGAATTAAAATTATGTTTTACAGGTGATATTTCTGGTTAGGGATTAGATTTAGGGTTCTCATCACGAACTGACACCAGTTATATTGCCAAAACTCTATTTAACCAAATGGATGAGTGAACTTCGTGCCCAAATCTTAGTCCTATAATTTTATACGTGATTGGTTTTTTCATAAATTATAGTCTCGCCACAATGATATTGTTAATATATATACTTAAAAATCTTATCATCAAATTTTTATCGAAATAATTATTTGTTTGTAATGCCTAATTACTTTAGTAGTTTAAAATTATTTATTAAATCACTTGATGATTTTCAAAAAGATAATGTATATTTACTCCTTATGACAAAGGTTTATCGTGGTTAAAAATAATCAGTCAGTCAGCAACAACGTGAAATCAGACACATATATGCATCGGTCCAAGTTGCCATACCTCATTAGCACTACAAGATGAACACCAAATTCATTGAAGTAGTTAATTCAATAGTGGTAATATATAAAAGAAAGATTGCATATAAGGATATGGTACCGGAAGAAAGAATTAGTTCATAGAAAGAAAGACATGAAGCGATTTTAATCTCATAGTATTCATAGTATAAGGGAAGACAGAGAGTGTATACGCCTACACCATTGTGATCGATTCTGAGCCATATCACCCAGAGTGTCCAATCATTAGCTACAATAGTCGTGCGGACCCCAATCAAGTAGTTTGTATCTATCAACATGGCTCAGACCAGTAGTTAGTGACTTCAAGGACTGATCCCCCGTTTTGGTTTGGTCGACCTTAACATTCTTCCAACCGTCTCCAACACTAGTCAGCATTGAACGTCATGGTAATCGATATTCAGGCATACGCAACAAGTGGTGATCTCCAAAGTTCGATAGGCTGATAGAACCCATTGAGATGCATTATTTTACCCAAATTAATGGGCGGAACATTTCGAGAAGGCCAGTATTAAAAGGGTTTTCTGAAGAGGCATTCAACTGACGATGTTAGCTGATTCATTCCTTCATTCTTGATAGGACTCCTGTCACTAAATCGTGTTCCAATTCAACAGTGAAATTAAATTAGCACACTTTTTGTTAACAGTGCAAACCTACGATACAGGTGGTCTTTGTGGATGATGGCGGCCTATTCGATTTGAACGGAAATGGTGTGACTCCCTAGATTACCTCGAAGCCACACCTCAAAGTTATTAAGCAGGGTGAAAAACCCTCTTGTATTATCCAGATACTGTGGCTATCTTAGTGACCATATAGAACGAACATAACGTTACTGAAAAGATGTACTGGTTAGGATAGATAGGGGAAACAGAGTGTAACCACTGCCACATGGTCAGTTCACGCTAGTAGTTGATTGGTATCCGTTGAATGACCTTGATGGGTGTCGACAAACTGATGGGCATTCAGTGATCTGCCTGGTGGATGATCTGTCTAGGGCGTAGTGACATCTCACTGGCCCTACAATATATTCCCCTCGTCCAAAAGTAGCCTTTTCAACATTTTTGTATGGTTCGTTGTAGTGGTAAAGAAGAACATTCGGTGAGACATACCTGGTTGATTCGTGTGGTAATAGTTTGGCAACAATGAGAAACTGTACCATACGAGTAAAAACTGCTTCTGTACAAAAGAACCAGGCTCTCGTGTCATTATCCCGAAACGACATGATTTGTTGAATAGGGACGAGGGACTTCGTACTTTGGCAAGTTTAGGATAAAAATATTAATGATCATGTTGAACATCAGAGGAAGGAACAGATGCGGAGAACATATTTAGGTGTAGCAGACTAAGTCAGGCACAGCAACGAAGAGGAAATGGATGCAGGAGGATCTGGGGGGCACAAGTGTGTGAGTCTCTCTAACTAAATTATCACAAAGCTGAAAAATGAAGTACAGTGTAATTAAAGGGAAAGATATATTGAATGGTAAACAAAGGAATCGTATTGGAATAGACTTCCACGCCCAATTAAAATATAATCTTTTGTGCACGTTTGACCAAGACCATTCAGCCAATGGTTTGGCCAGTAAAACTAAGATTGTAATCATCAGTGCCGAATGCTTACACGCTATTTTTTCTGAGGACTCAAATACCACTATTTTTTCTGCCTGCCACCCAGCAATCTGAGGAGTGGGAATATAGCTTTACTTCTCTTTGATATTATATGGAAATGAAAGATTTTAGAGTTCTTCACTTTTTGGGAATATGTTTCGTTAAAGCTTCAATAGTCTCATCCGTCCCCACTTAGAGTACGGAAACATAGTACTTCCCCCCTCACTCCAAAAGGATAAGGACACTTTGAAGCGTATCAACGGCGAGCCACGAAATCAGTTCGAGGACTCGAATTTAAACCTTACGAAGAGCGCCTCCATTCCCTAGACCTTTACCCATTAGAGTATAGACGTCTTAGAGGTGATCTATTAATGGCTTATAGTATTCTCAACACTTCTGGACATCATCTTAAACACCTACTTAAGCTTAGTTCGAACACTAACCTAAGGGGTAACACCCAGAAACTGGAGAAATAACATAGGAAAAAGGAATGTAAACATAAATTCTATTGCTTAAGAGTTGTCAAATGTTGGAACTCGCTGCCGGCCGAACTAGTCCAAGCGACTTCCTTCAAGAGGCAACTTGGCCTATCCTTAAGAACCAACGACAACATCATACTATGATTTACCAATTACTTTTTCCTCTTTTACTGTTAACATACCTAGGTTCCTGCCTGGAGGATTTGGCGATCCCCTGCTACTAAACACGGAAGCCTGTTAAGCGAAAGCTTCTTCTGTTCCGTCCACAACCATTTGAACCATTTGAAAGCTGCTGGTGTATGGTCATTCTTCTTAAAACCCTTCAACACATAACTAGAACTGTAGTAGCAAGAAATATAAACGACGAACTGCACATTATTTTCTGGTTTTTTAATCTGTAGCTTATTGTTTCATATTTTCATATCTTTCAGTCGTGTATTGAATCTTGAGGGTGAAAGCATACTGTTTTACTAAAGAGCGGGTGGGTTGATTTTTCACCTTATTAGGTATTTGTTATCTTAACGTTTTGTGAAGATTGTTTCTACTAAGTCCTACAAGAAAGTCCTGGGTTGTCCCTTTTATCTTTTGTACTGTACTTGTGGTTATTATGGCGACGATACTTATAGTTTGTCCCTTATCTGTCTGTGTGACTATTTGGTTCCGTAAATGGCGAATTTTCGTAGGTGTAACGTATCTTTGTTACGTTTTTCTCCATCACATTAGCTTATCGCAACAGTATTCTCACTCGGGTTACTGTGAAGTGGTCACTATTCACAAGAGTTTTTCCCGAAAATGTTTCCGTTTTGGTAACTGGCACATTCGTCTTCACTTTCTCCCGAAATCTTAAGCTTCAACTTCACGTTATAATATTTATTCCCCAAATCCACCCACTCCTTTCGAACTGTATTCTTTCTCACTGACTGATTTCATTATTATTTTCACCCTTATAATTTTATTTTTCTAACTTCATTTCCTCGCGTTTATTTGGTTTATCAACTTGGACTGAGGTACATTTGTGTCAGATTCTGTGTAGATTAGAAACAAATAGCGTTTCTGTTCATCACACCATGTCTATACTTGAAATTAACCGCTCACCCATTTCAGAAGCTGGAATTTGGAAGATCTTCTGTGACCTTGGATGGGTTTGGTCGCGATTCAGAATTCCATTATAGAAATCGTAATCAAAAATGTGGTCTCACTAGTCGTTGTAGCGCTTTTTATCCTCACCAATTTGTAGGTGAATCCAAATCAGTTTTAATAACCTCATGACCTGGTATAAATGTACATCTGCTTTGCTCCATACTCGTGTTTCAGACTTTTGTGGTGAATTTAATACTGTTTTGACATGCACCATCCGGTTTTTCTGGAATATTACTCCAGTTTACATATTCGAAAAAAAGTTATTTGTGGTTCGTTTTTCAATACTGTTTCCTCGCTGCTGATAGAAGGTATGACTAATTTCTCCGTCTCCATAACCTAGTACTTTGCAGCATATAATCGTGCTTGAATGCACATATTTGCTTTCATTTTGTAAAGTACACCAGTGACTTGATGCGTGTTCCTAGATACAGTATTAGTTTTGAAAATTCCAAATATATTTAGGCACTCAATCTACTCAAAACGTGGAATATTATACTACCATTTTCAGTAAAATAGCGAGAATTGCGTCAATGATTTTTCGCCACAATGCGAATTTCTTATTTTTTGGTTCCTTTTCAGTGTTTTGACTTGAATCAGTAAATAAAGTGGGTCATGTACCGTTTGATTTGTTAGCAACATAGTAATAAGAGGATAATTTTATTATTCTACAGGGAATCAGTGTCCTTTGTTGATTTGGACTCACACTTGGATGTAGATCAATGATTTATTGGGGTTTCAGTCCGGTCCCAAATACTTCGATTTTAGGAATCATTTTCCATCATTATCCTGCTCAGTGTGTCTTAAATCCAAGTGCCTAGACATGGACTTAATGAACAAGCCATATTAGTTAATGATGTATCCAGATTTTTAATCTGGGTTTCCTCTGTAAATGTTTGCCTCAGCATCCACCTCAGTCTATTACTTATTTATTATTTGTTTGAACACATGAATATTGGTACAAGAGAGCGCCGATACATATGCGCCACACAAAACAATGAGAATTCGAAGAGAAATAGAAAAAAAAGCTAAGGAGCGCAAAAAAAAGAGAACAATAACGAAGAGATTGGTGTAAGGTAGTGTGGTAGTAATGAGGGAACGGGAAGCTACAATCAGAAGGAATCTTTCAGGTAAGGGAGACACAACCACTTTTTATGAAGAAAGTAAAAGAAGGTTACAGCAGGATCGCCACTGGCTTCTATTCTGAGCCATATCTGATAACGTCTCTAGCCACTGTGTAGCACCATCTCTCAGAGCCCAACCAGGGAGTCGTGAAGGACCAACAGAAGCCAGTCCTTTGAAGCTTTCTTTCATACCAAGACACCATGTCATGCACTGACCACCTCTCCGCTTCTTCCAACCAGTCCCAGAGTCGGCAAATAGTGCACGACGTGGAATTCTCTGGGACGACATTCGTAAAACATGTCCAAGCCACCGAAGTCGGTGTTTCAAGATGGTGACATCGATTGCATTATCGTCTCTGTGCCCGAACACACGATGCCGAACCTCTGCATCACTAACATGGTGTTGCCACTGGATGTCAGCATTCCTTCAAAGACAACGATGATCAAACACAGAGAGTCGTCCAACATCCTCAACTCGGCGAGGCCAGGTTTCACAAGCATAGAGCAAAACTGCTCTCACCGACACGTTGTAGATCCGACCTTTTACAGCCAGACTAACATCACGAAGGCGTCAAAGGTGGCCCAGAATGGCATAAGTCGCTCTGGCTTTCACTATACGTGCATTGACCTCATCACTCACAC
Source organism: Schistosoma intercalatum (assembly GCA_944470365.2). Classification (NCBI taxonomy): domain Eukaryota; kingdom Metazoa; phylum Platyhelminthes; class Trematoda; order Strigeidida; family Schistosomatidae; genus Schistosoma; species Schistosoma intercalatum. The sequence continues at coordinate 3,105,893 of OX103730.1, read as the reverse complement.
CCCCACCAACACTTATGCAGCTACCCAGATACACGAACTTCTCAACTACGTCTATCTGCTCACCATCCAGGGTGAGTACAGGATTGGAATCCTGTCAGTCTTGTAGATGTACTTTGCACTTCGAGGGTGCAAAGCACATACCATACCTACGGACATTGATTGCCAACTGATTAAGTGCGGATTGCATGCCTTGGGCATTATCGCACAGTAAGAAAATATCGTCCGCATACTCAAGGTCGAGGAGTCTTTCTCCAGGCAACAGATCCACACTGCCATTACTTACATCCATCAGAGCTGTTTCCAGAATGTCATCGACGGCAAAGTTGAAGAGGAATGGTGAGATTGGGCAACCCTGCCTAACCCCACTGCTCGAATGGAACAACGGAGAGAGGTGGTTGTATGCCCTCACTCTGCCTGAGGTGTTTGTATATAGGGCCTTTAGGATGGTAATAAACTTCTCAGCCACACCCTTCTTCAATAGACAATCCCAGAGAACAGTCCTGTCCAACGAATCGAAGGCAGCCCTGATGTCAAGAAACACTACGATTGTTGGCCTTTGATAAGTATGGCGGTGTTCTAACATTTGGCGAAGGGTGAAGATATGATCAATACATCCTCGACCAGAACGAAACCCAGCCTGCTCCTCGCGAGTCAATCTTTCTCGAGTTTTGAACAACCTACGAAGTATGATGGAAGCCAATAGCTTGGACGCAATCGGAAGTAGACTTATCCCCCCCGATAGTTGTTACAGGAACGACGTGAACCCTTTTTGAAGATAGGGACAACTATTGACTCATTTTATTACGTTGGTACACTCTAGTTCCCAAACCTTTGTGAACAACATCGTCAATTCTTTAGTCAGAAAGTCACCACCATCTTTAAAAAGAGCCGGAGGTAAGTCATCTGGGCCAGGTGATTTGTAACACTTCAAGAGTTGGAGTTCCTTGCGGACTTCCTCCTCGTTTGGTTGATCAGTCGTCACCGGCCATGAAGGGCAGGACAGTCTGACCGATGTTGCCGGAGCAGCAGGCCAGTTGAACTACCCTTCGAAAAATTCTGCCCATCGTCCAAGACGTCGATGGATGTTAGTGATTGGCATCCCATCATCCTCGCAGATTGTTTCACTCACACCAGACTTCTTGCTGCCAGTGGTTCGGATGATCTGGAAGAGCTTCCGGTAGTTACCAGATGCAGCTGCTGCTTCTAGCTCATTAGCACGCTTCGACCACCAGGCTTCTCGGTCCTTACGCAAGCTTTGCCCAATTTCCTTACGTAACATCCTTCGTTTATGGTCAAACTCACGGTCACCCGGAGTAGACCGACGGGCTTCAACGAGTTGTAAGGAACCTGCAGAAACCCAGTGCTCGTAAGCGGGACGTTTCGCGAACCCACAACTGACTGTTCCCGCCATTTTCATGGCGTCATGCAATTGCAACCAATGCTCATCTATACTTTTCGGTGGAGTGGTAGCTAGCCTAGAGGCTAGCTCGGTTCGATACTTACTTGCAATAGAAGTTGCTAATATCAATCCGTTGATGTTGGTCACTTCGTTGTCCACTGAAAAGTAAGGCAAGATTGGCGCAGACCAAGGCATGGTCAGAGTCCAGATAGGTACTCCAAAAGGAGCGGCAGTCTTGTACACAACCACGCCAGCGGTAGCTGATCGCGATGTGATCAATCTGAGTCCAGGCTTGAGATGCAGAGAGAGGACGCCAAGTGGCACATCGGCTATGACTGTGCCGAAAGTTAGTGCTAGCCAGAAACAGGTTGTGGTGTGTGCAAAGTTGCAGTAGACGGTCCCCGTTATCTGACCTGCGACCAACGAGTCCCCATCGGCCACCTTAACGACTCTCTTCTGTGCCTAGACGCCCGACCTGAGCATTCAAGTCTCCGGCTAGTACTACAATATCTGTCGAACGCACTTTCTGGAGAAGAACTGATAGCTGGTGGTAAAACTCATCCTTGATTGCATCCGGGCTGCAATCTGTCGGGGCATAAGCGGAGATGACGAAAAGACATCGTTTCTCACGCCGATTTCTTCTCACTTTGATAGAACTTTCTAATGTAACAGCACATAACCGACTGTTAATGGGGATCCAGTCGACTAGTGCTGCCTCAGCTCTAGCGCTTAGTGTGACACCAACGCCAGCAAGACCAGACGAAGATGCCACAGGGTCCCCGGATAAGCGCACGTAAATTAAGCTTTTTGAAGTGACAGATGGAGAGCGAATTTGTAGTACTTCACCAGAGTCTTGAATACGGGTCTCGGATAGACAGCAGACATCGATATGAAGACTTTCCAAGGACATAGCCAGCCCTATCTGTTGTCCAACCTGCATAAGTGTGCGAACGTTGAAGGCAGCCATTTTGAATGGCGCACGTGGTTTCAGAAAAACTGCTTTAGTACTCATATTCGATGGTAACATACAATTTTCAACCGGACAGTGACTCGAGAACGTTTAGATACAGTCGGATTTCCACCAAAGATGAGCCGCTGTATAAGTATAAAAGAGGGTGAATAATGTGGAAAATAATAATAATAATGGTGACAATAATAGTACTAATAATAATAGTATTAATAATGACAATAATTGTAATAATAATAATTTGAATCAATTGATTGTTTTTCGAAGCGAGAAAAGTAGTTTCCATAGACATAGAGAGTTCATCATTTGTGTGTGGGCTGTGATACTGCCCGGGTGCCCAAACCGAAGCAGGTGGTTATCTTCGGGGGCCACTCCCCAAGCCTTTGACCTAAAGGTCTGATCCACAAGGCAGTGGAGCATCGTGAGGAGATGCAGTCACATGGTAGCCGGTGACCAACGATTGGTTCCTACGCCATTTGTTCCCGCAGGATACTGGAGCCCATGTGCACCATTGGTTTGGAATCCGGTTAAAGCGCCGGACATTCGCTTTTCGTCCTCTCAATTTCGTAACCAACACCCCCGCCACGAGAAGGCAGTGAGTAGGACTTCCCTGGCAGAGGCTGTATACGCGTGGCCGTATGAGAGTATTTCGAGAGGGAGAGCGGACTCTCCTCACTCTCGGCCGTACCAGGGCATTCAGGGACGTCTATTACTTAAGTGTGCATGTAGTGGTTGGTGCTGTGTCAAACCCACATAGGCTATTTAACTCTTGGACAGAACAATTTACTCATTCTTCTCAAGTCACATTTTTACCTTGTCACTTATTCGATTATTAACCTTTTTTGTGTTATGGTATGTGTGTTAACTACTTACCCTATTCATCATGTGTTTGCAACTTATTTTTGTTTAATTATAAATATCAAGATACGCTTGATTAAATCGAGTTGGCCCACTGGCCCTCTCCGCTACGTGTCATTTTGTTTCGCTTTTCTCTCTCCTCTTTGCCTCTTCTTATTCTGAATATCTGTCTGGATAAACGAATGCCTAAAATGGGTTTCTCCGACTTCACTCGTATTTGACTTCTTTTTGCCGCTGTCACAGACGGGGTTAGCCTAGGTAATATATGGAGTTAAAGGGGAGTAGAACAAAATATCACGTTCCTTTTCAATATTATTTGATTCGAAGGACGCAATTTTAAACAATTGAAAGTTGAACATCATAAGCAAGATAAATTAACAACTTGAAGAAATGCCATATTGAAGGAAGTAGATGCACCTTCGTCTGACTAATCATCAGTTAGCTGTCAAGGGTTGAAATGCACCTTTAGTCAAATCATTTCATAATTGATGATGAGTTTGTTAGACATCCGACGGAGTTGATTTATTAGCTGTCTATTTGAGTACAACCGACAAATATTCCCCATCTTTATCATTCATAGGTAAACAACAGGAGTCGGGACTCAAGTTTCCCCACTTAATTTTAACATAAGGGTAGGATATCAACAAGGCTAAAAACAAATAAATGAAAAAAATATCAATTCAGGTGTTAAAAATAGCATACTGAATAAATAATTCAGAGGGAAGGGTTAGAAAAACAAAATAAAATGTAGTACTACACCCACAAATTTAGTGGAAGATATACTAATACTTCTGACCAAAAACCATGAGTAGGCTAGTGGAGGATGTGTTGATCACATCTTCACCCTCCACCAAATGCTATAACATCTTCATACTTACTCCGGGCCAATAATTTGTGTTTCTTGACAAAAAGTCCTCATTCAACTCTCTGGACAGGATTGTTGTCTAGGATTGTCTATTAAATGGTGTGTCTGAACAGCTCATTAACATCTTAAGAGCCTTGTATACAAATACCTCAGGTATAGTGAGGGCATACGAATACCTCTCTGTATTATTTAATCCAAACAGTAGGGTTAGTTAGGGTTACCCAATCTCGCCATTCCTCTTCAAATTTGCCATCTATGACGTTCTAAAGATGGCTCTGACGGATGTAGGTAATTATGGTGTGCACCTATTACTTGGAGAAAAACTTTCCAGCCTTAAATATGCGGGTGATATCGTCTTATTGCTTGACGATACCCAAGTACTTCGCACCTAAGTTCAAAGTACTTTTACGGGGGTGGTAGGACCCTATGCCTGCACATATTCTTGGTAGTGAGCAAATAGAGGTAGTCGAGAAGTTCGTGTCGGGGAAGTTGTGTATGTGCTGGTGGTGGCGTGAGTGATGGGATCAATTTACGTATAGTGAAAGCCAGAGCGCTTTTTTCCAATCTGGGTCATCTTTAGTGTCTTCGTGATGTTGGTCTGGCTGTAAAAGGTCGGACCTACAACGCGTCGGTGAGAGTAATCTTGCTGTATGCTTGTGAAACGTAGCCGAGTCAGACATGTTAAGTGACTCTTTGTGTTTAATCATCATTGTCTTCGAAGGCTTGCTGACATCCAGTGGCAACACCATGTTAGCAATGAGGGGGTTCGACAATGTGACGATAGTTCGGTTGGCATTACCATCTTGATACACCTACTTCTATGGCTTGGACACGTGCTACGATATCGTCCCTGCAAATTCGACATTTTGAATTACTTGCCGACTCAAACTGGTTGAAAAAAGCGGAGGAACGGTCAGCTTTTAGTATAGTGTCGCGGTATGAAAGCAAGCTGTACGGGACTGGCTTCCACTGGACCTTCACGACTACTTGGTTGGGGTCTGATAGTGCAACACAGTGGCTCTAGACATCAAACATGACTCAGAAGATAAGCCAGTGGCGACCCTACTGCAAATTTATTTTGCTTTCTCCATAAAAGTGAGAGCATATTCTTTAGCTGAAGGAATTCTTTCTGTTTGTAGTTTTCTTAGCTGAACTGCTTCTCCCATTACTATTGTCATTATTATTATTACTATTATTATTCTTTTTTGTCATTATACTCACCTTCCTTTATCTCCTCACAATCTTATTTTTATTGTATGAGGATTTTTGATGTTCTTTTGTACCAGTGTTTATGTGTTTGAATAATAACAATGGTAAAATCTGAGCCATACTACCTAGGTTTTCCAACATTTGCTGAGATACAGGTTGGTTCGGGTGACGAGTCCCAGGTGAGATGATATGATCGTCCTGAGTTCTACTCCTAGCTATTATTCAAATCTAGAAGTTTGTAATGAAAAGTCAATATCATGGCATCCGCTTAGGATGGACGTTTGCTAATAGAGGCTGATTAATTGTAATTCCAAAGTATCAACAAAGGGGAAATATCCTCCCATAAGCTATATTGTATTTGTTTTCAGATCAGTCATATGAATATACTGACTATAGCTTACCTAATCTAATGGAGAGAATTATCAAAGACGACTAGACTTGCTTCAAATAAGATATTTTGTCTTAGTTTTTACTATTATGGCAGGGTAAAACACCGTTGATTTGCAAAAAGTAACGATAGAAATAAGGAGCAATTCTATTAAGACATGACACCAAAAATAATCCGGGAGTTACATAACTTAGTGGGTCGTAGAACTATCTGGATTTACTTTTTGCTGGAGGACTGGTTGTTTACTGGTCATGTTTGAATCCTCGTTACCAGCTTTTTTAATGCCTTTTTTCAAGTATTTTTGTGGGTCAATTAATCGTTTCCCCAAGTTAACCAACTGTCTAAATCTTTATGATCATTTGAACAATTCGAAATTCATTTTCTTACCATTTTAGTTTTCTATTGGTGTATGTTAAAAATATGACCAACCAGTTGTTACTCAAATGCACGGGATCTGCATTTTGATTCTGAGAGTGGAATGTTAACACAGCAAACCAACCAGACCTCTACTAGTAACCGAGGTCATCGAGGGTCTGGTACAACTTCTCAGAAAAAAGAAGAACGTCAACATTCAGGAAAGCAGAATAATATGCAACAAGATGCACCACGTTCTTCACGGGAAGGAAATACGCTGCTGGTCGGTCCAAATTTCCGTGTTGGAAAGAAGATTGGTTGTGGGAACTTTGGGGAACTTCGTCTTGGTCAGTACCTTATTCTTCACATTTATCTAAGATATCAATCCTTTCTGTACATAATTTGTATATTTGTATTTGACAAAAAGGAAGTATCAATTCTAATAAACGTATTTTGAGTAGGCATTTTAGCCGAAAGGTTCATGACATGGCAAAACCCAGGATTTGTCTTAGTTTAGTTTTTGGACTGTTATGCGTATTCTTGCCCTGTAGTGCAGTTATTTACTGAATATACTACAGAAATGAACTGGTTTTTTTGCGTTGTAGATGCGACAAGGAAAAATTATTCTTATCCATATGTAGTCAACTAGAATTCGGGTGGGGAAAACCAATATGTTGTTGAGTGCAAGAATTACACAATGGCTTAGTAAGATATGAGAATCATATATTAAGTACATCATTTGCACATCTTCCATCATTTGACCTTTACATATTCTATTATTCCGCTAATTCTGTCGTTATTTTGATTACTTTTCAACTTCCTTTCTTTTCTCTTCAATTCAATCTTCTTTTGCCAGGCACTACATCCGATTGCGGTTGCATACTACTTGTACCTGTTAATATAAGTAGCATGCACCACACATAGTTTTGTGAAAATAATCAATTAAAAATTGACTATAATATGTGTAGATCTTCATTCATTTTATCTATTTCATATAAAATCTGATATTTGTTTGGATTGTTTATTTGTAATACTTCTATAGCTCTATTATCATATACTATAGTTTCTCTGGTTAGCGTTTTTAGTGAGTTAGTTTTCTACGGGATGGGGTCGCTAGCCCCATGCCCAACCCTCATCCTTTATCCGGGCTTGGGACCAACAGTAGCCCCAAAGTGGCTCCAGGAGGCGTTATCATATACTAATTGCTGACAAATTGCTGTTTAAGTAAATAAATTTGATAATATCTTTCCAAGTTTCATATCAATACATTGTTGTTATGATGAACCTTTATTAGACAATATTACAAATGACACTTTAAGAGAAGAAAGGGATGTGGAAGAATTTACTTTAGTAAATCATGTCATATTTGATGATGTAACCTTATTAGTTTTAGCGATTGTAAAGTACGATTTAACTTCGTCGACATTTCCCCCCAAGCTTTTAATACAATTAGGGAATTAATTTTACAAAAGGATTGAATGTAATTCTGTTTATGAAGTGTAACTGTAGTGAATGAGAACACTAGTGGGGATAACCAAATGTATTTTAATATAAGATTACAGAATATCTTAATAAAATCTGAGAACCATACAGTAAATACTTCATTTGCAAAGTATCCATCAATTGTCTCCAACTTTGTTGTTTCTTCATTTCCATCTCAATCACTCTCTGTTCTTGGTCTTTCCTCTTCGGTTTTCTCAACCTTCTGCCACCAAGCATTCCACTTTCGAATGGTGGTACATACTACTTATATTTGTCGACATCAGTAGCACACATCACAGAACTACAAGTGATCTTAATTAATGGTAATATTACAGTAGCATTCTTTGGAGAAAAAAGATTTTTAACGATGTTTGTTTAAAGTTTGTTGTAAATTATTATTCTGTAAGATCATCAAAGTAATTGTTATTTTCATTTTTGACGTTTTTGTTCGGAACTTTTGTTTAGGTCGTAATTTGTATACCAATGAATATGTTGCCATTAAACTTGAACCGATGAAAACTCGTGCTCCCCAATTGCATTTAGAGTATCGATTCTATCGTATACTTCTAAGTGGTGGTGTTGTTGGATTTCCAATGGTTTATTATTTTGGACCAGTAGGCCGACATAATGCGCTTGTAATGGAATTGCTTGGTCCATCTTTAGAAGATCTATTTGAATCATGTAAACGTCAATTCTCTTTGAAAACTGTACTGATGATAGCAATCCAGCTGGTATGTTTTCCATTTGATTATTTTAGAATTTATTTATACATAAATTGTCTTGTCATTTCTAAAAAGTATGAAATAAAATTGGGGCTCAAGATTTAGAAGAATACAAAGAGTAGTGTATCTGCTCTAATGGAAGAATCTAAGCCATGTCATTACTTATTTTCAGCCTCTTATTTCGGATTTGTCATAAGGACTTGATCCAACAGTCAATAACTTCATAAGCTTACTCCACTTCTTGGTCAACATATAGTGGTTCAGCTACTTAGGTATTCAGGTTTTTGTCATCAACTCACTAGTTCCAACCTTTCTGTGACTATTAGATATATGGTTTAGTAATTAAAACACAACCTTCAGCCTTTCGATCTCGTGTACGAATCCTTGTCCGCGTACTTTTCTTTGCAAACAGATTAGTGTCATTAGCCATCACACAATTGTAAATCAGCAATCACTGACTTCATGAACTGTTCCACTCCCTAGTTTTAGCACCTTCGGTTTTCTAGCTTACTTATTTACTGGTCTTATTGGCTCATGAGGATTTGTGGCGGCTATTCACATATATAACATGTGTCCCATTCAACTCGGTTAATAATGACTTGTCTTCCGACCAACTGGGGAAAATTAAATGGTTAGAGAAAGTGTTTAACATTCCTAACGAATATGGTTATATTTTTTAATTATCCTAATCGTTCTTTTCATCTTAACATGTGTTTCAAATACTCATTTTCATATGCTGCTAAGAAGTATAACAAATTGAACTATTTAATTATCATGAATTCATTTTTTGTTGAAAGTTTATTTTTGGATTCAATGAGTCTATTATATGAAAAGTGATGATTAAAAGGACCAACCATGTAAGTAAATTGTTTTCACTTCCAACCACAAATAATCACTACATAAAATGAAAGTATTCCACAACTAGTAAAGTCAATATAATAGATGGAATGGGGCTAATAGTGAAGTCTAGGACGCGCATTTCTTCCTATCTGTAACTCATCAGTTTCCTGAAATCATAAAGTTAACATAATCATTCATTGTGTTAAGTGTCACCAAATCAGTATATGGCACTAAACCATGAAGTCATTAACTGTTGCTCACGACCATGTCGATAAATTCAGATTATCCGGTCAGAGTTTACACTACAAACCACGATCAGTGATTGAAGACTATGGATGATGTATAATTCAGAAAGATTCACAATGGTACAAATCCATTCACTCATTATCATTCTCTCGATCTGAAATCACAATGTTCCTTCTTACATACTTTTCCACTTTGTCTTTTTTTCTCGAACTATATTCCCAATGTTTAGTATTTCATTAATATTATTGCTACTATATTTTTTTACCATTCATCTTATTATCTTCATCTCGTCATGTTAATCTGATATGACAGCTAGGATCAATTTACACTTGTGTCCTATTTGGTGAAGACGCTGACAAAATGCAGAGTCTTTTGACCACTATAAGCAACAATGCAAACATATTCGGGATGCGACTCTCCCATTCGAGATACAAAATGTTACTTCAGGATTGGGTTGCATCGACACCCGAACTAATGATAGGGAGTGAAGAAGTTGAGCGTGTCGACCGCTTCAATTATCTTGGGAGTCTCACCAGCCCTTGTGGTCTGGTGTGTGACGAAATCTCAGCACGGATACAGAAGGCTCGACTAGCTTTTGCCGACTTGCGTCATTTGTGGTGTAGGAAAGATATCCGTCTACCAACCAAAGGACAGGTTTACTGCATAGCAGTTCGTCCCGTCCTACTTTATGGCAGTGAAACATGGCCGGTAAGAGTAGAGGATATCCGTAGGTTACTAGTATTTGATCATAGGTGTCTTCGAAACATTTTTCGTATATCCTGGTACCGCCGAGTAAGTAATGCAGTTGTTAGGAAACGGATACCAGGTAAGGATGGCAAATCAATTGATGAAGTAGTGAAACTTCAGTTGAGATGGCCGTGACGTGTGTTACGTATGTCCAACCACCGACTGCCCCGACATGCGATGTTTTTATGTTGTAGGAGTAGGTTGGAAGAAAGTTGGGGGCGGCCAGATCAAAACATGGCACAAATCCATGATGTCACTGACAAATAAACTGAGCCATGTTGGTAGGTGTAGAGTACCTGGTTTGAATCGGCGAGACTATAGCGACTGATGATTAGAGACCTTGAATGATATGACTCAAAATGGTGCAGGTGCATCCACTCTTTGTGTTCGCCCAAATTCTAATTTTCTGAATTCTTCATGTCCCTTTACTTGTTTTCTTTCCAAATTTACTTCACTGGATTATACTCCTTGACTAACATCTTCGAAATCTAATCTTCACGATTACTGTTTGTACTTTTATTACCTCTACCGCTATGGGATTTAAATGGATAATTGTATCTCTCTGGTAATATGGTATGGCAACTCGAACTGATGTACGTACGTACGTACGAAGTTCTAGGTTGTTACTGACTGACGCTTGTGCCAGACTTTACATGAACTAAACTGACCAATTTACTGAGAGTCTTTAGGTTTCATTGAGAGAATATCTCTGAAATACTGTACAGTTTGTAAAATGCTATACACTATGTTTAGTATAAAAAAATACTTATATGATTTACTTGTACATAGTTTCTATTTCCAAAAAATCAAACATTTCTTGTATCCGTCTTATTTTTTGGCATTTAAGTTGTTCTATAATTGTACTAACTAACTAGTAATTTATGTATTTATATATGGAAAGAATCTAGTGAATGAACTTCAGTTTTATTTATTGCTCAATTGGTCCTACTTCCTACTTTTTTTACTTTTTCTCTTTACGGTCATTATTATTATTATTATTATTGTTGTTTTTCTCTTTCTTTTTTCTTAAAACTCATTTAGCTTCGACGTATTGAATATGTACATTCAAAGCATTTAATATATCGTGATGTTAAACCAGAGAATTTTCTTATTGGACGTCAATATTATAATAGACATCGTACTATATATATCATTGATTTTGGTTTAGCTAAAGAATATATTGATCCAGAAACTCAAAAACACATTCCTTATCGTGAACATAAAAGTCTTACTGGTACTGCACGTTATATGAGTATTAATACACATTTAGGCAAAGGTAAATATTATATATATATATATAATTAATTTTAATAGTTGAGATCATAAGTCAATTGAAGCTAAACAACTACGGAAAATCTGGAAGCAATTGATGGCCATTTCGTCTCATTGTGGGACTCAGTAGTGTGCATCTACAATCCCTCTTCGCGAGATTCGAATCTAGAACCTATCCGTCTTGTGCGTGAGCGCTTAGCCACTAGACCTGGGTTTGAATCTCACGAGGTGGGGTCATGGATGCACATTGTTGAGTAGTCCCACAATAGGACAAAACTGCCCTCTAGTGCTTTCAGGTTTTTCATAGTGGTCTAGCTTCAAGTGACTCATGAATTCAACGTTTGGAATTATTATAATATCCATAAAAACCCTTTTTGAAATTAATTAATTAGTTTTTTGTAATGCTTAATTACTTTAAGAGTTTAATATTATTTATTAAATCATTTGGTGATGTTTAGTTGATTAACTGATTTTCAAAAAATGTATATTTACTATTTATGATAAAGGTTTATCGTGGTTAAAAAATAATCAGTCAGTCAGCAACAACGTGAAATCAGACACATATATGCATCGGTCCAAGTTGCCATACCTCATTAGCACTACAAGATGAACACCAAATTCATTGAAGTAGTTAATTCAATAGTGGTAATATATAAAAGAAAGATTGCATATAAGGATATGGTACCGGAAGAAAGAATTAGTTCATAGAAAGAAAGACATGAAGCGATTTTAATCTCATAGTATTCATAGTATAAGGGAAGACAGAGAGTGTATACGCCTACACCATTGTGATCGATTCTGAGCCATATCACCCAGAGTGTCCAATCATTAGCTACAATAGTCGTGCGGACCCCAACCAAGTAGTTTGCATCTATTAACATGGCTTAGAATAGTAGTTAGTGACTTCAAGGACTGATCCCCCGTTTTGGTTTGGTCGACCTTAACATTCTTCCAACCGTCTCCAACACTGGTGAGCATTGTGCGTCATGGTAATCGGTGTTCAAGCATTCATTTTTGTGCTTAATTTACCAATTTTAGCTATTTCGTATCAAGCTTGCTTTTAAATTGTTCTCTGTTATGTCCCGATAAGAATAATGAATGATAACTTTTAGGATCCATTTATGGACCAATACTAAACGTATATTTCTATTGTATAGTTATCAAGTAACTAAACTGTGCATATTCATATTCCCCCTTATTATAAGCTTTATTTTCACCCATAAACTATTATTATACGTTTTACCATTCTTGAGTTATACCCAGTATATTAATTACTACCTCGCTCATTCACGGCCACATCTGACTAAATCTTTTACAAACATTGTTTCATATTTTGTTGGTACGTTGTGGTCTGTTTGGTTGGTATATAAACTCAGTATGTTTGAAATATGATGATTTATGTCGCAGAGGCTCGGATTGGTGTTCTGGACTTAACTGGCTGGGCTGGGCTAGGCGGAAAGCAGGGCCAATCAGAACTCTCGCATGTGTTTACGCATCCTTGGTCCGATCGATAAGTTACTGCCCTCTAATCGGCGGTCACAAGTTATAACAATTAGCGATGGGGATGGGATTCGGACCCACGCGGGGAAATACCCGTTACGTGTCTTGCTTAGAATCTACAAAATTAATCTTGTGTCTGTGTACTTAAAATATGTTTGGTTGCATCAATGTTTGGAATTAAACTTTGGATAAAAACGTAATTTGACTGAATTATTATTGTCTAGTTGCTTTTTGGTGGTAATGTCATATGAAATTATGTTCCTTTTAAGTCTTGAGTAAACTATAAATTTATTAACTAAAATCTTTTTGAAGAATATCGTATGTACTTAATCATTTGTACTACCACTACTGATACTGTTTCCTGTGGTATCCCTTCCAGTCCTCCTGGTTTGGTAAAACTGGTTGATTTTTCTAGAAACATCAATGGGTTATAACACGGGACAACTACCGGAGTGTTATAGTTGTTTCTATTTTACACTTTCTTGGCTGTATTTCTTCCCAGATAATTGCCGACTATTTGTACACTAATTGAAAATGCCTTTCTGTGTTGGAACGATGTTTTTTAAAGACCTCGGATGGGCATTGATGTTCATTGTTATGATTTGATTCGCTTGACTATATATTTGTTTTAGTCTTTTGGGTTGCATCTTCCATTTGAGTTATGGGTCGTTTGAATGTATCTTCATAACCACCCTTTTGTCCCATAGGTTTTCAACGCGATGAGCGCAATTTTGAGTCCGATCACGTTTGTTTTTGGTTTTGCTTGAAGTGTGATCATTTTTTCTAATAACTGTCCATTTTCTTTGTGGTTCCAAATATTCCGTTACAGCTTTCGTTCATGAATTTGTATATTTGGTCTCCTTTTCTAATTATCTTCAGTTCCCATTTATCACATGTATTGAGTTTTATTTTGTATGAGTTTTTTGTCAACCCATTAAGAGGAAGTTGCTTCTTAAGTGACTCCATGTTTTCTTCTATCACTGATACTGTTACTACTTCTAACACTCTGGTATTTGTTTTAATAATTTCATCTTACTGTTTTAATCTGGTATGATGACCTGAACCAATACATATATGTGCCAAGTTTCACGTTGTGCATAACTGACTGACTAGTATTACATACTTGTTAATTTAATTTGGTAGTCAAAGTCAGTATGGGTCACCTTAGATTCATAGAATCCGATCCAATTTGCATACACTAACCTGGCACAATATTTGTCAGTTGATATTATCATTATTATTACTATTTTTATTATTATCATCATCGATATTTCATGAGCGATCAAGCATTACTGCGAATCATCATTGCCTAATTGTAACCTTATTTGATTTTAGTGTTTCCTTTTTCGTTGTTGTTTTTTCAGAGCAATCTCGACGTGATGATTTAGAGGCCTTAGGTCATATGTTTTTATATTTTCTACGTGGTAGTCTACCTTGGCAAGGTTTAAAAGCTGAAAATCTACGTGAACGTTATCAGAAAATTGGTGATACAAAACGTGCAACTCCTATTGATGTTTTATGTCATGGTTACCCCGGTAAAATATATACTAAGATAATGTTTTTTTTGTGTGTGTGTGTTTACAGTCTTTCCATGTTGGAATGATGTAATTAATAGGACATGTTATATCATATAATATAGTTTTATTGCTATAGTATAATTTCTTTTCATGGGTAATCATACCTTTTGTTAGTACATATATTTAAAATGTATAATAGAATTCGATGATTATGTAATACTCATGTAGGTCTACACTTATCTATATTCAAAGCTGCTTAACATTTTTTGTTGCTAAATATCTATTATTTTAACGTATAGTACTGGAGTGATAATAGCAGTTAAATGAATGACAAGATCTTAGTGATTATAGTTCATTCATTTTCAATCTTCTTGTTTCTTGATGTTTTGACAAGCGGTGTAAAATACATCAGTTCAAATAGTTCTAAATAAAGGAAAAATATAAGATTTCAATTTTAAACATCATCATTATCTCCGTAAGACTATCGACATCTGATAGGAATACCGTGTAAATCACATTGAAATCGTGTATTGTGTCTTTGAAAACAATGAAGATCTAAATTGTATGAAGGTGTGTGTCCCTCTAAGAATACCACCTACTTCGGTTTAGGCATTCAGGCAGTATCCCAGCCCTCGTACATATTGAATGATTTATATGGCGCATATGTATTTGATACCCCCTTGTAAATTGTATGTATGTTATTATGCTGAACTACCAGTTCTAGTGTGATAGTCTTGCTAATTGCATTATGTGAATTGTTGTTTATTGATATTGGGACTGGTTGGATAAGTTAGGTGGTGGTGATTAGTCCATGACGTTTCACTGTAGATTGACCGAGATCATATGGCTAAGAGCTTTGAGACACATGTATCAGAAACATAGAACCTCTCACTAAATATGTATTGGCTCAAGCTGTCATATCGGATTATCATGACGAGGTGAAAATGATAAGATAAATGGTAAAAATAAAATATCGAAGTAATGTAGTAGCAATAACACTAATGAAGTATGGTTCGTGAAAAAAAGACACAGTGGAACATTGTGATTTCAAATTGAGATGATAAGGAGTCAATGGATTTGTACCATTGTGAATCTTTCTGAATTATATGTCATCCAACGTCTTTAATCATTGATCGTAGTTTATATTTTGGATTCATCAACATAGCTGTGAGCAACAGTCAGTGATTTCATGATTTATTGTCATATCTTCGTTCGACCGTTATCTAACCCAGTTCATATTATAACCGAATAGTTGGCTCTGATATGACTTACAGCAGAGTTCTTTCTGATATGTTATGTTAATGTACAATGAAATTACTTCATCATGATATCTTTCTTTCTAACATGGAGTTCATATGAAAGATATTTATTTTTATCTTATTTACACACATGAACATTGGTACAAAGAGACACAAAATATATATGCGCTACATAAATCATTCGATTTGTGTGAGAGCTGGGATGCTGTCCAGCTGTCCAAACCGAAGCAGGTGGTTTTCTGAGGGGGCCACATCCTGAGCTTTCAACCTAAAGGTCTGACCCAAAAGGCAGTGAAGCAACATGAGAAGATGCAGTCATATGATAGTCGATGACCAGCGACTGGTTCATACGCCATTTGTTCTCTCAGGATAGTAGAGCCAGCCTATGTGCACCATTGGTTTGGAATGAAGGTTTTCCAACTCGTTCAGGTTGACTCTCCGTATCCACCAACCCAGTTGAATCGTCGGACATTTGCTTTTCATCCTCTCAATTTCGTAAGCAACAGCCCCCGCCGTGAGAACGTAGTGAGTAGGAAATTCGTATGAAGTGGTAACACTAATCTATGTATGAATATTCTTATTAGTCAAAGAATCGTTTATTTTCTGATAGTTATTCTTCGCTATTTGTTCAAACGATTCATTCAAGCGTATATCATCTTGTCTTCAAATATATTTTTCTCTCTCTATTATTTATATATTTTTTTCATGATTCATTTCTATGATAGATGTGAACTAGTACAAATCTATACTGAATGTTGTACACTTTTCTCATTCTAATCAAATTGTTCAGGTTATGCCTATGTATCATAGTGTTCTATGATCTTTTTATGACATTCCAACTAAGTGTGTTGCTTTCCTTGGGTTTTTCTTGTCAACTATTATTCTTTTCTTGAATATAATAATCATAATAATAATGGTGAAACGTCAATATACGTTTATCAAAGATGTTTTCTTAATAGTATTGTTTGATGATTTTTATTCTTAGCTTATATTTGTTTTCAAGTATTGATTTACTTCTAGGCTTAAACTTACGATACGAATGATAGCATGTTATAAAAGTTAGTCAGTCGGTCAGTCAGTTAGTCATTTATAAGGAATTTAGAGCCGGGATATATGTGTATCAGTTCAATTTCTCACTTTATGCGATAAAATCATCTAGATCAATCACAGAGTATTAGGAGTAGTAACAGTACTAACTAAAGTGAAAAAGAATAACCATAGACAATATGATTTGAAAAGGAGTAAATTTAATGAATAGAAAATGTAAATAAGTTCTCAAATTTGTGATCTCAGAGAAGATAAAGAGTGAATAAATCTGCGCTGTTATAATCGATTCTAAGCCATGTCACTCAAAGTCTCCAACCATTGGTTACAGCCCCCATTATCTTCGGTTCATCTGAGGGTTAGGAGATTTCGCTCTCCCTCTCAAAATGCTCTCAAATGGTCACACATAAATAGCCACTGCCAAGCTAGTCTTGCTCACTACCTTCTCGAGAAGGGGCTGCTGTTCACGAAATTGAGAGGACGAAACGCGAATTTTCATCACCTTAAACGGAATGGTAAATATAGAGGAAGTTGAAAAACCCTTATTCGAAACCAGTGATACACATGAGCTTCAGGATCCTGAGGGAGTAGATTGAGTATGAACCAATTTTGGGTCACCGTTCACCATGTGACTGCATCTCCTGACGTTGCTCTACTGCCTTGTGAATGAAACATCTAAATCAGATGCCCGGGGACTATATCCCCTAAGAAAACCACCTTCATGGACGGACACCGCCTCTTGGTTTAATCACCTTCAGCCTAATTCCTGTCTACTTTCACACCAGCTCGACTCTCGCATGGAGGTTGGCGATTGTTTTGCATACATAATGCATGTCTTAACTACATCAACCCATGAAGACTCGTTTTTTGATGTATAATGTGGTGATGGTGCCGACAGTAATAAGCTTTGTTAAAGAAGAAGCATGGTTTTCATGACTACCTATCCGCTTATATAATTTCATTTTATGTAATGCTGCTTTATCTAAGTCTATTGTTGATTCACTTATGCCATTGTCTAGAAAACAATCAAATCGTCCATTTCTGTGCATAAAACATCTTTCTGAATAAAAAATCTTCACCTCAGTTGTATCAGGAAATTTGGGGGTTGTAAACCAAAATTTTTATGTGAAGATTAATTGTAGTATTATCTTGTTGAAAATTGGCTTATCAGTTAGAGGACTTGTCTGTTAGTGACTTATAGGTTACTAGTTCGAACCCCACTCGACATACATTGATTTAAGCATCCAGGTAGTTTCACTAGGCCTCATACAATTAAAGTTTGACTCAAATCAGAATGCATAAACTCTTATAGTTTTTAAATAAATGAAAATCATTCATTGTGCTAACCAATTAATGAGGATGTAGTTGAGACCAGGTTGAAAGTGACAATCCGACAATTGAAATTCCTGTGCTTTCATCTCTTTTTTTTCACATCAAAAGTGTAACTCAACGTTTTAAAGCACATGAATTGATTCATATTTACTTAAATAATAACTCAGTAATTGCTCATTATATATATGTGTGAAAGTTGTTGTAACACACTTGAAAACTCAAATTCAATTCAATTATCTACCAGGTCAATAGTTTGTTTATGTTATGCCAATTTTTTTTTCATGTTTTCTTTTAGAAATGGCTACCTATTTACGATATGTTCGAAGTTTAGATTTTTTTGAAGAACCTAACTATGAGTATTTACGTTGGGGATTTACTGATTTAATGCAAAGAAAAGGTTGGGAATGTGATTGGGAATTCGATTGGTGCAGTCGACCGTTACCTGGATCTAAAGTAAACTATATATGTATATATTGAATGTTAGAATTGATTAGTTACTAAGTTATGACCAATGTTAAGTTTGTCTGGTCTTTAAGTGCTGATCGAATTCGATCAAGCTAGTTGTAATGTAGTCAAAAACCTGAGTGGCTCGATTAAAAGTACTCGACAGGAGACTCTGGATGTAGATTTGGTGCCCATTAGCATGGCGTACCTAGAATCTTGAGGGAGCTGATGTTCCTTGTGAGATTCGAGATCTTGTCTCCCAGCTTCACATATTGAGACCTTACCACTAAGCTATTCTGTTTACAACTCAACTACCACCAAACATCTAGCAATAAATGTTAGAGTATCTATCCTTACTTTTAGAAAGTACCTATAAATGACTTTCGTTTCGGATGGATGACTTGCACTAAACCGGTTAACGCATAGTTCATGTCATCCAGTGAATGTCATCATCTTTAATAGGGATTAGTAAATGTTCATATGTATGTATCAATTTTAATTGAATAGGATTATTATATTTACTAAAATTGCTGATAATAAGTCAGAATTCTATCCTGTAGATGTCATGATTAAATTATTTTGTGTATAGATTGTTCATACCATCAAACTACTTGAATTAAATATAGAGATAAGGTTAAGACCTAAACTCATTATTGGTAACATTACTAGCTCATTGAAATTCTTTAAAATTAGTTTGGCTGTCTATTTTTCCGGCTTAACCGATGAGAGTTTGGGTCATTGACTGACGACATGCATTGGGTGCCATATGTGACAAGTTCGAGACACCCGTGTACCTACCATAGCACAAGTATTGTCACACATCAATTCGTTTTGTATGACTTAGTGAATGTGAAAATTGATCTTAGATCTTCGGAAGTATATGCAAGTTGCCATTATTTGTATCATAGATATCTTTAAAGCATTCACCATGCTTGACCAAACAATCAGAAAAGTAACGCTCAATTCTAGGTATAAATTGGTTAGTCGATTTATTAGGCAGGACAATTTTCATCAATTGAATTTGTTGGGATATTATTGCTCATATCTCCTCAAACTGAAGAAGTTGTCCATCATAGGAGAAGTAGGTTGGAAGAAGGTTGAGGTCACATCTTATTGAGACATATTATTAGTTCATAGAATCACTAACTATTGAACGTGAATGTATGAGGATGTCCACATTACTTAATTGAGACTAACAGGCTACAGGTTTTCTTACCTCTTACCTCATGTTTACAATTAGAGAACTATACTTTTCTACTGGTTTTCGGGAATATATAACAAATAAATTTCATAATTGAAATCATGAACTAGTTCTAGTTAGACTATTATTAAAAACCTGGAAGTATTAGGAGGGCGTTCATTCCAAAATGGGACGTCTTAGCCGCGCACACCCACGACCTTCAGTCTTGTGCATAAACACTTAAACTTTAAACGACAGCTGACTAACTTCAATAGGCAACTTCCGGAGTTCTAGTGGGAAACCGTGACTAGTGCAGCTCAACCATATTGAGTGTACGACAGTCATCCTCCACAGTCAATGGAACAAGGTTAAGCAACATCATGGATTGATTGAAGTTACATAGTAACACTGGATGCCCCTTTAAATCATCTCAAATACAACTTGTCGTGTTACAGTTCGTATTTGCACTCGCTATATTCATTTTTAACTATAATCATCTAACTTGATAAACACTGATAAAAAACATTCTTATTTCACCGATTGATGTGTGGATGAGGATGATAATGATTGGTTGTTTGCTTAGTTAGAATTATAGACAGTCTGACAGGTACTAGATGAGTTATACATTACTTTACCCTTATTATCACTGTGATTGTTGTTAGATTGTTGTCGGTTTTTGGTGTAGAAATATATTTACGTTCTAGCCAGGCTAATCACATGTTCTTGATCTGAGTTGTGTTGAGGTCCTTCGGTATAGACACTGGAACGGAATCTGGTGTAGATATTCGTCTACGGCAAATTAACATCCTATTCGTGTAGACATGGAAAACCAAGCGTTATAACACAATGACTTTGGTTTGTATCATTAATTTGTCTGACGAGTTTCTATCTGCATCGAAATTCACTTGTGAATATAATAATGAGAGTCATTTATCGCACGGTCTTCAACATATTTTGAAGTTTTCTTACTATTCAATATTTAATAATGTATCATTTACCATTGTTGTTATTCATCTTCTTTATGGGTTTTAGCCTCCAGGATCTACACATACATCTGGCGGACAGGCAGTAAATCCACCATTAACTAACGTTCCTGCTGGGAATGCTAGTTGTATGAATAATGGTGTACAAAACACATCTGGACTTACTTCTCCTACTCATCATCCAGTGAATGGTAATCAACAAAGTCCTGGTGTTAATGGTGGGCATCATGCAATGGGATTAACTGGAACACCTTTATTAGATCCTGGTACTTCTCATTGGCCACCTACTGGGCAATCAAATAATGTACCTAGTTATATCAATGAAGATGGCGGTACATCACCAAATGAATTAAGATATAAAGTTGATGAATATTTACCTTCCTATTTTGGTCAGGTTAGTTTATACATATATATTAAGATTTACGTTAAAATGTTTTTAATTTTGTTTACTTCCAAAGTGTACATCCATTAAAATTTTCATTATTGTATGCATTCATCTAATTTTTTATTAGCAAACCACAAATCAAACTATTATGCATACCGGTCTTCTTGGTGCTAATAAAATTGGTTCACCTAATGACGGTATTGTAGATGATGTTGGACCTACTGGTGTTGGCGGCGGTGGTGCTATGCCCACTTCAAACTCTAGTGGTTTGCCATATGGTGGCGGTGGTGCTGTATCCGGTACAAATGCCGGTGGTACACATATTCGGAATATAACCGGTTTATACAGTGGCGGTGGTCCAGAAGAAACTATGGCTCGAGATATTGATGACAATTTAGGCATGGGAGTTGGCATGACAACAACAGAATCATCACCTGAAAATGTAGTTGGCGCTGAACAAGATGATATACAAAGTCAATCAGGGTAAGTTTGCAATGTTTTCTTTCTTGAGAAGAGAGTTGAAAGGACGATCTCATAATTTAGAATAATCTTTAGTTCGAAAACACTTAATCTTTATACTGATGATTTAAACACTTTGTGTGTATGGGTTTGAGATAATTTTCCTATTTGTTTTGTTCACCAATTTGTAGTCTTTTTTGTGTTAGTTCATCTACATTCCTCTTCTTAGTTAATATTTCACGTTTAACATCGATATTATTACAGAAAGTTTATTTAATCAACTGAAAATCTCATCTCTTCTACTTATTCGAAATAAAATTAGTTACTGTTAAACTTATCCTTTTATTTCAATGGTTGAGATCATGAGTCAATTGAAGCTAGATCACCATGAAAAACCTGGAAGCACTGGACGGCCGTTTTATCCTATTATGGAACTCCTCAGCACTGTATGTATGTGTATATGTATGATGTGTTCGTATAATCTTTTGAAATATTCATCATACACGTCTACATACCATTGTGCATTTTAGGGCAGAATAAATGCTAATATCATGGTAAACTTTAAAATTATATAGAGTAAGTTGGAATTTATATTTTATTCAATAGGCAACGGCATTGCTGGCTCATTCAGCAACAGATGCGTATCCTTGTCTTCATCTCTCAGTTTATTTATTTATTTTGATATGACAGAATCCCTCCCCCCATGAGAAAGGCAAATGGGCACCAAAATATGTATACGTCATACAAATCACTAAATTTATGTGAGGTGTGGGATACTACTAAGATGCCAAAATCTATGCAGGTGGTTTTCTCAGGAGCTAACTCCCTCAGGCTTTAACTTAGAGGTCTTATCCACAATACAGTGTAGCAACATTGTGAGATGCGATTACATGGGGGGGGGGTTCGTACTCCATTTGTTCCCTCAGGATTCTTGTAGTCAATGCTCACCATTGGTTTGGAATTAGGGTTTTCCAACCTCTCTAGATGGATCCTCCATGTCTAACATCCGCTTTAAGGCGCCGAAAATTCGCTTTTTCATCCTCTCAATTTCGTGAACAGCAGCCCCTTCTCGAGAAGGCAGTGATTAGGACTAGCTTGGCAGTGGCTATATATGTGTGACCATGTGCGAGCATTTGGAGGAGTGCGGACTTTCCTCATCTTCTGTCGTTCCAGTGCATTTAGAGGTAGGTCACCAACTGATTTTAGCTAGTCATCTCTCGGAAATGTGGGAGCACAAGATGACCATGCCGTCCAAGTATGGGACTCCTAACTACGACCACACATATGAGTGAACTCGCAACCTTTATATTACTGAGTCGGCATCCAAAAGTGTTGTTGTGCAACTTCAATTAATTCCCAACGTTGCTTAACCTTGATCTATTGACTGTGGAGGATGACTGTCGTACACTCGATTTGGTTGAGCTGCAGTAGTCATGATTTCTCACTAGAACTGCAGAAGTTGCCTGTTGAAGTTAGTCATTATTGAGGACATAATAATTGTTATTATTATCATTATTAACATCATTATTGTTATTTATTTATCAATTATTATTATTCTATTCATTGTCTGTGTACGTGATATTACTTTCAATGGAAGCATTATATTTTCTTTTTTTAATGTACGTAGTTGTTGTGGCTGCTTTGGTCAACGGTCTAAAAATCGACGTCTTCGATCTCAGTTTATCTAGTATTTCTACTATCGTCTGGTATCCGTGTCTGTCTCATCCAGAAAAGAGTTATGGTAACGACGATGATGCTCATGTTTGTATGTGTGTTTATACGTGTATGTAATTCCAATGTGTTATTATTGCTTTGATACATTTTGATATTTTCCGTTGAATAATTTGAACGGTGTATTATTATGATTATTATTGTTGCTATAGCTACTATTGTATTATAATAATGTATATGTGTTTGTACACATGATATTTGCTTCGCCTTTCTCTCGTTTTGTTCCTTTCGTGTTTTGTTTTTTTCCACATTACAATACCTATAATTGTGACATAATCGTGTCGTATAATGAATTATTTCATGTCCTGTTCTGGCCTCCTCACCTTTATGTTATCGTTTTAGCATTTACTGGATACTACTACTAATACTACTATTACTACTACTGATAATAACAATGTAGTAACCACCGACATATTGGATAAGACAGTTAATAATGACCGGATAAAAATTCATTGGATACATAAACTTTTTTTGCTAAAAATAAAAATCTCAGGATTTATCTATTCATTGTGTTTCTCTCTCCCCCTTCCCCCTTTTTTTCTTGATTTTATTTTATCTCAGCAACAAGTCTTTTTGATAATGAATTATTTCTTTATCCGTTTGTGTTGTGTTTTTTTCTTTTTTTTGTTTTCTTTACGAAACAGCTTTTCATTTTTGTATAATCTACGTGTATGGATGATGTAATAATGATATCGAGTTGTTTTTCCCTTCTTTCTTTCTTTCTTTTCATAGAGATCGGTGAAATAGTATTGGTGTTTGTTTTTTTTGAAATAATTTTTTGTGTGTGCCCATTTATCATTTATACACAAATACATCATTACCCCTATTAGAGTTGTGTCTTTCAAAGTGGCCTTTTTCATTATTCTCTCATTATTATTCTATACAACATGTACATATTAAAGGATAGATGAACATTAAATGAGAGAGTTTATAATATGATAGAATGACCCCTTCTATTTCTCCATTTTCAATTTTTCTCGTTTGTTCTTTCTTTCTCTCTCTTTGTATGTGCTTTTCTTGTTACGTCATAATTCCAACTACATTCAAACGTCTAATATGTCCTATGTGTAAAGTCTCATTGTTCAATACCGAAGAATTAAGTATATAGATAAACATACAAGAAAAAGTGTAATTACAAAGAACTGTTCTTTTCCTTTTTTTTCTGTTTAGGAGTTTTTAAGGTGTGTGTGTGTGTTCCCACTTACTCACTTACTCATACACACACGTACACACACTAACAAACAAACAAACAAACATTATTCTTGAATATTATTTTGACTACCATTGTTTATTATTATTGTGTAATCCTATTTCTTTGTTCTATACTTGTATTATTTTGTGTGGTTTTCTTTTTGTAATATGTTACACAATATTTTCTGAGCATAGAAACGACGACATTTCATTTTTCAGTAGTATCAATTGTTGTTTTATGGATTAATTCTTGTCTAAGAAAAGGATGTTGTTTTGTTTTTGTATTCTTTTTCTCTCTTTCTTTCTTTCTTTCTTTTTTTTAACCAATTGACAATTCTCTCAAGAATACGCTTCTTCTTAAATATACATCCCCATACTGTTTAACGGTTTTCTTTAAGGATAGTGAATGCAGTCATGTTATTATTGTTTCCTTCATTTTTTTTCTCTCTCTCTCACACACACAAAAAGATATCATTGTTATTTTGTTATTGTTCTAAATCATTTTACGCTTTCATGAATAAATATTATCTCTATGGCTCATTATAGAAGAAGAAAGAAAGAAAAAAAGAACATTTAAAAGCAAAAAGGAATTGACAAAAGAACTACTGTTATTGCCGGCGCTGATATTGCTATGCATATACAATCTCTTCCTTTATCCCAGGGTCCAATTGTGACCAATATTATAATTCCATAATTATATTGGTTAATATATATATATATATATATATATATATATATATATATATATATATACTTGTTTGTGTATTCATGTGCCTGTACATAGTTTTATTGTTTGAATTCTGTACATGGCTAAATAGTGGATTTTTCACTTCTCACTCATAGACATATAAAATATAAAATCTCTTTATTATTATTATTATTCAGTAATCGCTTCCAATTTTATGATAGTTCAATAGTTAGGTTGTATTGGTGAATCTTTTCTCCTTTATGTATATCTGTAGTTGCGCTTATAGCTGCTACATATTATATATACATATTACTTTCGAATGATTTTGTCTTGCTGTGTCTTGTTGTTTTTTCTTCTTCTTCTTCTTCAATTTTTCTCCTTGTTCAGTTCTGCTTCTTTTTAAAAAAAATTTTCGCTGCATATGTGTAGCGTAATGTTTACCATCATTTTGATTTGTATTGTAACCAATACATAAACTTAAGTGCGCTCATCTGTATTTATATTTATGTATTATTGTGTGTGTGTGTGCTTTTCCTTGGCTTCTTTTCAACGTATACAATAAAATGAGTGTTCTTATACTGGTTTTCTTCAAAAGTGCACAAAGGTTTGTCTACTATAATTCTCATTGTTTACAACAATCAACCGTTCTTGATCTTAACACATACACTCACACACACACACATACATACCTCTTCTAACGACATTATCAATGGTAAGCGTTGTCACTCATCTCCTAATACAAGAGAAAGTATAGAATAAATCATTTTGACCATGAATATCTACCATATGATAAAGTGAAAGTTTGAATGACAGTAGTAGTAGTAGTGAACAAGCGCTTCCAATAAATTAAACTTCCATTGTCTTCATATTTTTACATTATTCTCACCTTTAGAGGGAATGGATGACCATATGTCGTACAAATTGTTTATGCATATATGCATATGTATATTTATTTATCCGATTGTACTCATTCGATTTTTGCTTCCTCGTTTTTCTCTTCAATAATTTCGTATTCCTTTTTCAAATCATTATTCTGACACTTGATATAACATGTTTTCATATGATTGACAAATGAACATATGACGCTAAATTTTGATTTAAATGTATAACTAACTATGTTGTTGATATTACTACTACTTCTTCTTCTACTACTACTACTACTACTAATACTACTTAAATGATAGTAATTATATGATATGTAAAATTCTTCAAAGCATAGGCTTATTATAGAATGATTTGTGTGTGTGTGAGTGATGACGCTATTGTACCTGCTTGTTTCTTTCTGTTGCATAAAAGCTTATTATTATTTTTCATATCCTTTCAATTGATTGTCATTCCCTTATATTCATAATAATAATTTATTAATAATGATTACTGATAAGTTTGACAGGAAGGTTTCTGTGTGTAACCTGTTTGTTTTTCTTTTCTTTTTTTGTTTCAAGCAAACAAAGAACGAAAAAAGGGTGTTTTCTTCCCTTTACACATTCACATCTGTATGTATACATGTTAGATACAAAAGTTTTTTCTTTCTTTCTGTTGTAATTTGATGCAATTCAGGCTAATGTTTTTTGCGGGTTGTTTTTTGTTCCTCTTCTTTTCAATATTATGATATGATGGGATTATTTCTATGATATAATGTTGATTGTACTATGAAAGGATATATGTGACAAAATCATTAATAACCTTTCAGGATTAAGGGCTTATATCCGACTATGGATTGTCGGTAACAACGTTGAACTTCGTACGTGTATGTACATCAATTCGAGCAATTTCAAAAGTAACACGTGTACATCAGTTCAGGTTGGTGTATTTCATAGTACAGCGAGATGAAAGTGTTTGCAGAGATCTTAGAGTGGTAGAGTTATCGACAGGAGTCATAATAATAGAAAAGACTAAGCATCCAAGATACTATTATAGAAAAAGTGGACGGTGGTGCCATTTCGTGAACCACTGAATGCCAACCGGCTCAGTGGTCCACAGTTAAGCGTTCACGCGCAAAACTGATAGGTCCTCGGTTCAAATCCGGTGAGGCGGGATCGTCGATGCGCACTGCTGAGGAGTCCTATCCTAGGACGAATCGGCCATCCAGTGCGTCCAGGTTTTTCATGGTGGTCTAGCTTGAATTGGCTCATGAATTTAATTATTAAAAAGTTACAAATTAGCGAGGAAAAATATCTATGAAGAAATTAAAATATAAGGGAAGATGAAGAGTGAATATGCGTAAGCCATTGCGAAAGATTTTGAAACATCATTCAAGGTCTCTAGAGATTGGTCATGATAATAACGCGAACCTCAACGAATTAGTTTACACGTACATATATGGCGAAACATAACATTATAAAATAACTAAATAGCAAAATATCAGGAGATAAATGAATGTATTAGCGTCATTTTAACAGATTGTGAATCACGTTACCTAAATTTTCGAAACTTGATGACCCATGCTCATTTTACAAATATACGCCTAAGTTTATATTTAAACTGATGAAGACTACGAAACTTTTTCAACTGAAATAACAAGCGACACACTTAGGTTGCACGAAATTGAGCAATGGCGGGTCTATGTTGTCCTTATGTATCCGGGCCCCAGGTTCAATACAATGACGGTGCCAGCGAGTTTGGAATCCTGGCCTGAAATTGTTTACCGGTGTTTCGTCACCGTCGGGGCTTGCAATTATTCTCCGTGAACGAGGAGTTCCTTGAAAGTGCAAGTCATAAGCTTGCACTGAATTCGCTCGACTAATACTGATATGACCTAATTTGACCATTTGGATTAAGTAAAAGTCATAACAATGTTTCCGTAGGTGAGCCTTCGGAAGGATTTTTTTAATGATTTAAAAATATATAATGAAAAATGCACTTAGCTTCGTGCTGGTCTGCATGTACGCTGCCTTAATGTTATTTACCACAGGCCTCAGCGGTAACTTACATGTCCTTGAGTAAGTCAGTCACGTGAATCGTGCCTTCAAAATTGCTTTAGACCCATTGGTTCTGTTTTAGAAGCTAATCACCTCAAAATAATCTATAATTGAAATTTTTGGGAAACCTTCTTGTGAAATCAGCTCTAAGTAAACAGATATGATTCTTTGTCTAATAACTGATCACCGTTTTGATAGTATTAGGTATGCGTTTTCCATTTTGGACATTTTGCTGGTGTCCCGTTTCCAGTTAGTGAGTTGTAAAAGTGAGGAAATATAATGTTAACCTAAAAATACTATTAGTCGGTCAGCTGCAATGTAGAATTAGGCATATATATGCATCAGTCCACGTTGCTACACTTCATTAGCACAACAAGATGAACACCAAATTCATAGAAGTAGTCACTTCAATGGTAGTAATATATAAAAGAAGGACTGTGGAAAGGCGGCGTTGTCGTTATGATGGTTGTCTGAAGGAAACACCTTTGTACTGTCATCAGTACGACTTCGCCTTCGGACCTTGGGTTTGCTGCCTCTAGACTTACCGCTGTTCAACCAACCTGTCTGGCATAACCTTAAGAAATGTTTGATTCATTACAATAGATAGGCTTGATCACCACATAAAGGTAGCGGCAACGGTCGGGTATCTCTAACAGCACAAATATACTATTAAGTTGTCCACCAATCAATATCATGTTGCACAAGGTAGTGTTGATTAAAATATGTTGTTAGATAAATATTAATATATCCGATTTTTAATGTATGCCGTATGCGAACAATTGTCTATCATCATTTTATAATGCTCTAACGAATAATGTTGGACGGAATAATTTACATTGAATCTGATTATTTTCATCCGGTTAAAGGTGATATAATTGTATGCAAAATCTAACCAATTTAGTGTAGATTTACACACTAGTAACATACTGATACAAAAGATATTTATTTTTAAAAATGGGCCCCCCCGTAAGATCAAAGTTCTTAATTCACGAATGTACACTGATGAATAGTCTCTCTTAGGAAAAACGAACTATTGAAAACATTATGTCTTTCAATGCTTATCTAAAGAAATTCAGTAGTCCATGATGAAAATGCAATTTGATTTCTTAAATAAATTAAAGAAAAAATATATAAATTTCTATCTACAATAATCAATAAATGCTACTAAGTACTTGTAAATAGTTTACCGATTTGTTATTTAATGTGTTAAATAGTCAGTTT
The DNA here is from genome assembly GCA_944470365.2 of Schistosoma intercalatum. NCBI lineage: Eukaryota > Metazoa > Platyhelminthes > Trematoda > Strigeidida > Schistosomatidae > Schistosoma > Schistosoma intercalatum. The sequence continues at coordinate 3,076,692 of OX103730.1, read as the reverse complement.
ACGTAAGTTGAATTAGTTTTAAGTTTGTTTGTTTGTTTATGAAGTAAGAATAAATATCCGTTATCTAGTGAAATATCTATTCAGTATTTGGTGATAAATATATGAATTCTGTATACTCTGGAGATATATATTGTGCTGTGTGTGTGTGTGACTGTTGTCGACAAATATAATAAGTATGTATCAACTGCCAATGGGAAGTTAAATGCTTGATGATAGAAGGTGTTGTGTGTGTGTGTTGTCGAGACGAAGGTACAATGAAGTCAGAGACAATCGATTGACATTTTGCAAATGAAGTATTTACTGTATGGTTCTCAGAGTTTACTGAGATATTCCATAATGTTTTATTGATTGTCCCCACTTGTGTTCTCGTTCACAACAATAGAAAGTATTGTGCATCGTGAAAACATTTCTGTTTGAGTGCTTTTATTCTCCAAGTTGAAGAAATGTAAACGTTTGTTGATTAGTGAAGACAGTGTGTTTGTAGAAATGGATAAGATCTGTTCTCCATAGGTTGTAAATGATAAGTAATTCATTCATTCATATGACTGCACACCATTATTGAATTTCAGCTGCTTTCAATTCGTAAAGTAAACCTTAACTATAATTTTTATCCCTTACTTTCAATTCTGATTTGTTACGTTAACTCCTAATTTTCTAATCTAATATGTAGGTGAAACTTATCAAGATCACTTTAAGGATTGATTTAGGCTGTCCACAACTTCGACAATTTGATGAAATGAAATAGTTGGAACCGAATTTCTTCTCTGTATCGTTCTTCAGGTTTTATATCTCAGTAAATGATGTGCACTTTGTCTCTTATTCTACTAAGCTACTATTTTCCTACATAGGTGAATGAATTTCAACCCATATTAATGAAATAGTGTTTAGTACCACTTGGTGTTTTCTTCAATGTGATAAAATTATGGTTGAATCTGACAGTGGATAAAGAATTCTGACATGGTGCACTACACAATCACTGGTTGATCACTAAGTTTATGTTGTGTAGTTTTTGATACTCGTCACATTTTATCGATCATGCAGTTTTGTGAAAAGAAAACTAATAACCTTAACATAGTGATTCGATTTTTCATTTATTGTTTGGAAGTTGACTCGGGTATCTTGGAAAAAATACATAGGGGGAGCTTCCTGTGTAATTCAAGAACGCTGGTGTTTACCATTCAAAAAGCAGCTTGAGAAGCTAGATCTCCTTACGCTGTCGCACCGCAGATTAAGAGGTGATCTGATTTTGATGTTTCGAATACTAAAAAATGATCTTGGAACTGATATAACCTCTCTTTTTTCCTTACCAGTTAAGGACAACTCAGAGGATATACCATTCAGGTACAAAAGCCAAGAACACAGAAAATGCCAGTGGCATACAGGTTTTCACACCGTGTCATCATTTCTTGGAACCTGTTACCCGAAGAAGTGGTGTCCTCCCCTCCAGTGTACTCATTCAAAAGAAGACTAGATACTCTCAGGATTTTACTAGAAAGCGGCTAACACAGACCATATGCCTTCTGTCCTCAATATACAAATGTGAACCAACCAACAGAAAACCTTGTACCAAGGTTTTATGCTAGTTATTACCTACAATTAGGTTCATTTGCAAATTTGAGGAAATTAAAAAGTTATATGAATCTTTCATAAAATTAACCAGTCTTTTATATTACAGATGTCTTATGCTTGTAATACACATAGATATCCTAACCTATTCCATCTAGGTAGCTTTCAGTTTTGGACAAATTTTATGGATATCAAAGTAATATATACTAGTAAATACCTTATAATTTGGATTTATATTGCTTCATTGTTATTCAAGCTTGAATGTTTTCACAAATAACACGTCACTACTCAACTTCAGTATGGAAATCTATCTAACTCTATACATGGATACTAAACCACAGCTCACCATAAAATGAAAGATAATCATACATGGACGCACCAAAAGTGGCTGTGATTCGAGGAGACTGAATAATAAATTGAAAACAAACCATAAACAGTGGTCTAGAGGTCAAGCTTTCGAATGCGAGACTGAAGGCACCAGGTTCGAATGTCATGAGTGAGATCGTGGATGTGCACTACTCAGGAGACATCAATTCACTTTAAATGTTCTCGGTCACCAATCCATGTGGTGTACAAGCATCTACTTTTATACTGAATGTTATTCACTTTAATTTATTTGTCCTTATTTCACCTATCTATGTAGTCAGTATTCTTGTAATGGTTACACTGTCGTTAAATAAGTATTTTGTTTCTTGAATTTGGCTACTACGGTTCTTCATGATCACTGTTTTCAATTATGTCAGTTGATTCTCCTTTGTTTGAGAGTATGATTTCAACATTTCAACTAGAGATGTGATAGATTTATGTTTAATGTTTCAGTTGTGGGATGGACAGCTCGGCATCAATTAGAGGATTTCAAATTTGCAGATGACCTGTCTGTTCTATCCCGCAGACACGAACAAATGCTGGTGAATAAAACCGGTGTAGCAGAAGTCTCTGAATCAATGGGCTTCAACAGAAACAAAGGAAAAAGTAACATCCTCACGTACAACACGGAGAACACCAACGCAGTCACTCTTGATAAGGAAACTCTGGAAGAGGTGAAATCTTTCACATGTTTGGGTAGCATCATCAATGAACAAGGAGGATCCGAGCCAGATCTAAAGGCGACGATCGACAAAGTAAGGACAACTATCCTACAATTGAAGAATATATGGAGCTCAAAACAATAATCTGTCAACCAATATTAAAGTCACAATCTTCAATACGAGAGTCAAGACAGTTCTACTATACGGAGCTGAAACTTCCAGAACTACCACAATCATCATCAAGAAGGTACAAGTATTTATAAACAATTGTATACATAAGATTCTGAATGTTCATTGACCGGATACCATTAACATCAGTCTACTGTGGAACAGAACAAGCCAACTTCCAACTGAAGTGGAAATCAGGAAAAGACGATGGAGGTGGATAGGATATACACATTAAGGAAATCATCAAACTACATCACGAGGCAAGCCCAAATATGGAGTTTTGAAAGGAAACGGTAAAGAGGACGGTCAAAGAGCATACTGAGTCGTGAATTGGAAGCAGACATGAAAATGACGAATAGCAACCGAAAAGAACTGAAGAAGATTGCCCAGGATGAAGTGGGGTGCAGACTGTCGTTGGGCTGCCTATGCTCGCCGACGATGGGTAACAAGTATAAGTAATTGATTAAGAAGTGTGGATAATTTCCAGATAAGTCTGTGTTAGCTATCCCCATAAGTAACAAAACGGCTATATCTACACTCAGTTTAAATTTACATAGGTTCCTCCAATCAACTACGTAACAATTTAATGTGAGTTCTTAAGTGTTGCCTGAAAACCTCCTGATCACGTCAGAAAATTCTAGCTCAAGTATTTATTTACCCCGATCTCCATCTGGTCTGTTCCACAATTGAACAAGAACTCACTGAAACACTAGTATTATTTCTTCTGTAACCAAAACGAGGGAAACTACCAGCACGAAATTGTTCAGCCTAATCTTGAACACGAAATTTACTTTATCTTCTGTGCATATTTTTTGTTTTTTTGTAAGTGTAAACCTTTTGACAGATTAATAAGGGTGTCTTTAACAGAAACCTCATATATAGATTATCACACAGTATCCGTGTCGGAACCATTATTTTACTCCCTTGTATTATGTTGATGCGTTTGTCACATACCACATTTCAGACTCGATACCGAGCAAAAGGCTAGAAGATAAGTATAGTCTGTCGTCGAAAGAGATAGACACGAGGAGAAATAATAAATCTGAGAAGATACGTTGTCGAGATTTATGCTCTGTCCCCACTGCGTTAGTTGCCAGCATCACAACCGTACACCATGTCTGTTCCTTTTCAGATTATCAGTACGCTTTGCAAGACCAAATATTTGAGTGGGACAGAACATTTACCACTTGTTGTAATTCTGTATCGGACTATTTTATACGAGCAGCAAAGCAATTCTTCAGGCCAATTCATTATTAGTGTTCATTTAAAAAAGGGTTTTTTATTGTCATTTTTAAGATGGTTAAAAAGGCAGATAAGCGAACGTTTTATGCCCGAATAGAGAGTGGAATAGTTGTGCGTCATCAAAATGGTGTTGGGTAGTCAGCTCGCGACACTTCCTCAGAATTTTTCATTTCATCTTCATACCTTTCATTTTCGTACTGTTCTGATTCTCATACAGATGATACTGTGGTGTTTGAATGGACTAATGATACCTTTGTACTTGTTGAATGTTCGATTTCGAATTCTAAATACAGTACATTCGTTGTGCCTGTGTCTTCTTAATTCAATTGCGTTAATCCTGGAATTCCTAATTCATACGATAATTAGAATACTATATTGGCGTCGCGATGGAGCCTGCAATGGAAAAGTTAGATATTCATTCAACTTCGGAAGCTTTTGAAGATTACTTTGAAAGGTTCGAAATCTGGGCTATGACCAAGGAAGATGATGAGGATGTTAATATTGTGGCACACTTCCTCACATTCATTGGAAAAGAAACATACAGCTTATTAAGAACTCTGGCTATGCCGGAAAGCCTATTTCGCTTTCTTATACAGCTCTCAAGGATCTATTGCTAGACTATGCTCAGTATACAAATTTCGAATGTCGTAAAGGAGGAAGATTTCGTAAAATGATATATAAAAAAGTCCACTACATTACTACGTCATCCCAACCCAGTGCATACTCAAGGTTATGCAGACAATTCATTGAGTTTGGATGCAGTTCACGAGGATGGGGATAAGTTTGGTCAGTGTTTGTCCTGTTGCAAGTTCCACTCTTCTAATTCATGTAAATTTCGTAATTCTATGTGCTTCAAATGTCGTGATATTGGACAAGTTCAGTCAGTTTGTAATGCTAATGTTCATCTTACTGCAACTAATGTTAAGTCTTGTAATTCTGATTCTACTGAGTCGAGTATTCATGATGATCATTTATCTTTATCAACGATTTCAAAAGACAGTGCAGAGTCATATGGCAGTTCAGAGTTAAATGAAATCCAGAATTTTTATGAGACAACAGTTCCTAATCAACCTATTTATCAGAATTCTCATGCTATTGTACCAGGTATGACTTTTCCTAATGATTCACATATTTCTAATGTAATTACTTGCAATTCTGAGGAAAATATGTTAAATGAACCTAATCATGATCGAAAACCTGATGTAGTTTGGATAGATGCTGATTTTTCTAACGATCCTACGCTCTGCAATGACAGTCCTAATGAATTTCATGAGAATATTTCAGAAGAATCAAATCCTGATATCATATCATATATTACCTATCCTCATAATGTATTTGATCCTTGTGAAAAACGTGCTCAATGCGAAGCACGGGTACTAAGTGACCTCGAGTTTGATTACATTTCGGATGATTTCATATCAACTGCTGTTTACCCTTATCACAAAAACAGTTCTACTGTTTACTCTAAACAATGTGAGAAATATGTTTTAAATGAAGCCACATCATTCATAACATGGGGATATAAAGATCCAACATTTCGTGGGGGAGGATAGTGTTGAAAAATCTATGGTTTGAATTCCAGATATTAATGATTTCAGTACAAAACCGACATGCTGGTTGTATACAATCCCAGATAAGTCTTCCGATTTCGTTTGTTAATTCCAATACTAATGAGCACTTTCTAGATACTACAAAGTTTTTATCTTATACAATGTCGGACAGACTCAGGATGAACTTAACAAGAAGACGTACAACCGATTACAAACACTTATACTTCTATTTAAGCTGTGGCGGATGTGGTGTTTGAATGGACTAATGATACCTTTGTACTTGTTGAATGTTCGATTTCGAATTCTAAATACAGTACATTCGTTTTGCCTGTGTCTTCTTAATTCAATTGCGTTAATCCTGGAATTCCTAATTCATACAATAATTCGAATACTATAGGTACGTACAACAAATCATGTGTAGTAATGTGTGAAAAGATGTTTACGAGATAAGATAACAAGCTAGTAAAGTATATGACATCTTTAGGCTATCTCTGAATATTAACTGAGCGTCGGTGTTACGTCTAAGATTTAACTCTCTACCATCATTATAACAGAGTAGATCGGTCTACTTACAACTTACAATCCCAAAAATAACATTAGACCCAAACTCAAATTCAGGCATCAAAGTCTAGACGTTGACTAGAATAATTGCATCCAAAAACACAATGAAATTACCAGTATTCGGTATGAGCGTTGTTAATCAAACAAATGTCTCCAGTACTACCGTAACACTTGGTCACCATTGATGGTACAAGTAACAAGGTTAAACATAATTGTGGGGCTCTCATGAAGAACTAGTTGGAAGGAAATATTTGTTTGCTTGACTTGCCCTTTTGATTTCAAATGTTTTAAATTCTTTGTAGTGTCAGTAATAATACTGAGAGCACACACCGATTTTCTCCATTAATTACCGAGAAATCCGTAGAATTATGGTCTACTTCGTTATTGGTACTGCTCTAGTAACAGACCAAATCCTAAAATTGTAGACTTGTCAAGATATAACTGCCTAATCTATAAGATCTTACGTAGAAGTCATACCATCGTCTACACCAACTCATAGTATCGTAACAATCACCATTACATGATGTAGAACAAGCTGGAGCTAGAGATAGAACAATATATTTAATATGAACAAAAGATATAAGATAACATTCAACAGAGACCACGCCTGTGAGGACGAGTCATGCCATTCGATCAACTCGAATTGATTCCATTCATTCTCCCCGCCTTCTTCATCGTTGGGTTTTTCTCCGCGGTAAATGTTAGATGTCTATTTCCCATATTGTCTCGCTTTAGGGTTAAATGCCACTACACTACTCTACCATCAGAATCAACGTGACGTTGGTTCGATACCAAATTGGATGAGATTGTCGCGCGCCAGAGGTTACCAAGACTAATAAGAATCCTCCAGGGATTGATAAAGTGAAATATAAATCAGAAAGAACGCGGCAGCATCTGGTTGGGAAGTGCATGTAGTAATTTTAAAATATCTGCTTTCCTGCTTAACACGCTTAAGACGAAATTTCAGTGAAGCCTATTCTGGCTATAAAAAATGAGATTATAATAACAATAAAATGTAAGATGCGTGTTAATAGCCGTTGGTTAATAACTCAACTTATAGGTAGTAAGTATTTTCTGTTTATAAGTATTGAAAGCAATCACTATTGTAGAAATGGTAATATCGGTATTAGTTTTGATTTAAATTATGAAATCAAATAAAGATTATGGCGGTAAGTTGTCCATATGAGTTGTCTTCCAGTTGTATCTGTATTAGTAGGCTGACTGAAAGAACAAAAGTATTACCGTGGAGAAGAACTCCAACAAATGTTCCAGTTAGTTTGATACAGTTTATTTAGTTACGGGGAGATTTTCTCGACCTCATTTTTACTTGACCGTGGTAGAATTTAGTAGTACTACTAATACACACGAATGGCTATAAAAAAATTAAATACGTGAGTGATAATTATGTGGATTTCGGACAGATAGCTAAGGACAAACCGTTAAACGTGAGTGTATTCGTAAGTGTCGTGCTCTAGACTCAATGTTCCGCGTTGCCACAGACTATTTATTTATATTCATACCTACCGGCTGATGGTGGTTGGTGCTGTGACGTTTCCGTCACTCACTCGAATCAGAACAACTGGATGAATCAACATAATTGTGTGGTTGTCATTGAACAAGCCATCTGAAATGACCTTATGACTGCAGAAAATTTATCGCTAAATCGCACCGTATGTTTTTGGAGTAGGATCTTCGTTGTTCGGCAATGAAACTCGAAAATTGGAAATTAGACAGGCAGTGGTCCGAATAAAAGATATGACGGAATAGTGCAAAAATTAGAACAGAATTAGGCGTTAAGTGAAGAAACAATATGAAAAATTAGATCCAGATAATTCTTTAGTCCTTGCTTACGTCGCTAGTCAATGTATATTTACGTTATTTACAGGTCGCATTTACTAGAGCTTGATATTTAAGCAAGTCTGTTGCACTGATGGCTACTAAAAGAGTAGTTTAAAATACTTCTTTCTCCAACTTAAAAGAATAGGTATGGAGTTTCGTCAAATAGAATGAGACTAGTAGTATTGCTTCAGCTACTATTTAAGTTATTAGGAAGCCTCGTGGATGATCAGATGATGAAGTTTATTACCGAGGACAAAATCTTCAATGTAGCATTACATGACTTCACAGGAAGCAAAACTCTCAGCACAAGCACATTTCTATAGCGAAACGAAAGGCCAGATCTATAAAGCCAACAGCTCTCCATGGATGCACAATTCCTGAACTTCGCAAAAGCACTTGATAGTGTGGCTCACAACGTCCTCTTAACTTTAACATAAAAAATAAGTTTCGATATTTATTCCCTTGCTTTTCAAAGGACTTTGTGCAAAAGCGGTCGTTTTACAAGAAAACCAACTAAATTTATTCAAATCACAAAGCGTTAATATTCGGACAATCACAAGGAGCTTCACTTAACATCCACTGATCAGGAAAATTCAGGTCATCGATTCTCATCCATATGGACAGCAGCAAACTGCCAAACAGGAAGATGATTCGTAAGGGCTTCAAGTGGACTTATTTATATCCTTAGAATGAAGATACAACAACGATTTGAGTTAGACTTTGAAAATGCCGAACGACGCAATGTCGAGCTATGAGGGAGCACAAGCTGATAGCTGAGGACAAGTTCTAGGGTGATGCAACAGAAGCCTACATCATTCTTCTCCCCGTTGACTAAGCCTGATCTCATCTGACCTCTTCTCGACCCCATTTACGTTCTTTGTTCTCTCGCGCCTTGAAAAACAAAATATTGTTGGACTCTATTCAAATGGTTAAGAGGCCAATAACGCTCGCACTTTATTCATTATTATAATTCAATAATTGCGGGGTTATCATTTACCGAAAACACCTTTCTCTCTAGAATCTCTGTTCAGCTTTTTCCTACTTGTTTACTCTTTTACTTCTCTAAGCAGTGAGTAACATAATTTAATAGCAGTATACACTCTTTCATTTTTCTATTTATACTTTAAAGTTTCCTACAGTCAATGTATCAGAATGACTGCTTTTAAGTGCGATAACTAGTGTTCGTAGAACTTTTCAACTACAGAATACTAAAGATTCACCGACCTCTATCAAATTCTTTAGTCCTTGTACTTTGGAGTGAGTCGGCCGCTCACACTCAACCAAATCAAAATGTTCTGACACCTATTTGAAGCTAAGAAGAAACTTTACAGGGATCAATTAGTGTGTAGCAGATCAGATTAACAAATTGACTACTGAATAATACTTTACTTTGAAGGCTTAGAAAATCAAGGGCATAACCAAGTGAGCTTTTTTGAATATTCATTTGTAATCATGATAAGAAGGGATTCGCACATGGGTTTACTTTTCAAAAGTGAGGTCAACATTTTCAAATTTTCACTTTTACAGTTGTTTTGATAGGGGATTCAGGAGTTGGAAAGACAAATTTGCGTTCGCGTTTCACAAATGATGAGTTTAATCTTGAAAGTAAAAGCACAATAGGTGTTGATTTCGCCACAAAGTAAATAGATGAAATTCAAAAATAATGATTCAAAGGAATGTTAAAGTTGACGGAAAAGTTGTTAAGGCTCAAATATGGGACACAGCTGGTCAGGAGAGATATCGGGCTATAACTTCTGCGTATGTAATTTTGATGCAAATTTTAATGTGTTCTAATGTCTAAAGTATTTAAATTTAATGGAGCTTACTCACGATATTTGACAGCTACATTTAGACAATCGTTTGCGAATTTTACGACGCTGTCTGTGATTTAGTTCGGTATTTATGTAACAAACTGTAGTTTGGTTCAAATATGCATAGCGTACAATTATCTTCATAAATTTGTTTACTTATGTATATGCATATACAGCACTATTTTTGGAGGCGCAGACGAATGAAGCCTTATAAGTTCAATGCTAAAGCCAAGGATCTGGCCTAAGGGGATGCTCGCAACCATTCCGTTTTGATCATTGTGACTTCTGAAATGTAATCGTATAACTGGTGTTTTTTAATCAGGAGGTTTCCTGATTTTGTGGCAAATTTATGTTAAAGGAGTTTTCAAACTAGTAAATCTTACGCTACTGAGGCAAAAAACATTAATCTCTGTGGTAAATAAGTTTATACCTATTCCTTAAAATGAGAATCATTTTTATATTTTGTTTGCTCGTTAGTTGAATACAGATAAAAATCACCAGTTTCTCATTTATGACTCTTAAATATGTGATTCATAGGAGTGGTATTGTACTCAGTTGCGTTTTAACTCTATTTTGGCTTTTAATTGGTACAAAATATCTTCATAGTATAGACGATGAAAAGTCCATAATTGAATTTACTGTCATATTTTAACATCGCTTGATAATACAGTCTAATGGTTGATAAAGTATGTACCTCATATCCGTTACTTGACCACTAAAACGGATTATAATATTGCCTTAAATATAGATATAAAGCTTTCTTAAGGTATTAATGAACGCAAAGGACTGTTTACACTAAACCATCTAAAGTTGTACGTTAAATTTCTGCTGCTCATTGAAATTATTATTAATTAACACAACTATACGAGTATCGTAGGTTAGCTTACACAATAGAAATTATTCTGAGATGGTGGAGAAGATTTGTAGCTCAGGTGGATGATTTTGATGGAGTTTTGTTCTCTGAGCTGGATGGTTTGGTCGTGGAGCTTTCATCGTTCTTCTGAACGACATCATCAGCACAAGCTTCAGATAGAAGTGAAGTGTTCGATTTTCTCCATATGTGTTTCACAGCTTGTTCTCTGCACCTCGATGTTGATTGGTTCTTGTTGACCTTAAATTTATCATTGTTCACTTCTTTGTTTTGGTTGTGTCTCCCATTGTTTTGATTTTTGTTCTTATATATATGCATGATTTTCCTGATTGGTTGATAAATTGGATTGATTTCAATATGTTTGTTGATTGCTGATTGCCTGAGTGCCAGGCTTCTAGAAATTCTCTGGTGTTTTTGGAGTTTCCTCTGTCTAAGATTTCTACATTTTCCCAATCGAATGAGTGTCCGTAGTTATCCACGTGTATTGAAATAAGTGAAGAGATATCATGGCGTTTGACTGCTAATTGATGTTCATGTAGGCGTAGGTGGAGGGGACGTCCGCTTTGTCCGATGTAGTGTTTGTCGCAGTTGGTACAATTTATTTTGTAGATAATGTTTGATTTGTTCCCCTTTGTTATTTCATCTTTTGGTTTGCATAAGATTGATTGTAGTGATTTTGTTGGTTTGTGTGCCACACCTATCCCGAAGGTTTTCAGCAGTCTCGTTGCAGTTTCTGATATTCCTTGTATGTACGGTAGGGTGATCCTTTTACTGATTTTTGTGCTTGACTTGGGTTGTGATGCTGTGTGCCGTTGGTGCTTTTTGATGAAATTGATTGGGTAGCCGTTCTTTTGGAATATGTCCTTCAGGTATTTCTCTTCATTTCTTCGTGCTGCCAACAATGGGAGACACAACCAAAACAAAGAAGTGAACAATGATAAATTTAAGGTCAACAAGAACCAATCAACATCGAGGTGCAGAGAACAAGCTGTGAAACACATATGGAGAAAATCGAACACTTCACTTCTATCTGAAGCTTGTGCTGATGATGTCGTTCAGAAGAACGATGAAAGCTCCACGACCAAACCATCCAGCTCAGAGAACAAAACTCCATCAGAAATTATTCTCTTAAATATAATCTTAATAGCTCCTCCATTTCAATGGACTTTGGATGTCAAACGTTATGACCTTTTAAACAATGTAATTGTTTCAAAAGTTTATGAACAATGTTTGTGTTAGTATTTATTATTTATTCTGTTAAAGGTTTATAAGTGAACTTAAGTTTCATCTGGTATCCAGTAACTACAAGAATTATTTGACATCACTGATTACTTGATACTTGAATATGTTTTAAAGCCATAAAGAGAGATCTTTATAAACTGCAGTTGATTCCTGACATAAGTTAATTTAGAACATTCATATCTGGATCATCCGTAGTGTAATTACTGCCAAAATATTAGTAGGTATACGATAACTTTAAGTTTTTGAACCAATCCTATATCTTCTTTATTTACTGTAAGCTAAACAATTGTACATAATTAGGTCATTTAAAAGGCTCACTTCTCAGTAGAACTTGAAAATAATGAATGAAGAAAATGTTAAAAGAACACGCTTCTAGGACCCATCAAAGGCGAAAATTGCATGTATTTTATTTTCCTGAAGATCTGACTTCATATATCTGGCGTACACACCACTGAACTTAATATACATAGCTGAAACATATCATGTCCTCCGAAACAATTAATGGTACTATGGCTCATTTCATTTGCGGTCCAATCAGTTAACTAACAAGTTGCTCGAAAACTTATCAAAACATTGTGTTCCTATTTTCCTGTTATTATCAATTTATTTTCCTGATATTAGTGTACGATAAAAGACTTATTTTAGTCACGCTTGTTGGTACAAACTACTGAAAGGAAAATCACAAAACGGCTTTCAGCTATGTCATTTATTGTAAATTTCCGATGATGAATATAATGCCACAATTCTAAATAAAAGCTAACGACAAATATTTTCTTAATACAAACGCTAACGGTCATAAATTTTGTTATGGTCGACTATAATGTATATTTGCCTGACTATTATTTAATTATCATCGTACCTTTTTTAATATCAAACGTAATGTAACGTCTCACATAGTGAAATTGTATGGTCCAGGTTCGATTCCTACAGAGAAGACAAGTTCCCTCATAATTACAAGTATACTGTGCTGATCAGTATCAGTAGGTGTGAAGCTTCTGTTTAACTAACAAATATAAATTAGCAACTAATACCATGTCAATTTACTTTGACTTGTCGCCATATCGCAACCTGATTGATAGAATTCGACCAGTTCTAGACAAGACTAGAAAAATGATATTATTTACTATTCAGCAATAAATTAATGTACATAGGGGCTTGGTTATTTTTAAATTGAAGTTAAGATTTACCAAGATTAAAATACTGTTTTTAATTAGTCACAACTAGTTAATTAGAATATACGGATTTTGTGAACTGAAGAGATGACAAATTAATTATTTGTAGTCACTTAATGGTTTTAACAGCAGAACCATTAATAAACCCAAAAGCTGGTTAACTGTTTTGGGTCTTATTTACTATTTACAGTCCCATAGATTTGTCAATTACAAACCTCTAGATCTTGTGATGATCTCGATATATTCAAACTACCTAGTGGTATGCACTCTTAACCTCAATCATTTAATGCACCTCAACATTCCTTTAATGTTATTGTTGGATAGAAAACCCATATTAAACATTGAAAACTTTGCGAAAAGCTTGAGCCAAAGTAGATAACCTTGAAGTTTAATCAAATCATCTAAGTGTCCAATATTTTAACATATAGTGTTTTAAGTCATAGTTTTTAATATTTTTGTTGATATCAACAATGAAATTGAGGTATTTAAGAGAAATATAAGGAAAATATTACACGCTTAGTTTACTTATTCAAACAATTTTGATGGAGTTTTTACTCTGAGCTGGATGGTTTGGTCGTGGAGCTTTCATCGTTCTTCCGAACGACATCAGCACAAACTTTAGATAGAAGTGAAGTGCTGATGATGTTCGGAAGAACGATGAAAGCTCCACGACCAAACCATCCAGCTTAGAGAACAAAACTTCATCAAAATCATCCACCTGAGCTACTGATCTTCTCCACCATTATTCAAACAATACTTATTTTCAATGATCAAACCTGTAAAGCCATTAATAATAATAATAATAATAATAACTTACCTGAGTTAACAACTACATCGCTTAAAATTTGGTTATTTAGATTACTGATTCATTTGAGTAATATGTTTTAAAGATTTGGTTGTATATTTTTTTTGACTAGTTAATGAATTAAAGTATATTAAGATAGATGATCAAAGTACAATAATCCTCTCTCCTTTTTTTATTCTTCCTTCCAACAAAATCTCATCTAAATTTAAACTTTGTATCTTTACCATTATTATCAGTGATCTATTTGACTGAATCATTTTAAGTTCTCTCACTTGAACAAATTGATAGATTAGATGAAATTTAGCCGCAAAGAATGAAATATTCTCATATTTTATACGTTTTCTCTCACATGGCCACGTGCTTACAACCAATGACAGGGAAGTCCTGATCACTGCCTTCTTCCGGCGGGGGTGTTGTTTACGAAATTGAGAGGACGAATAGCGAATGCCCGACGCTTTAACTATGTTGGCGGACATGGAGCGTCCACCTAGGGGAGTTGGAAAACTCTGATTCCAAACCAATAGTACACATGGGCCCCAGTATCCTGAAGGAACAAATGGTGTATGAACCAATCATTGGTCACCGACCACCATGGGACTATATCTCAGAAAGTATAAGGCTTTAGAGATTTTTAGGAAACGATTACCGAAATCCCTGAATAACCTTTTCTTTGTCTAAGCTATAAACTTCATTGTCTAATGAATACATGATCCAAGGATCTATTAAGAATAAACTGGGACATTGAACATCTCAGTGTTTATTTACTGGTTAACATGTTCCTGTAGTCACAATTGATTGATCCACTGGGTGGTGACCAATGTCATGTGTGTCGAGTCCTTAATGCAGATCGAATACTATCGACAAAGTTGCAATGTGGCCACTAGTCTAGGTGACTCGACATTACTTGCACTATGTTGAGATGAGATGGTAGTCGGAGGTAGTCAACAGGAAACCATGGGTCTGGATTTCGTGCTACTTGGCACTCGTCAGCAAGCTGTACCTGCAACCTTGAGGGAACTGGTGCTTCCTGGGTGACACGGGATCGAATCCGTCAGGGAGAACCAGTTCCCTCAAGATCACAGGTACACATTGTGGACGAGTGCCGAGTAGCACAAAACCCGGGTCCAGGGTTTCCTGTTTACTACCTCCAACCACCATCTTATTTTCGTTTAGTAAATGTCATATTGTCTACAATACATCTGTTCTAGCACGGTTTACTAAATGTGAATACAAATTAATCAGTGGATATAGCGTTGAATGTCTAATTAATTCTAGTCATTTATCTCTACCAGAAATTCCATTCAAAACTATTCACAAAATCAGACAAACAGGATCCAGTCTGAACTTGATAAGAAATTTGTGCATAGTTGGGACTTTAATATTTCATCGATTGAAGCCTTGTCTTTATATTCAAAAGTAATAGATCCAATTTTTAATTTTAACCTAATCCTATTACCACCGCCCCACGCCCTGTATTACTTCGTAGGTTGTTTTGATACTGATTCATCTCTTCTTTATCTTCGTCAAATGAACAACTATCTTCACTATGTATATATACTTTAAGTGGTTTAAATTATTTTTTCTGGTTAGCGTTTTTTTAGCGAGTTAGTTTTCCACAGGATGAGGTTGCTAACCCATACCCAGCCCTCCTCCTTTATCTGGGCTTGTAACTGGCAGTAGCCTCAGAGGGGGCTTCAGGCGGAGTTATATATATACATATATATAATCATCTTCATAGCTCCCTACAGTCATAATGTAACTTGTAATTCATTATTGAAAATATTTTGTACTTCATTTTGATAACCTTATTATTGACATAATAAACATCTATTTGATGAATACAATGAGAAGGCCAAAGGTATCAGAACTGTATAATAGATTAGTGCAATACATTTCAAACAATCTGATCACATATGTACTTGTTAAGACATTATAAATATAATATGACATAATACTGATTACCACCTACATCTTCTTATCACATTATCTAACGTAATTAAAGAGTATCTTGTATTAGAGATAATCATGTATTGATATGATGGAAAAGGAACTTTTCTTCTTTATAAACTATCTTTATGTAATCAAATTTAATTAAGTATTTAAGTAATATATTTAAAATGTGGTGTTTGATTGACTAATCTACATTGAATATAGAACTAACTATTAGACATTTTAAAAATTATTTCATTATTATCAGAAGGGTTTTTTTGTGGATATTGTAATGATTTCAATAGTTGAGATCTTTAGCCAATTGAAGTTAGACTATCATGGAAAACTTGAAAGCAATGAACGGCCGTTCCGTCCACGAAATTGAGCGACACATCCACCATTGTGAGTTACTATCTCACAACAGACCCGATTGAACTCCACCGGTCACTGCTTCTCACTAGAACTTTAGGAAATACCTCTTGAAGATAGTCAATAGTGAGCATATGTTGATGAGTATCAGAAAGTGTTTTTTTGTGAATATTGTAGTAATTTCAATAGTTGAGATGATGAGTCAATTGAAGCTAGATCACCATGAAAAACCCGAAAGCACTGGACAGCCGTTTCGTCCTACTATGGGACTCCTAAGCAGTGCGCATCCATGATGTCGCCTCGTGAGACTTGAACCCAGGACCTATCTGTCTCGTACGCAAACACTTAACCTCTAGACCCTTGAGCCGGTATCCAATGGTATTAATGTCCTACTATGGGACTCCCCAGCAATGTGCATCCATGATCCTGCCTAGCCGTCCAATCCTTCCAGATTTTCCATGGTAGTCTATTTATTTATTATTTATTTATTTTAACACATAGATATTGGTACAAGGAGGCACCAAATACATATGCGCCACACAAATCTCATTTGATATGTGTGAGGACTGCGATACTGCCCAGGTGCCCAAATCGAAGGTGGTTTTCTTAAGGGATCACACACAGAGCCTTCGACCTAAAGGTCTGATCCACAAGATAGTGGAGCATTGTAAGGGGATGCAGTCCCATGGTAGCCGGTAACCAACGATTGGTTCATACGAAATTTTTCCTATCAGGATACTGGGGTCCATGTGCATCATTGGTTTGGAATCAGGGTTTTCCGATTCCCCTAGGTGGACTTTCCATGTCCACCAACCCGGTTTAAGCGCTGGACATTCGCTCTTCGTCCTCTCATTTTCGTAAACAACACCGTGATGCAAGAAGGCAGTGAGTAGGACTTCCCTGACAGAGGCTATATACGCGTGGCCATGTGAGAACATTTCGAGGGGGAGAGCGGACTCTTCACACTCTCAGCCGTACCAGGGCATTTGGGGGATGACTTCAATTGACTCATGATCTCATCTATTGATATTACATCATTATTAAGTTATTTTGTTGTAATCTAATGAATATAGAAATTTTAACATCAAATGTAATCAAAAGTTATATAAAGATGATAAAATTAAAGTAAAGAAATATGAAGAATATATATATATCCTAATGAGTAGGAAAAATTGTATTTTTGATGTTTCGTAACTTAATATGAGCCACTTCTTCAGTGTAAATAAATAACTGAAATTAAATTAATATAAGTGTAAATAGTGAGAAAAAAAAACCGGTCTCATTGACTCTTTACTAAATGCTCAATTCATTTGAAATTATCAAGTGTAATCTTGACATTGTTCAGTGATATTTTCAATAAAGAAACAATCAGAAAATATCGATAAGGTTAGGTGTCTATTATTTTAGGAATCGAGTATTATTAAACGATAAAGGAGAAATGGATTGAATTTTATTTATAATTGATTGATCATTACTTATTTATTTACCCTTGTTACTCATCATAGAGAAGCATAGACCGCTCATCAGTATTCTCCATCATACTCTGTACTGGTCAGTTGCTATTCATCATTTTCATGTCTGCTTCTAATTCCCGACTCAATGTGTTATTTGGCATTCTACTTTTCTATTTTATCTCAGAACTCCAAGTTCGGGCTTGCCTCGTGATTTAGTTTGATGATTTCCTTAATGTGTATATCCTATCCACCTCCATCGTCTTTTCCTGATTTCCACTTCAGTTGGAAGTTGGCTTGTTCTGTTCCACAGTAGACTGATGTTAATGGTATCCGGTCAACAGACATTCAGTATCTTACATATACAATTATTTATAAATACTTGTACCTTCTTGATGATGATTGTGGTAGTTCTGGAAGTTTCAGCTCCGTATAGTAGAACTGTCTTGACTCTCGTATTGAAGATTGTGACTTTGATATTGGTTGACAGATTGTTGTTTCGAGTTCCATATATTCTTCAATTGTAGGATAGTTGTTCTTACTTTGCCAATCGTCGCCTTTAGATCTGTATCCGATCCCCTTGTTCATCGATGATGCTACCCAAACATGTGAAAGATTTCACCTCTTCCAGGCTTTCTCCATCAAATATGATTGAATCGGTGTTTTCTGTTCAATATTTCAGGATGTTACTTTTTCCTTTACTGAGACAGATATTGCTGCTACACTAGTTGTCTAGTGTAGGTCATTAATCATTGAATAGTGCATTCTGTTGTGATTAAATTAGTCTTGTTTAGTTATTGATTAAATTACAATTTGGCCATTAATTTAGATGACTTAACGTTATGGTTACAATATTAAACTATGTTAAATAATGATTGAAAGTAGTTAGTAGAAAATGACAAATCTAAATTTTATACTGGTCAAACTTATTAACAATAAGCTAAATAACTAACAGTTGATATGTTAGCACACTTTAAAGGAATTTGTATTATTCTTTCTTTTTTCTTTCAAAGAAACAACTTTAAATGTACATCTTACTTAAATTCACTTGGTATTATTGTTTACTTGAATCTTCCTATTGATGTTTGGGACTGTAATTGATCAGTCTCTTATCGGCATATATGCATACTGTGCATATTGTCTTGATATAGCCTTAATTCACAAGCATTACATACAAAGATGGATAGTGGCTAATAGTGGAATGCAGGACGCGCGTTTCGTCCTTTTTGGGACTCGTCAGCTGGATTTACCTTCATCTCAGAGTTGATGTTCACTCTGGGACTCGAATTCAGTACCATTCGCTTCAAACACCATCGAGTTATCCATTTAGCTACTGAGTCCTGATAGTCAATTTTCTTGTGCAATGGTGTGAAGTTTACACTCACTTGGTATTGTTTACTTGGATCTTTCCATTGATGTTTAGGACTGCGATTGATCAATCTGTTATTGGCATATGTGCATACTGTGCGTATTGCCTTGATATAACCTTCATTCACAAACATCTTACTTATAAAAAAAGAAAGACAACATTTACCAGTAGACCAATTTAGATCAAAGTAAACAAGTTGTGTTTTGTTTTGTCTTTTTCTTTTGAAATAGAAAGAAAAAGAAAACGTGATCCTCAACTGATTACATTCAGTTTTCTTGATTTTTGCTATAAAGTATTATGATCTTATAGAAGAGTTACTTTCTAGATTTGTCATTCATTATGTTAACCGATCTTCAATCATCTGATTAATAGTCATTACAGAATTCATGCCAGTTTACAAGCATATAATCAGCTTGATATAGAGAGTAGTATTAAATAGGGAGAACAAATATGAGGTATTAGAGTGTTTGAAGTGTTCTAATCTAAAAATTATTTAGATAGTACATTTTTCACATGTATTGCAGCGATGAAAGGTATCAACCAGGAACCGTTCGTTTAAAGTTATTTCCTGCTCCATGTTGGTAGATGCAGACTACTTGGTTGGGGTCCACGTGATAATCATAATCAATGGTTGGAAAATCTGGGTGACATGGCTCAGAATCGATCAAAATGGTGTAAGTGTATACACTATCTATCTTGTACTATATCATAAAGCTCCCAAATGCCATGACCACGCGTATATAGCCTCTACCAGTTATTGTTGTTTACGAAATTGACAGGACGAAAAGCGAATGTCCGGCGCTTTAACCGGGTTGGTGGACATGGAAAGTCCACCTAGGGGAGTTGGAAAACCCTGATTCTAAACCAATGGTGCACATGGACCCCAGTATCCTAAAGGAACAAATGGCACATGAACCAATCGTTGGCCACCGGCTACCATAGGACTGCATCTCCTTACGTTGCTTCACTGCCTTGTGGATCAGACCTTTAGGTCGAAGGCTCTGTGAGTGACCCCCTAGTGAAACCACCTGCTTCGACTTGGGCACCCGGCCAGTATCACAGCCCTCACACACATCAAATGAGATTTGTGTGGCGCATATCTCTTTAGTGCCCCCTTGTACCAATATCTATGTGTTCAAATAATAATAATGAGATTAAAATCGCGTCATACCTTCCTTTCTACCAACTAATTCTTTCTTACTGCACTATATCTTTGTATGCATTCTTTCTTTTGTATATCACCAACATTAAAGTAACTGTTTCTATGAATCTGGTGTTACATTATTGAGGTGTGGCAAGTTGGACAGATGCATATCTGTGCCTGGTCCTACTTTGTAACTGACTGACTGATCTGCGCCATAAATAATTTATTATGATCATCTATAACTAGAGATAGTAAAATGAGAACAGAAAGCATGGAACAACAAAGCAATAATTATCAAAATATGTCAATCAGCTCTACCATATTGCATGTGTCATACGACTCAGTAATATACTGTTCATGTTGGTTATTACTCAAATTAATTAAGGTTGCCTTAGACGGTGTAAGTGTAAAGTGACAACAGATAAGTAGGTTTACTTAATGAATTCAGTTGCAAAAGTTTCTAAACATATAAAGTTTCTATAATCTCATTTGTCAAATAAGATACACTTATAGGTGGTAAGAACATCTAATACATTTTTAAAGAAGTAAACATTGATGCAATGAACAATGGATGAAAGTGACAGAGAGATTGTGATAGATTATTTCAAAGTCAGGTCTAATAGACCCCTTGGAGTTTTTGAGACAGGAACTACTTTGGGGTACCTTACCGAAACGAAATGACTGTCAACTGTTGCCCAATCTTAAATGCTATCCTGACTAATGTCAGTTTATGATGAATTTTTCCTAAAAATGAAAATACCGCACACAATACCCTGTATTATAAATATCCGATAAATAAATCCGATGTCAAACAATAACACATGTTTTGATTATATCGTTTTATTTATTCATTTAAACACATAAATATTGGTACAAAGGGGCACCGAATACATATGCGCCACACAAGTCACTTGATTTGTGTGCGGACTGTGATACTGCCCAGGTGCCGAAACTGAAGTAGGTGGTTTTCTTAGGGGGCTACACACAGAATCTTCAACCTTAAGGTCCAAACCACAAGGTAGTGGAGCAACATAAGGAGATGCAATCACGTGGTAACCGGTGACCAACAATTGGTTCATACATCATTTGTTCCTTTAGGATCCTGCAACCATGGGCACCATTGGTTTGGAATGAGTTTTTTCCAAATCCTCTAGATGGGTCTTCTTGAAACTGCAATTCAGTGGAGATGTAGCTGGTTGATGTACTACGTGATAGACTGACCAGAGCAATGAAGAGAACATTTAATGCAGCCAACTTCTGTTTATCGTATTCGACCCGATTTGTGGTGATTCCCCAACTGAAGGATAAGTTACCCGGTTATGCCACTTCTATGTGTATCTGCGAATTCAGCTGCACCTGTGGAGAAAGCTATATTGGCCACACTACCAGACAACTGAACCAAAGAGTTAGTGAACATCTCCCTTCGTGATTAGGAAAAGGTACTGTCAAGACAATACGTAGCTCGGTTCTATCACACTTGATCGATAGCGATCATGTAGTAGACAGAATTAAGTCATTTAAAGTTCTTTATCGTGTTCCTATTAGTTTTCCTTATGGGGTTCGATCTCATCTCTTACATATAGCAGGAGCGATAGGAATTCGAACCAACAATCCAAGTCTTTGTGTTTATAAGAAACTTGTAACACCCTTATCTCTCCCTTGGCTTTAATAGATTATTTTATTTATTATTATTTTCCATACTCTTTGATCGTTTTTTTTTCACGGTCCAATTATCTTATTATGTAATGTAATTTTTATAAATGTTATCCCACTGTCTATATGTTTCTAATCATTGACCTATTTCCCATTATGTAACGTTGAATCAAGCCCTTATTAGTTTTATCACAACTAGTACACCTGTCACCATACTATAAATTCGTACTTTATATGATCTGTCCCAATGTTATCATTGACTCATAAACTACCTTGATTGGTTTAATAATTCCATATATTTCAATAGTTGAAATCATGAGTCATTTGAAGCCAGACCATCATGGAAAACCTGGAAGCACTGGATGGTCATTTCACCTTAGTATGGGACACCTCAGCAGTGCGCATCCACGATCCCGCCCCCCGCGAGATTCGAACATAGGACCTATCAGTCTCGCGTGCGAGCGCTTAACCACTAGACCACTGAGCTGGCATCCAACGGTGTTAATCTCTAACTTCAACTAATTCACAAAATTGAGCGACACATCGACCATTGTCTTCATTGAGTTACCACCTCACAACAGACCAGGTTGAACTCCACTGGCCATTGCATCTCACTAGAACTTCAAGAAATGCCTCTTAAAGCCAGTCACTAGCGAGCATATGTTGATTAGTATCAGAAAGTGTTTTTGTGGATACTATAGTAATTTCAATAGTGTATGCGCACCGACATTCAGGAATCTCACAGTAAGATGAAATGGCCGTTTAGTGCTTCCAGGTTTTCTATGTTGGTCTAACTTCAATTGACTTATGATCTCAACTTTTAGAAAAAGATTCATAACTTTAATGATGATTATGATGTTACCCGGAATGACAGCAAAATCTACCTAACTAATTATTTAAACTGTATAACTCAAGGAACATAAATACTACTAATAATATCACAAGTATTGATTTATAAATTATATATATATATGTTAAAAATGAACCAATCATTAGAGACTTTGTATAACATAGTTCAGAATCGATCATAATGATGTAGGTGTATACCGCTTTTATTAGAATTTTAATAGTTAAGATCATGAGTCAATTGAAGCTAGATCACCATGAAAAATTTGGAAGAACTGAACGACCGTTTCGTCCCATTGTAAAGGACTCTTCAATGGCAGTGTGCATCCATGATCTCACCTCGTGAGATTCGAACCCAGGAAATATTGCTCCCATGAGCGAAGACTTAATCACTAGACCACTGAACCAGCTTCAATCGACTCAACTATTAAAATTACTATAATATCCCTTTCTTTCTACGAACTAATTCTTCTTCCTTATATATAATCTTCTTTGTTTTATATATTACTTATATATATTACTATCATTGAAGTAATTACTTCTATGAATTTGGTGATCATGTGTTATAATCAATAAGATATGGCAACTTGAACCGATGTATATATATATATATATATGCCTGATCCTATGTTGTAGTTAACTGATTGACTATATTAAAGCCTAACTAATAATAATAATCATCACCTATACGAAGAAATAAAAACCCCGTTAAGTATTCATTAAACATGGTTTTTATTTTGATCATATGAACTCAGGTCATTTATTCTTCTCATCTGTTATGATTTTGATCCAATTTCTTAAGTCATTTATTATTATTATTATTATTATTATTATTATTATTATTATTATTATTATTATTATTATTATTGTAGATCAAATTTGGTTTTAATGAGCGGATCAATCCTTTACTACTTATTATATAAGTGTATATATATGTTTGTTTGTATAATGAATGAATAGTATCCAGGTATGTTTGCCTAATAGTTTATGTATTTAAATGACACATGATCTTTAATAGTGCAAAATGTAAACTTCTACTGTTGTCCATCAGTATTATTGTGTTATTATGTATGTTTGTGTGTTGATATGAAAACAACAACAACAACAACAATTGAATGTTGTAAAAGAGATTGTGTTGAGTTTGATTGATCAACTAAATAACCAATGACTTGGGTAATGTTAATTCACATATTTATTGATTAGTACTGATGACATTACTTAGATTTCAAAGGTTAATAATATAAAGTAATCGTTTCTATTCATTTCAATATTCTTCACTTATATATACTCTTCAAATCCTGTTCAATTACTATATAATTCAGGAATCTTATATAAACCCTTCATAACTTTTGAAATTATCATAGTGATCTTGAGTGCTTTTAGAGATATGAGAGTGGTTATCATTTCCTGGTGATTGCCCACACCGTGGAAGGGTTCTTGTGGAGGTACCTGAGAAAGAAAATCGTTTATGTTGATCCCCAAATGCCCTGGTACGGCCGAGGGTGAGGAGAGTCAACTCTCCCTCTTGAAATGCTCTCACATGTCCACGTGCATACAACCATTGTCAGGAAAGTCATACTCACTGCCTTCTAGCGGCGGCGGTGTTCTTTTCGAAATTGAGAGGACAAGAAGCGAATGTCCAACACTCTAACCGGGTTGGTGGATACGAAGGATCCATCTAGGGGAGTTGGAAAACTCTCATTCCAAACCAATGGTCCACATGTTCTCCAGGATCCTGAGAGAACAAATGGCATGTAAACCAATTGTTGGCCATCGGCTACAACGGCACTGTGTCGCCCTACATTGCTCCACTGTCTTGTGGACCAGACCATTAAGTTGAAGGCTCTGGGTGTGGTCTCCAAAGGAAACCGCCTGTTTCGGTTTGAGCACCCGAGTTGTCTCCCATCTCTCCTAAATTGTATGCTTTATGTGACCCATATCTATTTGGTGCCTCCTTGTACCAATGTTTATGTGTTTAAATATATAACTTTTATATGAGTAGTTTTCGTGTTAGCTCCTTATTTGTTGAGACCTTACCACCGGAGACGGATATCCGTAGGATAAGGTGAGGTGTGCATTTTTTGGTTGACATTTTCTAAATCCACCTTTCCTTTATGGGAAGGCAGCATCGCTATTATGCTGATTGTCTGAAAGAAAGACCTTGCTGCCGTCACACCACTGTACAGTCAGCAGTACGACTTCGCCCTCGGACCTTGAGTCTGCTACTTTTAGTCTTACCGCTCTTCAATCAACCTGTCTGACATGGTAGGACTTTGAGGAACGATTGTTCCAGCCAGTATAGCTCGATCGGTTCTTCACAATAGGTAAGCCCGACAACCATGTCAAGGTAGCAGCAACGGTCGGGATAAAATTATCAAGTCATTTATCTTATCTGCCTCTGAACCTCGCTTAATTAATGCATCACCCACACCTTATGTTTTGTTTGATTCCAACATCAAATGACCTCCGGCCTGTTTCTGATAATCTTTGTCATTCCATTTCTTTTCATTCATCTATGTCGATTGTTTCAATGTAAACTTTCAATACATATATGGTTGTAAGCAGTTGATAAGAAACCATGATTTATAATGACTTCATATTATTCTTCATCTATGTTTGTTCTGGTTTTATTTAAATTCATAAAAGCAACTAATTGCATGGAATGTGTCTTTATGCCTGAATAAATAAACAATAATGCCATCCTAACTAGTTTTTCAATTTGAGATAAATTCCGCAAGTATATATAAGAAAACATGTAATGTGGTAAAGTTCAACCATGTCAGAAATAAAATAGGTATCTGTGACGACGGTGAAAGATCGTAGTGATTGATATTTTACAAATTGACTAAAGTTGAAAACATACTCCACTGAATTCCGAATGAGTGGTTTAAATCTATCATCCTATCTCCATAACCTGAATACTTTGGATTAGATCCCTGGAGAGATAGCGATACTAAAACACTTTGTTGATTGGTATCAAGTAGTAAAGACCTACTTCAAACAGGGTTCTCTATCGATTCAGTCAGTCATAAGCAGCTTAGAATCTGGTATAAATATATATCGGTTGAAATTTTCACATCACATTATTTATTTATTTATTTAACACATAGATATTGGTACAAGGAGGCACCAAATACATATGCGCCACACAGATCTCATTTGATATGTGTGAGGGCTGCGATACTGGCCGGGTGCCCAAACCGAAGCAGGTGTTTTCACTAGGGGGTCACTCACAGAGCCTTCGACCTAAAGGTCTGATCCACAAGACAGTGGAGCAACGTAAGGAGATGCAGTCCCATGGTAGCCGGTAACCAACGATTGGTTCATACGCCATTTGTTCCTTTAAGATACTGAGGTCCATGTGCATCATTGGTTTGGAATTAGGGTTTTCCGATTCCCCTAGGTGGACTTTCCATGTCCACCAACCCGGTTTAAGCGCCGGACATTCGCTTTTCGTCCTCTCGATTTCGTAAACAACACCGTGGTGCAAGAAGGCAGTGAGTAGGACTTCCCTGAGAGAGGCTATATACGCGTGGCCATGTGAAAGCATTTCGAAAGAGCGAGAGAGCTTACTCTCCCTACTCTCGGCCTTGCCAGGGCATTTGGGGGCAATTTCGGAACTCAAAGTCTAAGAAAAAGACAGAGTGAATGCAGCTTCAACATGGCTACCTTTTTCAAACCATGTCATTCAAAGTTTAAAATAATTTATTACAATAAGCTTTCGGACTCCAACCAGCTAGTCCGTGCCTATCCAATTGACTCGGTTCAACAGTCAATGACTTTATGGATTGGTGCTGCGTGTCTTAAACTGCCGAGAACACCAAGACAAAAAAAACAGGACTTTTATTACTGCTTCAACAGACGATGGTACTATGTATTGATGGCATATTTTGATGTATTATCGCGAATCATTTTTATTGGAGATGTAGTTTTCAAAGCATCAATGTATAGCTTAAAAACTTTTAAATGATTCTCCAGAATAATAATAAGTATATCTTTTTTGTTATACTCCAATGAGTAGAAAGTTTGTTTCTGACGTTTCGTAACTTAATGCAAACCACTTCTTCAGAGTAAATAAATGACTGACATTAAATAAATACAAGTTTAAATAGTACGAAGGAAACAATGCAGAATACAAAATCATAATAAGTCTGAATATGTCAATTTCACGTTATCATTGGTCAAGGTAAAGTTGTATAACCTGTCACTGTATTGATTTGTGCATCAGAATGTGGGTATGAAAAAATGTACTCATTTACAATCTGAAATAGTGGGGTTGAAACTGTGTGTGTATGCAGATTATGTGAAAAATAAATAAGGTCAAAATATGGTTAGTTAGATGAATATTCAGGCCTTCTTTCTTATAGAGAGCAGAGGGGTTTAGCATTATGTGAAGCGCTTGTACTGTTATTGCTGATCTAACCGGTCAATTTTCCAATCCTACTGGATTATTATGAAGTCTTATGTGTTCTTTGACAAGAGTCGACATTTCACGGGAAGACTCTTCAATAAATAACGCATAATCAACCCAATCCAATCTGTAGACATAATCTCTTATTCTAACTAAGGCGTTTCTTAGTGTTAGTGTAGTGAACAAGAACACGAGTGGAGACAACTGAATGTATTTGACACGAAATTACAGAGCATCTCAATAAAATCTGCGAACCATACAGTAAAACAGTTAATTTGCAAAATATCAATCCATCATATCAAACTTGACTGTTCTTGTTGTTGCCAACATCAATCTATCGTCTCAGATTTCATTGTTTATGCGTTTTCATACCAATTGTGTTCCGGTCCCGTTCTTTCCTCATTGAACTTCTACTGAAAAACATTCTATGCCTGACCACCGTCATATACTACTTGTGTGGATATAAGTTATCCACACTACATTAGTTGTCTTATAGAAAGCTTTAATTTTGTACATTTTCAATAACTGCTGTAATTCTTCTGTTGTACCTGAGTGGTAAGGTAAAACGACAGTACCAATCCTAGATATTTCATTCAGATTGTTATTTACAGAAGGACAGTTTTGTTTCAATATGCTTTTAATAATATTTTTTATCAAAATTATTAGAACGTAGGATGTTCATTATATTCTCTTTTTCTTCTAGCATATCTTCGTCTGAAGTAATGATCTTGGTTTCTCTTCTAAAAAGATATAAGGCTAGAGAAATCTTTGCACTGAAAGAATGTGCAGAGTTAAAAATGAATATACCGATTTGAATGTGTCAGTTTTCGGTATATGGCTACATCTAGATTTCCATTAGAATTCTTTTTAACTAAACATTCCAAGAAAGGTGGATCATTATGTTGATCTTCCTTTCCCAAAGTGTTTATGTGTTTGGAGAAATTTTTAAGAAGAGTCCTTTGAATAATGACAAATGCATCATCTATATATCCGATCCAGAATGGTACTGGCATAAATAAGCAACTCAATGTGGGACAACAATCGGTGATACTATAGATTCTATGGCTACTCCATTCCTTTGTTTATATAAAGTCCCTTTGAAAGTGAAGTGTTAAATTTAAGCATAATTTGAGAGGTTTCATGATGGGACTATTGCTTAATGAACATCTGCTAGATAGAGTCTTATCATTATCTAGTAAGTCATTAACGACGTCTAAGCATCTACTAACTGGAATGTTAGCGTATAACTTTACAACATCATAGCTTACCATTATTTGGTTCTTGTTGATGGATAACTCCGAGATCTTTAATTTGAATCCATATAAATCCTTCACGACATTGACTAGATTATGTTGAAGTGGCTTCAGTATGTTGCTTAGATATTTCGATAAAGTATATGTAGGAGTATTTGTGAAGTCCACTGTAGGTCTTAAAGAAATGTCATGTTTTTTTTAATTTTTGGTAGCCCATAGAATCGCGATATGCTGTTAGATTTAGGATAAAAAGTAAACCTATAGGGAAACATTAATAAATGGCTTTAGTTCTATTAGAAGTTCACTTGTCTCTGATTTCACTTTATATTTATCCACCTGGAATCTTTTTTTTAAAAATCAATCTTCAAAATATCGTCCTTCAATCTTCCCATTGATGTTTGGGACTGCAATTGATCAGTCTCTTATCGGCATATATGCATACTGTGCGTATTGCCTTGATATAGCCTTAATTCACAAGCATCACATACAAAGATGGATAGTGGCTAATAGTGGAATGCAGGACGCGCGTTTCACCCTATTTAGGACTCGTCATCCGGATGTACCTGCACTTCAGATTTGATGTTCACTCCGGGACTCGAACTCAGTACTATTCGCTTCAAACACCATCGAGTTATCCATTTAGCTACTGATACCTGATAGCCAATTTTCTTGTGCGATGGGGTGAAGTTTACACTCACTTGGTATTGTTTACTTGGATCTTTCCATTGATGTTTAGGACTGCGATTGATCAATCTGTTATTGGCATATGTGCATCCTGTACAAATCGCCTTACATCATAAATATTATAAGAAAAGATAGAGTCCTGGAATGAACATCAACTTTGAGATGCAGATACATCCAGGTGACGACTCCCAAATAGGATGAAACGCGCGTCCTGGACTCCATTGCTAGCTATCACCTATCAACTCTAATTTAATTCTACGATCAACAGATCCAACTGAATTTACATATCCCTTAAAATTAATTCAGTTCAATGTTTACCTCATTCTTCATGTGAATCTTCATTTATGCCTGAACACCGATTACCACGACGCACAATGCTAACTAGTATAGGGGATGGTTAGATGAAAGTTAGGGGCGGCCACACGAAAACATGGCATCAGTCCTTGAAGTCACTAACTTCTACTCTGAGCCATGTTGGTAGATGCAGATTACTTGTTTGGGATCAGTGTGACTATCGTAACCAATGGTTGATAACTGTGTGACATGGCTCAGAATCAATCACAATGTCATACGTGTATGCACTTTCTGTCTTCTCTTAAACTTTGATATTCAACTTATTTTATTACCTTCCTTTCTACGAACTAATCCTTAGGCAACAACTTTTTTTTATATATTACTACTATTGAAGTAATTACTTCTATGAATTTAGTGATCATCTTGTTGTGTTATAATGAATGAGGTCTGGCAACCTGAACCGATGCATCTATGTGCTTGATCCTACGTTGTAGCTGGCTAACTGACTGACTGATTTATTCTTCTTTGTTCTATAAATTTCCGAAGTTATTTGCCTCTTTTTTTTCTTTTCGTGGATATGTTGAATGAATGAATTGTTTTAACAGTTAAACAAAAGACTTTTTTTTAGGACGAAAGTTATTCTTCTCAAAATGTTTTAACCCTCTATATATTGATTGATATCTTTAAGGTTCTTATGTGGTTTGAATGAAAATGTTGACATTGTAGTATCGGTGTTACTATGCTAAGCCCATATTACTCTATTCTAACTTCTTGAACAGGCCAATTTATCCATTCTTAGTGAGTTACGTTTTAACCTTGTTAATTATTCACTTATAAACCCTGATTGTTTTTATATGAGTGTATGTGTGTGTGTGTGTACACTTCTTATTCTATTCATCACATATATCTGTAGCCTATTTTTATCCGGCTATAAATATCGATTATCGCTTGATGAAAGGGAGTTGGCGCATATGTTTTCTCCACAGCATGCCATTTCGCTTCATCCCTTTCATTTCCTATCCAGATCAATGAGTGTACAAAATATAGGGATTCAAAAATCCTCTTCTCGTATTCGACTTATTTAATTCCGTTATTCACTAATATGGATTAAGTTGATAATAATATACAAGAATAGTCAGGATGATGTATTCCGACAGTGTTAGCGTTTTTTTAGCCAGTTAGTTTTCTACGGGATGGGGTCGCTAACCCCATCCTCAACCCTCCTCTTTTATGCGGACTTGGAACCGACAGTAGCCCCAGAGGGGTTCCAGGCGGATCTACGCCGAGAAGTGGTGACAGACATGAGAAAAATGAACAAAAATAGGATGGAACTGGAAAGGAAGTCCCAGGACATATTGAGTTGGAGAATGCTGGTTGGCAGCCTATGCTTTATTGTGAGTAACAGGCGTAAGTAAGTATTCCGATAGCAATCATTCAATAATGATCATTTGTCCGATCTTACTAGAGTCAGATATAGGGCCTTAAAAAAACAAATTAGTTCGCTTTTAAAACAACTCCTTTAATAAAATGTCGTAAAATAATTGATTTTTGGATTTAAAATATATATGACAATGACTACTATTCCTTTTATTGTACTCAAAAGCTGTGTGTGTGTATATGTATGTACGTGTGTGTTTACTGAAGGAAATCTGTATGACTCAAGAGTTTTTGTGGATATTATAGTAATTTCAGTGGTTGAGATCATGAGTCAATTGGAACTAGACCATGATGGAAAACCTGGAAGCACTGGACGGCCGTTTCGTCCTATTGTGGGACTCCTCAGCAGTGCGCGTCCACGATCCCGCCCTCCGGAAATTCAAACCCAGGACCTGTCAGTCTCGCACTCGAGCGCTTAACCTCTAGACCATCGACTCGGCCAGCATCCAATGATGTTAATATCTAACTTCAACCAATCCCCGAAATTTAGCGCCACCGTCCTCCATTGTCTTCATTGAGTTACTATCTCATAACAGACTCTGTTGAACTCCACTGGTCACTTCTTCTTACTAGAACTTCAGGAAATACCTCTTGAAGCCGGTCACTAGTTAGCATATGTTGATTCATATCAGAAGAGGTTTTTTGTGGATGTTATATTAATTTCAATGGTTAAGATCAGCAGTGTGCATCCAATGTAATAACAACCAGTATAACATTTCTATAATGACTAGTCATTTATAGTTCTTAATATCAACAACAGAGTAATACAAACCAGTAAAATTAAAATATATGCTCATTGTAAAAGCTATTGGTTATTTGAATTCAATCAATCATTGATGAACACGTTTTTTTCTTTGTTCGATGTCAATGGTACTGGTGTGGTATGTACTACATATATCGACATAAGTAGTATATAACGATATTGAGGATTAGAATGTCTGACAGCATAAGGTCAAGAAGGAAAGAACGAGAACAGAAAGCAATTGGTATGAAAATGAGCAAGAACAGTGAAGTCTGAGAAGATTGATTGATATTTTACAAATGAAGTATTTATTGTATAATTCTTAGATATGCTGTAATTTTGTGTGTTTAATTACATTCAATTGTTTCCACTTATGTTCTCGTTCACTACACTGGATTCAGTGAAAAGATTGACAACTGATAAGTTCCAGGTAGAATGAAAAATATTTTCTGAATTTCATTGTTATTCAATATCTGTGTTATAACTGTGACTGCAGATAAGACGGTAGAGTATTATCGATCGGAGCAAAGACGCGTAAACACGTGAGAACCACCTAGAGTCCTGATTGGTCCTGCTTTCTGACTAGCCCAGCCAGTTGAGTCCAGAACGCAAGTCTCAGCCTCTGAGATATGAATCATTATATTTCAAGCATACTGAGTTTATATACCAATCAAACCGACCACAACGTACCAATAAAAGAGGAAACAACATTTGTACAAGAATTAGCCAGATGTGGCTGTGAATGAGGGAGGTAGTGATTAACAGACAGGGAATAATTCATGAATAGTCAATCGTATAATAATAGTTCATAGGTCAAAATAAAGCTCATAATTAGAGGGGCATGAATATGAACAGTTTAGTTACATAACAATTATACGATAAAAATATATTCATAGTATTGATCCATAAATGGATCCCAAAGTTACCATTCATTTATTCTTATCAGGATACAACAATCTGATACATGGGATCAATTAGATATGTGTTCAAAGATAAATTCACATCAATGGTTCAAGATTTGGCATCATTTCCTAAGGAAGAAGATACATGTCACTGGTTGAAATGGTGACTTTGTTTCTAGGGTAGAAGTGCATATATATATATATATATGAATATAAATGTACATGTGTTCTTTATTGATTTTTATTCAATAAAACGCTTTCTACTTATTCAAGTCACTAGTTTTTGGCTCATGTATAAAAGGTTTACATATTACTGTAGTGAACGAGAATACAAATGGGCATAATCGAATGTATTTGAATACAACAGTACAGAACATCTTAGTCAAATCTCAGAATTATACAGTTGATAATTCGTTTTCAAAATGTCAATCAATCGTTTCAAACTTTGTTGTTGCTTCTTTTCCATAGCAACTATTCTCTGTTCTCGTTGTCTTAACCGTCTGCCGCCAAATATTTCACTTTCGATTAATGATACATACTACTTATGTCTATCGATATCAGTAGCACGTACCACATTATACTTAGACGATCACATAATATAACCCTGTTGAAATGTAGCTAAAGTGTTCCATTTTATTGGTACTAAAATACCTAATCCTCATTTATTCAAATTATATATTTCTGTCAAGTAAATCTTCGTCGACTGAGCTAGTTGAACCACTTGCTACTCTATGCCTAAACACCGATTACCACGACGCACAATGCTAACTAGTATAGGGGATGGTTAGATGAAAGTTAGGGGCGGCCAAACTAAAACGTGGCATCAGTCCTTGAAGTCACTAACTACTACTCTGAGCCATGTTGGTAGATGCAGATTACTTGTTTGGGATCAGTGTGACTATCGTAACCAATGGTTGATAACTGTGTGACATGGCTCAGAATCAATCACAATGTCATACGTGTATGCACTTTCTGTCTTCTCTTAAACTTTGATATTCAACTTATTTTATTACCTTCCTTTCTACAAACTAATCCTTATATAAAGTCTTTGTTTTATATATTACTACTATTGAAGTAATTACTTCTATGAATTTAGTGATCATCTTGTTGTGTTATAATGAATGAGGTCTGGCAACCTGAACCGATGCATCTATGTGCCTGATCCTACGTTGTAGCTGGCTAACTGACTAACTGAAATGCAATATTGAATTCGTTTTTACAATGTTTAGTTTATTTGTAACTTTCTAGGCAAAACTTTTTATCCTTTAAGATAAACCGTCCAATATGCTAGATCTCCAGAACTCAATGGGCAGACATCTTATTTTAGAAATTTGAATTTCTTGCTCCAGTTTTTACCTTCAGATTGTATTTTCCACTTGGCAGGACCGTAAATGTCATTGGTTCGTTATCTCTTTTAAGATTCTAATTTGTGACATTTCTCAAGGATATTTTTATGCTGTATATTTTTCCGCTTGAGTTGTATGCTTGTTGCTGTCCGTGTTTCTAGATGCTTGTGGAAGATACTTCCCCTCTTCTGTACCTGGACGTCTCTCTCTAGATAACGGGGCTGGGACATATCGTAATAGTTGACTTATCTTGTCATTGTATCGCTGAGTCTTCGTTCTGTTCGCCGATTTAAGTAGTTTCATAATCTCTTCAAACATAGCATAGATTATTCACTGAAACTTCTTACTTCAGTTAAAATTAACTGAATCTCATCCTTTGATGTTGTTGTTTTTTAACATTCTAAAATTATTGATGTAGTCATTTTAATGTCACTGTTAGAGGGGGGGCATAGATTGAATTAATTCACGTTCCGTGTACGACTGTGTTGGTGTACGTTGATTAACTATTTCTTAACCAATTAGCGCTAGCGGATACTTGGAGAAGACTGTAGAATCTTCTCGTGTAAAAACTGTAAATATACTAACGTTTTTCGTATTGTAATTCCTATTTCCATCTACCTTTATTATTTAAAATATAATTTCCTTCCTGTTCAATCATGTTCTGATTAGGGGGACTTATCGAATGAATTAATGTCCAAGAATACTGAACACTAGGAATAGTTGGGTCGTAATAAGAGGGAATTATGACATTTACTTTGATGGTTGATCATAATAAAAACTTAGCCAAGTTGTCAGTAATCATTTTCATGATTTTATGTTACAAACATAAGCTAACTGTTCAGTTTTTGATTTTGATTATCAAATATTCAGTTATTAGGTCTGCAGTTTATACACCACTGACTGAGCTTTTTTTTCTGGTTAGCGTTTTTTTAGCGAGTTAGTTTTCTACGGGATGGGGTCGCTAACCCCATACCCAACCCTCCCGGCTTATTCGGGCTTGGGGCCGGCAGTAGCCCTAGGGAGGCCCCAGGCGGAGTTATAGCTTAATATATATTGATTAACAGAGAAGATTAAACAAGTTTTCTATCTTGTCATGAGAATTCCCTGATTACATAACAATCTAATTTAATACGTCATATTATGACTTTACATTTAATCATACTAAAAAGAAGTTTTGAAATGATAAGGAGGATAGTTTGTAATTTAAAGAAAACTTTTACTGACCATATTTTATTCAGAATGACATGGAGATCTTCAGTACTAGATCATTTAGATTAAGAAATTCAACGTCTCTTAATTATTATTATCATCATCATCAATAGCTTTATTCAATATTATACTTTTGCTATAATATAGAATTCTCAGCACAAAGTAATTCAACAAGTTTCCGTTTTTCTTATTTCTTGATCGATCCTGACGATAAGCATTTAGTGGTTGCCAGTTAGGTGTAAGCAGTTCAGGAATGGACATCTGAATAATGTATATTCTTTTCAATGCATATCGCCAGCCATCAGGATGTCTCTGGTTGTACATTTTTGTAAGTTGTACAATGAAAAGTTGTAAACTTTTCTTATAAACGCTCTTGAGTAGATTATGCCTTAGTACGGCCGAGGGTGGGCAGAGTCAGCTCTCTATCTCCATCTCATATGGCCACATGCATACAATCACTGTCCTACTCAATGTGTTCTTGTGGCATTATTGTTACTTACAAAATGGAGCGGAAAAAAGCGAATGTCGGGCGCTTTAAGTGGGTTGGTGGATATAGAGGACCCACCTAAGGGAATTGAAAAACCCTCGTCCCAAACCAATAGTCTACATTGGCTTCAGAATCCTCAGGGAACAAAAGACATATGAACCAGTCGTTGGTCACCGGCTACCATAGGACTGCATCTTCTAACGTTGTTCCACTGTCTTGTGGATCAGACATTTAGGTCGAAAGCTCTGTGTGTGGCTCCCTAAGAAAATCACCTTCGGTCTGGGCACCCGGTCAGTATCACAGCTCACACAAATCGAATGATTTATGTAGCGCATATGTATTCGGTGCCCTTTTGTATCAATGTTTATATGTTCAAATATCTAGTTGGCAGGAACAAATAGGTCAAATATTCAACCAGGTCGGTATCTTATATTCCTTTTGTTCTTATTACAAATTGAATATCTTTATTTACTCAATATCAATGATCTGTTTAAATGAATATACTAAAATGATGTTTTTTTTATTATTCATCTATTTCTTAGTTATTATCGTGGTGCTGTTGGTGCTATTCTAGTTTATGACATATCAAAACCGCATACATTTTTAAATTTAGACAAATGGTTAGAAGAATTAAGAGAATATGCATCAGATGATGTTGTAATTATGTTAGTTGGAAATAAATGTGATCTAAAACATTTACGTTGTGTATTAACAGAAGATGCTACTCGATATGCTAAACAACAAGGTATATCATTTATGGAAACATCAGCATTAGATTCAATTAATGTTGAAGAAGCATTTAATCAAACAATAAAAAGTAAATGAAATTCAATTGAATTTTTCACAGTAGTATAGTTTTTTTTTCTCATAGAAATCATGAATTGATCTAAGTAAGATCATGCGGCGGAAGCACTGGATGGCCAATTGTAGGATCATAGACGTGCACTACTAAGGAGTCCTACGCTAGGACGAAACTTTTATTTATTACTATCAGATTTTCAATAGTAGCC
The DNA here is from genome assembly GCA_944470365.2 of Schistosoma intercalatum. Classification (NCBI taxonomy): domain Eukaryota; kingdom Metazoa; phylum Platyhelminthes; class Trematoda; order Strigeidida; family Schistosomatidae; genus Schistosoma; species Schistosoma intercalatum. The sequence continues at coordinate 3,040,301 of OX103730.1, read as the reverse complement.
TTACTTAGATCGGTTTATGATTTTAGTGAAATTTAACAATGTTCACAACCCGTTACTGACAGTTTAATTTTTATCGTTTATTTATTTATGTAAACACATAGATATTGGTACAAAGAACCATCGAATGCATGTGCGCCACACAAATCACTCGATTTGTGTATGGGCTATAATACTGACCGGGTGCCTAAATCGAAGTAGGTGGTTTTCTTAGGGGGCCACACACAGAGCCTTTGACCTAAACGTCTGATCCACAACGCAGTAGGACAACATAAAGAGATACTGTCTCATGGTAGCCGGTGACCAACAATTGGTCCATACGCCATCTGTTCCTACAGGATCGTGGAGTCCATGTTCACCGTTGGTTTGGAATGAGGGTTTTCCAAGTTCCCTAGATGGACTCTCCATGTCCACCAATCCGGTTCAAGCTCCGGACATTCACTTTTTATTCTCTCAATTTCGTAAACAATACCATGGTGTTAGAAGGCAGTGAGTAGGACTTCCCTGACAGAGGCCTATATACGTATGGTCATGTGAGAGCATTTCGAGAAGGAAAGCGAACTCTCCCCACTTTCAGCCGTACCAGGGCATTTAGGGGGTCAGATTCACTCATTAAGTTAACTTTTAATTTTTTTTTTAAAAATATTACAATTTCAATATTGATCGTTTTTATTTTTATTTCATTTTTTTTAATAAAGATATATATCAACTTGTTAGTAAACATCCATCATTCAATTCGAATGAAACTAATATTATACCAACAAATAATTTACCAGTTCCAGAACCACAATTAAAACAATCAACAAAAAGAAAATTTTGTTGTACATAGAATGCTTATGAATCATGTGGATTTTCTTTTGTTGTTGTTGTCGTCGTCGTTGTCGCTGTTTTTCTTTTCTTTTTTTATATATTTTCAATGACCCCTTTTCTTTTTTCTTTTCTTTCTTCTTTTTGTTTTGTCTACTTATTTCTTTATCATTAGAAATTGTTATTTAGTCGTCAATATTTATCAACAACAACAACAACAACAACAAAAAAAAGAAAGAAAATCAATACAGATTTTTTATTTTAATTATGATTCCATTGAATTGAGATCATTATGGAAAACCTTGAAAAAAAAAGTATATTAGATAATTGTTTCGTCCCTTCATGGGATTCTTCAACAATGTACATCTAATGTTTTCTTAGAATATCTACACATACATACACACACACACACAAGCCCTCTCCCGTCCAGACTTTTATTTGTTTATATATTTTTTTCAAAGGATAATTTATTGTTTGTGATTTTGATATAACAGAAACTTTCAACAAAATAAAAACATAATGACTTGTTCATTTTATTATTTTACTGTATGAAATGAAACCCATTTTACGGAAAAAAACTTTATACTTAATTACGCCTATTAGTCTTCAGTAATAAGAATAGTAGGTTGATGAACCTGTATTAATCCTGACACATTGCTTTCCAGTGAAGTTCCAGCTTCTCCTTGAAAAGTATTCACTGATGCCGCTGATAACCACTTGATCGGGTAAGACGTTCCAATCATTGACTACTCGATGAGAAAAACGGGACACTACTTTAAGTTTATTAGATTGTGGTTTATGAACCTTCTTGTTATGACCTTGGAGATTATTAGTGCTGGAGGGAGCAAAAAAGATAAGACATATTAACACCCAAATCATAATTAAAGATACGAAATGCCAATATAAGGTCACCTCGTGTTCTACGATATGACAAGGGGAAAAGGTTTAGGCGTTTTAAACGCTCATTGTAAGGGAGTCTAGAAAGACCTCTCACTAATTTCGTTCCCACACGCTGGACACGTTCAAGGGAGTTAGTATCTTTTACCAGACACGGGCTAGCTAATTGGATACAGTACTCTAAATGTGGTCTTACATACATGGGATATAAAATTCGGAACGTTTCCTCGTCAAAAGATTTGAACGCTCGGCGAAATGACCATAACTCACGAAAACCTTTGACAGCGGCTGCTTTGCAATGCGTAGTTGTTTCTAAATCATGACTTATTACTACTCATAAGTCTTTATGTTCTTGAGCACATGGAAGAGGTTTACCCTCAATAGTATAACGGTAACTATTACCGTGACCGATGTGCATTAGCACACTCTTCTTATAATTTATTTCTAAGCCCCACTCTCGAGCCCATCTAATTGAATCGTCTAAGTCAGCTTGAAGATCCAGATGATCAGCCTCACTTTTTATTGTTCTCCAGATTACTCCCAATGGAGCATAGGCCGCCGATCGTCATCCTTCAACCCACTCTTTTTTAATTCTATCTCATTGTTGTTCATTCTTTTCATATCTATCTATATTTCTTGTGTTCTTTGGTCTTCCTCTTCTCTTTTGACCTTGAGGATTTCAAGTGATGTGGGCTTGTCTTGTGATGTGATTGGGTGCTTTCCTCAATGCACTTCTTCTTGATTTCTTTCTCCGTTAGAATATGATTTGTTCTCTTCCATAGTAGATTGTTGTTGATAGTGTCTGGCCAATGGATCCGAAGTATTTTGCGTAGACAACTGTTATTAAACACTTATATCTTCTGGTTGATCACTTGCGTAGTTCCCTAAGTTTCCGCCCTATACACTGAAATTGTCTTAATATTTGTATTGAAAATTCTGACTTTGGTGTTGGTTGATAGACAGTTGTTTTCAGTACCTCAATTGTAGATATGCTATTCTTGCTTTGCCGATCCGCGCTTTCACATCTGCATCAGATATGAAAACCTTGTAGTTTTCTTTAAATTAGCATTGATCATTGAGATTCTGTTCCTCAGATTAATTTTTAAGATGAAATCAATATACCATTGGTGTATATGTATATATGCAGATACATCCAACTGATGTGTCCTACATAGGACGAAACACACATCCTTTATTCCACTGCTAGCCACTATTCATCTATGACTATAAAATGCTTGTAATTTGTTAGTAATATCGAGGTAATCTTTACAGGATGCACATATGCTAGTAAGAGATTGATCAATTACAGTCTTAAATATTAATGAATAGATCCAAACAATCAATACAAAAATGAACCAAAACTTTACGGCATTGCACAAACTAGTAACTATCTGAATTCGGTAGATAACGCAATGGCATTAGAAGTGAATGGTACTGGGTTCGAGTTCCGGGGTGCATACTGACTCCGGAATGCAGGTAAGTTCAGTTGACGAGTGTTAAATAGAACGTAACCCGTGTCCTAGATTTCATTGCTAGCCACTGTCCATCTCTGCTTATGATATTTGTGATTTAAGGCAATCCTCACAGGATGCACATATGCCAATTAGAGATTGATCAATTTCGTTTTTAAACATGAATGGGAAGATTCGAACAACCAGTACACATGAGACGCACTAGATGTTATTTGTCTACAAAATGTTACCTTTCAACGAATGATGATAGACAGTCTTGTTCTTTTTTATCTTATTATTCTCTTACTAATCAACATATGCTCGCTGGTGACTGGCTTCAATATGTATTTCCTGCATTTCTAGTGAGGAGCACTGACCAATGGAGTTCAACAGGGTCTATTGTAAGATAGCAACTCACTGAAGATAATGGTGGTGGATGTGTTACTCAATTTCGTGGATTAGTTGAAGTTAGACACTAACGCTGTTGGGTGCCGGCTCAATGATCTAAAGTTTAAATGTTCGCGCACGAGACTGATAGGTCCATGACTTGAATCTCACGGGAGACGGGATCATGGATGAGCACTTCTGAGAAGTCCCACAACAGGACGAAACGACTGTCCAGTTCTTCCAGGTTTCTCATGATGGTCCAGCTTCAATTGATTCATGATCTCAACCATTGGCATTACTATAATAGTGAAACGTGTAGTTAATGAATAATGCCTATAAAAGTGAAGTAAACCATTGATATGTATTATAACAAGAAAATAAACTGTACACACAGTAAACTAATGGAATAAAGTGTGTATGTATTTGTGTGTGCGTGGAGTATTCATGATTCACACAGTAATAATATGCGTTGGGCGGTCATAAAAGGACTAGTGCTATAAGTAATTTAACAGGTGACGAATTGAAGAATGAATTCAACTAAAGGCTTACTAAGTCGAATATTTCATATTGTTGAATCATCTATCATTTGCGATCCAAGTGTTTTAACATTGTCTAGTTGGTGGATCCAAACATAACTGTCGGTAAAAATGATATCACTTAGTTGAACAGTCGACATTAACAATAGCTAACTCAGAAGCATGATTGACTTCAGAATTATTTAGGCTGAAAATATCAACCGCTGCTTCAATAAAAACGACAACATAAACCATCAAAAAGTTTATCTGGTTCTATTTTATTATGACTATAGTTGCTAAGACAAAATAAAAATTAACCAACTTACTACTACGGTTAACTGAATTGCAAAACAGTAAAATAATTCTTTTTCAGAAACCTTTTTCAAAATCGATCAGTCGAGGTCCGCAGAAAAACCATGAAACAAACACATTGATCGCCCACTTTTGTGTGAACAAATTACAATGATAAATTAGAAATTTAACGTCAATTTAAACGAGCGATACAACAATCCAATTGAAATAGATTAAAAACATTAATGAAAAATTATTTCATATGTGAACAAAAATAATTCCCAGATTAATTAAACAAATTTGCACAACAGCATATGGAGAGATAAGAAAAACCAAAAATCAAACGAAAAAAAAGAAGCACCATATAAAGCAGTAAACAATTCGTTAAGACACAGATAGAAATGGATTATCATTGTGTGATGTAAAAACACAAGAATATTTTAAAATTACAAAAATATCTAAAGAACAATGATAAATAAACCAAGAAAAACCAGAGCGATATACAGAGAA